>QJPP01000046.1:0-600000 GCA_003996215.1 Jaltomata sinuosa
ATTATGCCTATTAAAGATGTTCAACTTTCTGAAGACTTATCCTATAAGAAAGTACCAATTTCTATCCTAGATCGTCAAGTTAGGAAGCTCAGAACCAAAGAAGTAGCCTCAGTAAAGGTGTTGTGGAGAAATAATAATATTGAAGAAATGACGTGGGAAGCCGAGAAAGAAATGAGGAAAAAACATCCCCAGTTATTTATGACTTGAAGATAGTACATAGGTAAGTCATATTCTTATATTCTTCATACTCTTCCTACTATGCAAATATGATCAGGTTTGAACATGTAAAAATGATTACATTTAATTGTATATAGTTGTATCGCCCTGTGAGGCATCGTGCTGGACTTTTGCTGAGTTTCAGGTTTTTGGATAGTCCCAATTATAAAGGAAACTCTGCCGAAATTTCAAAAAAAAAAACCTAGGGGACTAGAGCTCTATATGAATTACCCTCATTCGAGGACGAATGATTCTAAGGGGGGAAGGATATAACACCCCGTACCTTTCAAAACCTATGTGACTAAGTAAATATCGACGAAGGTATTTGAGCTCGAGATTGTGAAGGGGTACTTTGGCCTAGAATTTGAAATGGTCAAATGTATATAAGTGTTAAGTTAAAGTATAAGGAGGAGGGTTTTGAAAATGAGATAAAACAAGTGAGGTACTTGCTCGACTTATCTAAGCTCTTAGGTGACAAGTAGGTGCATCACCTACCTACGCTAACGAACTAAGTTCCGAGGGCCGATTACGGGCAGCAACACAATGGATTATTAGACCTAATGGTAGCCCAAATGAAGCTTAAAGTTGGCCCATCAAAGCACAACCAAATCTGGCCCAAACAACTACAAAAGTTAGCCACCAATATTGACCACATTTTGACCCAAGAGAAGCCCAAAATCAGCCCCAAAACTTAACCCTTTTGAGGCCCAAGCAAAGGGTAATTTTGGCCCAAGTTTCTTGACCCATTTTGGCCCAAATATACTCAAAAAAAGTCGGCCAAAAAGGTCCCTTTATATAGGCCATTTGCTGATCAATGTTGAACACAAAAAGCTGGAAAATTCTCTCTTATCTCATTTCTTTTTGGCAGCCCTTCTCTCCCTTTAGGGTTCTAAGAAGACCAAGATTAATTGAAGCTTAAGGTGAGTTCAACAACTTGTTATCTTGGTATTAATCTACTACATATAGCTAGGATATCCTATTGTAAGAAAGACATGAACTATGGCAGCCTTTTCTTATGATTTAACACATGGAAATTGTGTAACAATTAAGAGATTTCTTCTTCTCTTGTTGGTGTATGTGTAGGGGGTACTTAAGCTTTTAAAGCATCAATAAAAAGAGGATAAAAACACCCCTTCAAGTGTGGTAAGTACTCTGCCCATGATAATATTTTTGGATTGAAGTTCGGATAGACAATTGTTGTTGAATTGTTGTTAAGAACTCACGGGACGGCGATCGGAAGCCGTGGGTTCAATGTGTTGCTATTGTATTTCGACATGGTGAGTTGTGTAGGGGCTGTTTGATGTGTTTTGTATTATTGGAGGCAGTAGGTTGGTGTGTGTGTGATGTGTATTGGATAAGGGGAGAAAGGTGTGACGATACACCTTTAATTAATGCAAAATACGTAAATCTGCCCGGGAAATGTTTAGCTACTGTTTTGGGAGTGTTGCAGCAGGTTTAAGAGCTAATATTAGCTTCATTATACCCTTGTGTTGTAGATTAACTTAATAAAGGAAAGTCCAAGTTGTGGTAAGCGCAATCTTCGGAAAGAACGAGGTATGTTAAGGCTTCTTTATTCCTTATCGGCATGAATCTAGAAATAGAACTCTAAATCTCCGAAAGAAGGAATTTGAGTATTTTGTTGTAAGAGAGCTGATTTGGTAACTCAACAAGTCTTAAGGAACTAATTTATACATTATGGTGATTCAAGTCGCCTTCTTATAAAAATCCGATTCTTTTTGCACGAAACGTAAGTTATCCTTTTGTCGAGTTTCTTCTTTGTATTGTGATCTCTAATCAAGCTTTAGAAAGTATACAAGGAAAGTTAGAAAGTCAATCCCCATTTATATGTGTTTGGTATGTTGATTCCAACACCTAGTAAGCCAAGGCTAAAGACGTTATCTAAATGAACCTTCATAAATAACAAGAATAGCTTTGAAGGTCTATCTAGTAATACACTTATTATGCGTGGTTTGCGTGTTAGTGTGCACCAAGGTGCTACTACCATATTGAGGCTATTATATACATAGTGTGCACCGAGGTGCTACTGCCATATTGAGGCCATTATATACATAGTGTGCGCCGAGGCGCTACTGCCATATTGAGGCTATTAAATATGGGTGCGCCGAGGCGCTGTTGTGGTTCAGTGTGGGTTATAAAGAGTGAGTTGCAGCGTGAGTTAATGCATGTGTTGTGTTCTAAAAAGAATAAAGGAGAAAGAGCTTAACGAGTCTTACCAATTACAGTTTACAAGTTTCATATTTTATCTTGTTCAGATTTACTACTTGCGACTTGCTTTTATGCTTCTACCTTACATGCCAGTACATTATTGTCGTACTGACGCCCCATTGCCTGGGGGCGCTGCATTCATGCCTGCAGGTCCAGACAGAAACCCAGATAGACCTCTTCAGTAGGAGTTGCGGAGTTCAGCCATTTTGGTAAGCTCCATTCTTCCTGGAGCTGACGAGTCAGAGGTCTAGCTTATATTTTGACCAGGTTATGTATATGTATAGCTTATGGGTAGTCCAGGGCCCTGTCGAGGATATGAGATATTTTACTTACTCCTAGAGGCTTGTAGACGTGTATATGTACATCAGTGTTGGGTATGGCCTTGTCGGCGTTGTTATTAGTTATCTACTATGATAATAGCCTGATAGGCCTTGAGTTGCTTAACTACTATTGAGCTTTCAGTGTTTCAAATTGTAATTCTTAGAGACCTTGTCGGTCTCAGACCCCCAGCAGGTTCAACAGAGATACACTCTATTTTGGCACCCTCGGCCTTTTGGGGCTCCGGGTGTCGGTCATGTCTCCCATGGTTTGGGGCGTGACAAATACCCTTCTGAGTGCTTACATGCACTATCCCTCTCTTGGCCTGACCTCCTTAAGCGCACAGAAGATGTGCAAATTACAGAAGGAGATTCAAGTTTGAAGCTATCAAAAGAAAAAGATATCGCATCCCTGAAAGTTAAGGATACAAAATGACTTCAAAAGAAAAAAAAGGAGTCAAAAACTCTCCACAAGGTCAAGACAAGGAGAAACAGTGAAAAAAAATACTCAAACAATAATGAAGATGTTGAAAAAAGAAGGAGACATCAGAAAAAGGGAGAGAAGACTCTGATAAGCAAAGATTCAAAAGAAGTCAAAACAAAAAAAGGGACAACAAAGAAGTACAATGGCCAAAAGCACAACAAAAGCACAAATCCAATGCAAATCTCAAAGAGGGATTAAGTCACTTTCATCCCGAATGAATATCCTACCCATCCCTAAGCCTACATTACAATCCCTACATGATCTCATTTAAAATTTTCTCATATTAGTGGAGATTTACGTGAATGCCAAGCATATGGCATCACAATTGCATGCATTGAACATTTTTCTGAGTGTTCTTTGAAAATATCCTCAAATCAAATACTTTAGATATGTACAAATGAGGACTTTCTTTGTGGTAAGGGCACTTGAAACATGAGGATAGGTATAGTTCAAAACCTTTGTTTGAAGAAAGACGAACAAATATTGTTGTTACTTGGGTATGTTTGAGGTACCACTTGAAACTACAAGAATTACCTCGAAGTCAATCTATGTTAGGTGCGAAGCAAATGTGAAAATTTTCATGCAATGCTAAACGTTGGTACCAACTGCAGTCAAGACTTGATTCTCACTTCACATGCTTCATTGTTCAAAATAAAATTGAGACGAGCACCTACCTTTTTAAATACCTGGCAAGTGCCTTTTCTTGTTAAAGTTGTTGTCAACTTGTCAACTTGACATCTTGAGTTGTTACCTTGTCAAATTAACACATTTTTTAAAATTGGGTTGTTGTCCCATTTAAAATAACATGTTTTTTAAGTTGAATAGTCACTTCTGTATTTGTGACATGTTATGTTGAATTGTCACCTCTTTCGTTGTGAAATATTAAATTTTCTACTAATAAGTTTTGTGCAGATGATTATGAGATATTGGGAAGTCACCCCATTCAAAGTGACATGTGATATTTAAATTGGCATCAAGGTGACCTCACTTTTCAGACTGTCATCAGGGTGATGACCATTTATCCAGATCATCAACGTAGCGATCATTTATTCAAATCGGCGTCAAAGTGACTTCATTTTTCAGATTGGCATCAAGGTGATGACCACTTATTCAAATCAGAGTCAAAGTGACTCCACTTTTCAAATTAGTGTCAAAGTGATTTCATTTATCCATATCAGCATTAAGGTGACTCCGTTCAATCATCAGTGTCAAAGTAATTTCATTTATCCATACCAGTATCAAGGTGACTCTATTCAATCTTTGGTGTCAAAATTACTCCAATTATTCAAATTTGGTATCAAGGTAACTGTACTCAGTTCAAAATGGTGTCAAGGTGACTCCAAGTATTCAAGTTAGGTCATCCGCCTTTCAATGAGACATGTTGAGTTGTCACCTCGTTCAATGTGAAATATCAAATTCAAGTTGGAAATATCAAATTCAAGTTGGGTCGTCCACCTTTCAATAATACATGTTGGGTTGTCACCTCGATCAAAATGATATATCAAATGCATATTGGGTTATCCTCCATTCAATGTGACACATTGGGTTCTCACCTCGATCAAAGTGACATATCAAATTTAAGTTTGGTCGTCCACCTTTCAATAAGACACGTTGGGTTGCACCTCATCCAAAGTGGCATATCAAATTCAAGTTGGGTCATCCATCTTTCAATGAGACACGTTGGGTTGTCACCTCGTTCAAAGTGACATATTAAATTTAAGTTGGGTCATCCCCCTTTCAATGACACATGTTGGGTTCTCACCTCGTTCAATGTGACATATCAAAATCAAGTTGGGTCGTCCGCCTTTCAATGAGACATGTTGGGTTGTCACCTCGATATCAAATTCATGTTGGGTCATCCTCCTTTGAATGAGACACATTGGGTTGTCACCTTGATCAAAGTGACATATCAAATTCAAGTTGGGCCATCCGTCTTTCAATGAGACACGTTGGGTTGTCACCTTGTTTAAAGTGACATATCAAATTCAAGTTGGGTCGTCCGCCTTTCAATGAGACAAAAATGGATTGTCCGCCTTTCAATGAGACAAAAATGGGTTATTCGTCGTTCAAAAAACAAGATTGGGTTGTCCTCCTTTCAACTAGACAAGTTGGGTCATCCGCCTTTTGACGAGATAGGTACATAACTTTGTATCCCCATCGTCTCACAATTTGACACTAGGTGATTTTGGAAATTAATGCCAAAGGTACGTGATTACTTTTTGTCCTAGAACATTTTTCCTTGTTTATTATCTTTCATTTAAAACAATTCAACCTCGCCAGCAGATATAGAGTATTTTCAAAACTCTATCAATGTCTCGCATAATTCTGTGAATATTTTATTCTTTTTCTTTGTCAAGTCAAAACTGTCTACATGTCAACGTCTTCGTTCAAAGATTCTATTATTATCTCCGAACGAAGAGGGGCAGTTGTTGACACTAAATTTTGGACTAACATTTTTTATATAATTATTTTAAAATATTTTATTTTGTTAAATTACACAAAAGATAATTTTCTCATACTTTTTCATTTGTTAACACATATTATTGATAATTATTCTCATTTTAAAAAATATTAAGATTTTTATCTATTTTTCATCATTTTAGTTAATTTTAATTATCATTAATTTTTATCCCAATCGTTTGAACATAAACAAATATTGTTTCATCTTGTTAAATCATTTGTTGTCTTTGCCAAATCACATTTTTTAAATGTTATTAAATAATTTTTTTTATTGTTTTTAACACAGTCTGTTAATACATAGAGGAGAAGAAGATATTCTTTACACAGATAAATAAATAGCACATGGTTTTAGGTAAACCATAGTTTTGAGCACACGGTTTTGATAGCCATGTTTTTGTTTTGCCACATAGATGGTTTAGGATTTTAAATTTTTTCTATAAAGTGTCTCATACACTCAACACACTCCTTGGTGGTGGAAATTTCCCAAAAATGGGTAAAATTTCCCAAAATAATTGAGTCTCCTTTTCCTGCCACCACCTACCGGAGCTCCACCACCTACAAACCCCAATGCTCCTCTTTCTTCTCCGACAAGCTCGTCGCCAATGGCTCCGAACTCGAACAGATTCAGGTAAGTTCCAACCACTGTTTTCACTAACAATACATAAAATCTCCTCTCTTGTTTTCTTCTTTTCCCCGACTACCACACCAATCACCACCAGACCCAGCGGAGATCAGTCACCGCCAATACCAACCACCACCACACAACTCTCTTTCCTGCGAACCAGACCGCCCTTCCTAGTTCTCTGAACTTCGTCAACCACCACACCCATTGCTTTATTTTTCACCATTAATGGAGAGTTTGAAACTCCAACAAACCAAACTCCCTCCCGTCATCTTCTACACCAAACGAAAATAACCAATACACCATTGTTCCACCACCCCAATGAAACCCACAACTAGCAGTTCCATTTTGGTGAAAACAACCACCACAAAATTAAGCGTCGGCAAAATCACGACAAATCAGCAACCAGAAATGCTGCTCACCCATATCTGTCAAGCCATGATGCTAGATCATGTCATAACTCTAGCAAACAACATAGCACCACCGTGAATTTTGGTGGAACCCCGACGGTAACAAAATCTTCCCTTAGCTTTATTTCTCTTGTGGGTATTTGCAGATTTGATCGTATATGTTCCTCTTCGACTTTGCACCAGTGAATCACCATAGTTGTGCGTTAGTTGATTTTGTCAGGACCCAATTTCTCGGTCATGATGGCACCTACAACCCCATAATAGGTGAACCAATCTCCATAGCCCAGAACGGTTAGTAATGGGCGACGTTCTACCAGTTCAAGCAGAAGATTCGATACATAAGCAAAATCTAGGGCATAAGGAAAAGGAAATACATACAAGAGAGATATAAAAAAAGCAGAATCTAAACCAACCCAAAAGACCTGGTATTATAGCGTATAAGAGTCGAACTACATCAGGAGTACAAAGGTCCAAAAGTAATATAAACATGATGTCTCCGAAACTATAAGAGTACAAAACATATCAAGGATAAACTAAAGTCAAGTTTTGAACGCCAAGAGCTGACCCTCATCCTGGATGATCCCAAAACAGCACCCCACACGAGTCTCTGGTGCTCTAACAGCGATGTCCCATACTAGGATCTGCACCAGAAGATGCAGAGAGTAGGGTGAGCACTAAATGCAAAGCATAAGGTACCCAGTAGCTATCATAGGCCGACTGGGCACATATAACGAAAAAAAAGGCAGACAGAATCGAAGAAAATAGTAACCGAAATCAATGAAAAGGTACAAAAGAACTAGCCCATAGGGAAGACAACAGAAACCAACATACAAGGCTAGAAAGTAAGATATATAAACAGACACAGGTCAAAGTAAGGATGACTCACCTGGTATCCTCGCAAAAAATAGTGAATATAAACATAAGTTCTAAAAATAGATGGTATACCGGTAACCTCAAGTATAAAGAATGGGAGAGAAGAATAAAGATAGACCTGCTTGGAAAACAGGAATTAATAACCAGCCAAAACATACCAATCTCAAATCTAGAAGTAACAGCCTAGCGGAGTCCAACTCCACACTTATAACCGTAATAGAGAACAAATTTGTTATAAAGTAAAGAGAGTCTACCTACAGTCCCACGGTCGCCTATACAACCGAGGAACGCAATCAAGTAAAAACAAACCCTCCGGCATCCCATACTATCGAAGCGTACAATCAACAAATAACAAACAAGGGTGTAATCTCAAACAATGAATGACATGATGCATGATAAGCTCAGGGTGAAATACAACCTCTGTATGTACCGCCTCCGGTGCCGATCAGGCCCAACAGGCAGGTTCCATGGAAAGACTCAGCCCGTATAACTCTACTCCACCATATACCCTTCCCCTCGGCACACGCAACCCAAAGCCTCAGGCCCAGAGCAGCAAGGTCCATGGAGGTCCCGAACCCCATACTATAACTCAGAATCAAAACGTGTCCTCCAGAATTGAGTCTGGGTTCAAGCCAGTGGCTAAGTCTCAAGTTTGCATGCTTAGACCCTGTCTAGGACTAAAGCAGTGAAAAGATTTCTCAAACCGTAACCTACCTGTCGTCCGATGACAACTGCGGGAAAGATGATATCCGGGGCTGAGCTACTCCAAGAAGCTCTGAACGAGAATCAAACTATCAAATTCATGAATAAAACATCAACACGAGTCTAACGATACCCATATTGCTACAATTGAAGCCGAGTCAAAATCTGGGTCAAAAGCAAGCCCGTGCGGCCTACACCCAAAACCAAAAACAAAAAGAACCACGATGACCCCAACGATGCCAAGAAGGCATGCTCCAAATTTGGGGACAATTGGCCAAGAGGAGGCCCCAAAACAGCCTGCTCAACTTGAGGTTTTAATATGGAATTTCGAAAATAAAATTGGAAATTTGGCGAGAATTGCTTACCAAAACGACGGAATTTCAGCCAAGACGAACAATTCTTCGTACCCACGAATATGCAAGATCTATAGGGGCAGAATCCACAAGGAAATTTCAAGCTTTAGAAAGTATCAATAATTGAGGAATTTTTGAAAAACAAAAAAGGCAAGACGGGGAAGAAGACTTACGAAAAGGCGGAGAATCACGGGATTGCGATGAACAACAATTATTCCCAATGCAGGACGAGTTTTGGAGAAACTTGTAGAGAGATTCTTGAGGTTTAGAGTGAGAGAGGGGTGGAGAAAAAGGCTGGAAAAATGCAATGGCCAGCTTAAATAGTTGCTGGCCTATCTCTTCGCGAACGCGGCCAGCCACCGCATTTGCGATGCACAATTTCCTGGCGGCTGGAACAGGCCTACGCGAACGCAGCTAGCCACCGCGAACTCGAAGGCCAAGTTGATGCCATGACAGCACCAGCTTCCAACAGCAATGCCCACAAGAAAATTTACTCTGATGGACCCTCGGGAAACCATGCAGGGTCCCGCGAACAAAAATGGATATAACTATTCGACTATAAACGGCATTCCAGACTTGACAGAACTGATGAAAACCCCAACGGAGGTCAATAGCATGAAAAGTGGGCCCCGCACCCAAGAACAACTTTAAGCCTAACTTTCCAAAATGGAGCACCGAGGCCTAAAACGAGCCTGGAAGCCTCTAGACTCGAACTAAAGGTCCCCCTAGCCCAAAGTCAACATTCTGGAGCTGATGGAATCGTTGAATTTCTAATTCGACACTCCGATCATTGAAAGTCACCTGAAGTTACACTCTCAAGTCCAAATGGCCTGAAAACTGAGAAAATAACACAAAACCCACATCGGAAGTTCTCAGGCCTCAACTAAAGGTCCAACTAGACCAAACTCAACGCTCCGGAGATAACGAAACTATAAGATTTCAATTTTGATCATGTTAGCTAAGAATGTTGACGAAAGTCTGATATTCTAAGTTTAAGATCTAAAATGGGAAAAAGGGAAAAAGAACCAAACGAACGGCCAGGGCACCAAACTACCGGTCCCAACAAGCCATAAATGACTTAGGACCGCTATAGAAAAGCTCTAACAATACAATAAATGCATAAATGTGAAGATCACTGCAAGGGTCATCACAACATCCATTACTAAAAAGACTTTCGTCCTAGAAAGAAAAGAAGAAGGGAGTACCTGAAGGCTCGAACAACTGTGAATACTGAGCATGCAACTCACTCTTAGTCTCCCAAGTAGCCTCCTCGATCGGACGGTGCCTCCACTGAACTTTCTCAACCGGAATATCCCTAGATCTCAACCTCCTGATATCTCTGGCCAAAATAACTATCAGCTCCTCAACAAATGACAAGCTCTCATCTAACTGCACCGAATCCCAATGCAACACATGACACTCGTCTGGAACATACCGGTGCAATATCGAGATATGAAAAACTGGATGAACAGGTGAAAACAACATAGGCAGAGCTAACATGTAGGCAACACTACCAACCCCTCTGTAGAATCTCAAACGGCCCAATAAACCTGGGGCTAAGCTTGCCCCGCTGACCAAACCTCATCACGCCCTTCACGGGCGATACTCGAAGGAAAACCAAATCCCCAACACTGAACTCTAAGGCACGAAGTCTACAATCAACATAGCTCTTCTGCCTACTCTGGGTTGCTCTAAGCCTGTCCTGAATCAAATGAACTCGGTCCAAGGAATATCTAAGCAAATATGTACTCTGTACTCTGTGGTCTGGACTCTAACCCGTCAAACCAACCAATCAACCATCTACAATGCCTACTATATAGAGCCTCGAACGATGCCATGCTAATGCTCGAATGGAAACTATTATTATATGCAAACTCGACCAATGGGACAAACTGATCCCATGAACCCCCAAAGTCAAGAACACAAACCTGAAGCATGTCCTCCAGGACCTAAATAGTCCTCTCGGACTGGCCATCTGTCTGAAGGTGGAAAGCAATACTAAGCTAAACCTATGTACCCAAATTTCTCTGTATAGCTCTCCAGAACTGAGATGTGAACTTAGTGCCGCAGTCTGAAATGATAGAAGCTGGGACCCCGTGCAACCAAACAACCTCACGAATGTAGATCTGAGATAACCTCTTTGCCCCGTAAGAAGTCTGAATTGGCAAGAAGTGTGCTGACTTAGTGAGCCTATCAACATCACCCAAATAGAATCAAACCCTCGAGATGTACGAGGTAAACCAATAATGAAGTCCATAGTAATACCTTCCCACTTCAACTCATGAATGGAATGTCGCTGCATCAAACCACCCGGTCTTATGTGCTCGAAGTTAACATGCTGAAAATTTAAGCACCTAGATACAAGCTCTGCCATGTCCCGCTTCATTCCACTCCACCGGTAGAGCTGCCTCAAATCTCTATACATCTTTACGGCACCCGTATGAATGGAATATCTGGAATGATGGGCCTCATAAAGTATCAACTGAATTAAGTCACCAACCCTCAGAACACAAGGTCGACCATCGAATCTCAGAACACCATCAGAACCCAAAGTAGCCCGGTTGGCCTTACCCCAAACTACCTCATCACAAAGGTCACACAAACCCTGATCCTCCAATTGTCGGCTCTGAATCTGATCAACTAGAGTAGAGAGAACCTCAATACTAACAAGAACTCTACTGGGATCCGATAAGCCAAGCCTCACAAAATGGTTAGCCAAGGACTGGATGTCTAAGGCCAACGGTTGCTCAAAAATTAAAAGTGAAGCTAGACTGCACATACTCACCGCCTATTGACTCAAGGCATCCGCTACCAAGTTTGCCTTGCCCGGATGGTACAAAATAGTGAATTCATAGTCCTTCAGCAACTCAATCGATCTCCTTTGTCTCAAGTTCAGCTTGCGCTGACTTGTGATGTACTGAAGACTATGATAATCGGTGAATATCTCACAATAAAATAGATATAGATTGTGCCTCCAGATCTTGAGCACAAAAACTACCGCCGCCAACTTCAAGTCGTGAGTGGGGTAGTTGTGCTCGTGAACCTTGAGCTTCCTTGATGCATATGCTATCACTCGATCTTGCTGTACCAACACACAACAAAGACCAACCCCTGAATCATCACAATACACAGAGAAACTCTGACCCTCAATCGACAAAGCCAAAAAAATTGGAGCTAAAGTCAATAAGGCCTTAAGCCTCTAGAAGCTATCCCCGCACTGATCAGACCACTGAAATGGAATATCTTTCCTAGTTAGCATAGTCAAAGGTGCTTCTATGGAAAGAAAATCTCTCAATGAACCATCTGTAATACGCAGCTAAACCCAACAAAGCTGCAAACCTCGGTAGGAGTAGTAGGTCTAGGCCAATCCCGAACTATAGAAATCTTTCCCGGATCAACTCTAATCCCATACTTAGACACCACGTACCCTAGGAATGCAACTGACTCGAACCAAAACACACACTTTGAGAACTTGGTATAAAGTCGATGATCTCTTAAAGTCTGAAGTATAGTCCTCAAGTGTTGCTCATGCTCACCTTTACTCCTCGAGTATACCGGGATGTCATCAATGAAGACTATCATGAACATATCCAAATATGGGCTAAGCACCCTATGCATCAAATCCATAAAGGTTGTGGGGGCATTAGTCAACCCAAAAGACATCACCAGAAACTCATAATGGCCATAATGTGTCCTGAATGCTGTCTTAGGGATGTCCTCTGCCCTAATCCTCAACTGATGGTAGCCGGACCTCAGATCAATCTTTGAAAACACGGCGGAACCCTGAAGCTGATCAAATAAGTCATCAATCCTGGGAATCGGATACCTATTTGTCAATATCACCTTATTCAGCTGCCGATAGTCAATACACATCTGCATCGACCCGTATTTATTCTTTACGAAGAGGACAGGAGTACCCCAAGGAGACACACTCGGTCTAATAAACCCCTTAACTAACAAATCCTGGAGCTGCTCCTTAAGTTCTCTTAACTAGGAAGGAGCCATAAGGTAGAGAGGGATAAAATGGGACTGGTGCCCGACTCTAACTCAATGGAAAAATCAACATCTCTCTCAGGTGGAAGGCCTGGCAGGTTGGTAGGAAACACACCTAGGAAGACTCTAACAAAAGGAACAGACTTAGGAGATGTACGGTCAGGACTAGCATCTCAGACATATGCTAGATAAGCTAAACACCCACAGGAAATCAACTTCCTAGCTCGAATACAAGAGATGATACCAGATGGTGCATGGCTAACAGAGCCCTGCCACACTACCGGGGATACACCGGGGATACACCGGGCACGACTATGGTAACGGTCTTGGCATAATGATCCAAAATTATACGGTGAGGGGATAACTAGTCCATGCCTAGTATCACATCAAAGTCTAACATATCAAGTATCATTAAGTCAGCCCAAGTCTCCAAATCACCAAAAGATATCACACAGGATCTCATAATCCGATCCACTACTAAATAATCTTCTACTGGGGTCGAAACAGAAACATCAGCAAATAATGGCTCACTACCCAACCCCAAACAAGGCCGAAAGTCAGCAGATATATATATGAACAAGTGGATCCAGGATCAATCAAAGCATAAGCTGGATGACGACATACATAATGTGTACCTGTGATCAAGGCATCTGCCTCTGGTCTCCCAGGGACCTCATAGAACTGACGATCACGTCCACCTGCCCGACTGCCATCCCTACCACCTGATCTTCCACGTGGGGCACCACCCCTAACCTGACCACAACCCCCTCTAGCAGGAGGCTGAATTGCTCGCAATAGCTCGCCTGGCTGAACTGTGCCCTGCTGAGGGAAATCTCTAGCAAAATAACCCATCACACCATAAGTATAACAAGCCCCTGATAACCTACTCATTCGGGATAAACCAGCAGAACCCGAATGGCCACCAAGACATGATGCTCCAAAAGTTATAAACCTCGAAGACTGACTGTTGTAGCCCTGATGGCTGCTCTGACCCTTCTCGAACTGGGTATTACCAGAAGTTTGAAGTAAAGCCTGAACAGGTCGACTGGACTGACCCTTTTGCTGCTATGGTTAATAACCTCAGCCCAACTGGCCTGAACTTCTATGACCATGCCTGGAACCACTGTAGCCACCCTGATGTTGAGGTCTCTTATCTCTGGCCCTCTGATCAGGTCACTATAAGTCCTCAACAGTATGGGCATAGTCAATGATAGCCTAAAATGACCGACCGCCGGCAACCAATATCTCAGCTGGCTGCCTAATCTCTGGCCTCAAACCCCATACAAACCTGCGAACCCTGTCTGCCTCGGTAGGTATGATCATAGCTCCAAACGGTGCTAACTGATGAAAATGGATCTCATACTCCGAGATAGTCATAGAATCCTACATAAGCCGAGTAAACTCCTCCCTGTGATGCTCACGATCACTCTGAGGTAGGAACTTGGCCATATAGACCTCATAGAACTCAGACCAGGTCAAAAGAGGTGATTTTAGGCCTACAAGCAACCTGTGCCCTCCACCACAACTTCACTGGACCCTCCAGTTGATATGAAGTATAGCCAACCCCGTGAGTCTCTAATAACCCCAAATGGGGAAATATCTCCTCACAGGTGGTGATAAATTCATGTGGGTCCTGACCCTTTGTACCAGAAAATCTCAACGGTGGCAATCTCAGAAACATACCCAAGGCCTTCTGCTCTCTATCTTTCATAGTAGGGCGAGAAGCAAGAGGTTGGGCCACCGATAGGACTGGAACAACCTCAGCACGGGGAGCTACAGTAGAAGGCTACGCTCCTGAACTCAGAACACCCAGGGCTTCCCCCTTAGCGGATGTCTGGGTTGTCTCAGAAGGAAGCTCCCCAATCATACCCAGCAGCTGAACAAGAAAACCCCGAATATCTGAAGACTGAGCTGGGGCTGAAGCTGGCACAGGATTGATGTTGGAGCTGGTACTGGAGCTGGTGGTACCTGGGCTGCCCTTGGGCCCATATGCTGATACTCTGGAGCAAACTCTGGCTCGTAGTCATACTCTGGCTCTACCTCAATTATAGCAGCTCTAGCAGGTTCCGCTGCTCTGGGGTGTCTATGACCCCTAACTCTACCCTTGCGACCACCTCGACCCCTAGATGGAGTCAGAGGTGCAGGGACATGAGGCTCTCCTCTGCCAGAAGCTGAAGATCTCGTACGAACCATCCGTAGAAGATTGAACCAGAATAAGTGAGATTCCCAGAAACGTCCAATTATTCTTAAGATGTCGCTATACCCTCCCGAAGATTGGGTATGGACATCTTCGCCACGATCTGCAGGACTCTACTAGGCATTGGCTTCTATACCGATGACACCGGTGAACCTGGCTCTAACACCAAGCTGTCACGACCTGATTTCTTGGTCATGATGGCACCTACAACCCCTCAGTAGATGAACAAATCTCCATAGCCCAAAACGGTTGGTCGTGGAATACCTTCTAACAGTTCAAGCGGAAGAATTGATACATAAGCGGAAGAAAGGGCATAAGGAAAAGGAAATAGATACAAGAGACATATAAACAAAGAGGAATCTAAACCAACCCAAAAGACCTGATATCATAGCGTATAAGAGCTGAACTATATCAGGAGTACAAAGGTCCAAAAGTAATATAAACATGATGTCTCCAAAACTATAAGAGTACAAAACACATCAACGATAAACTAAAGTCAAGCTCTGAATGCCAAGAGCTCACCCTCAGCCTGGATGATCCCAAAATAGCACCCCGTACGAGTCTCCGGCGCTCTAACAATGATGGTCTACACTAGGATCTACACCAGAAGATGCAGAGGGTAGGGTGAGCACCAAATGCGAAGCATAAGGTACCCAGTAGGTATCATAGGCCGACTGGGCACATGTAAGGTAAAAGATCAATAGTAGACAGAATAGAAGAAAACAGTGAAAGAAATCAACGAAAAGGTACACAAGAACTAGCCTAGAGGGAAAACAACAGAAAGCAACCTACAAGGCTAGCAATTAAGATATATACACACAGACACATGTGAAAGTAAGGATGACGCACCTGAGAACCTTGCAAAAATAGTGTATATAAGCATAAGTTCTAAAAATGGACGGTATACCGGTAACTTCAAGTATAAAGAATGGGAGAGAAGAATAAAGGTAGACATGCTCAAAAAATAGAAATTAATAACCAGCCAAAACATACCAATCTCAAATCTAGAAGTAAGAGCTTAGTGGAGTCCAACTCAACACTTATAACCGTAATAGAGAACAAATCCATAATAAAGTAAAGAGAGTCTACCTACAGTCCCCTACCCACCCATACAACCGAGGAATGCAATCAAGTGAAAGCAAACCCTCCGGCATCCCATACTACCACATCATACAATCAATAAAAAACAAACAAGGATGGAATCTCAAACAATGAATGACATGATGCATGATAACCTCAGGGTGAAATAAAACCTCTGTATGTACCTCTTGTCGTGCCGATCGGGCCCAGCAGGCAGGTTTCATAGAAGGACTCAGCCCCGTATACCTCTACTCCATCGTATACCCTTCCCCTGACACACATATCCCAAAGCCTCAGTCCTGGAGTGACAAGGTCCATGGATGTCCCGGACCCCATACTATAACTCAAAATCAAAACGTGTCCTCCAGAATCGAGTCTGGGTTCAAGCCAGTGGTTAAGTCTCAAGTATGCATGCCTAGACCCTTTCTAGGACTAAAGCAGTGAAAAGATTTCTCAAAAACCCCTCAAAGGGAGCCCGGGCATAACCGGGTCTAAAACAGTAGTAAAATATCTCAGAAGCTTGACCCGGCTGAGCCTAAAATCATTTCAAATCAGTGAGAAAACTCAGCTAGCACTCTGACCCGGTCGAGTCTAGCAATAGGTAAAAAATCATGATAAAACCATATTTTAACCTTCTTTTACCCAAGAAGATTCATGTATCAAGTCAAATCATTTCCAAATCCAATTTCATCGAAAACAGGCCTCCTGGGCCATGCAAGTTTAAGAAGAACAGTCCCAGTAGGCCCAAAGCCAAAATCATAGTAAAAATGTGGGAAAACTCTTTATATGCATTGAAATGATATGATCAACACACAATAGCCGCCCAGCAGCTCATAACAACCTATCGACCCTGCACAGGCTCCCGAAGCTACTCAGCAAGAATAACCAGCCTAGAAGGATAATTCTATGTCCGAGACTCGTGGACACTCCCAATGATCCCACTGTCTATGTTCCAAAGTCAACAAGGAATCACCGAACCACAAGGGTAATAATGTCAAGTAATAAGTGTACGACACACAATGGAGGAATGAAATGGAACGTATCATGGAAAAGCGGTCAGGGTCTGTGGTACCAACCTAATAACCCAACCCAAGGATGCCAACTAGTACAATTTTACCCGATATATGCTAAGTCTAAGAGTTTAAATTGTAACCTACCTGTCATCTGATGACAAGCTGTGGGAACGACGATATTCGGGGCCGAGCTGCTCTGAGAAGCTCCAAACGAGAATCAAACTATTAAATTCATGAATAAAACATCAACATGAGTCTAACGATACCTATATTTCTATAATTGTAGCCGGGTCGAAATCTGGGTCGAGAGTGGGCCCATAGGGACCACACTCGAAACCAAAAATGAAAAGAACCACGATGACGCCAACAATGCCAAGAAGGCATGCTCCAAATTTGGGCACAATTGGCCAAGAGGAGGTGCCAAAATAGCCTGCTCAACTTGGGGTTTAAATATGGAATTTCAAAAATAAAAGTGAAAATTTGGGGAGAATTGCTTACCAAAATGATGGAATTTCAGCCAAGACAAGCATCTCTTCGTACCCACGGTTGTGACCTATTTATAGCTGCTGGCCGCAGCTGATTTTCTACAATTTTTTGCAGTTCTAAAAAAACTCGACGGGGCATTTCGGACACAATCGGAAATTTATATTCAAAAACCAAAAATGCTAATAGAGTGGAAACGACGTTCCAAACTCAACGGAATCAAAGAAACTTCCATATGAGATAGTTTTGGAGAAATGTTGACCTAAGTCAACAAAAACGAAAAGGAACTCAAAGGCTCAAAATGAGTCTTACTCACCCGGAACCCGAACCAACCATCTTCTTAGCCCAAACTCAACATTTTTGAGCTGATGGAATCGTCGAATTTCAAATCCGACACTCCGATCATCGAAAGTCACCCAAAGTTACACTTTCAGCTCCAAATGGACTAAAAACTAAGAAAACAACACAAAAACCACACCGGACATTCTCAGGCCTCAACTAAAGGTCTAGCTAGACCAAACTCATCGCTACGGAACTAATAGAACTGTCAGAATTCAATTTTGAGTACGTTAGCTATGAATGTTGACTAAAGTCAATGATATTCTAAGTTTAAGATCTAAAATGGGAAAAAGGGCAAAACAACCAAATGAATGGCCAAGGGCACCGAACTACCGGTCCCAGCAAGTGATAAATGACTTGGGGCCGCTATAGAAAAGCTCTAACAGTACAATAAATGCGTAAATGCGAAGATCACTGGAAGGGTCATCACAACATACACTACTAAAAAAACTTTCGTCCTAGAAAGAAAAGAAGTAGGGAGTACCTGAAGGCTCGAACAACTACGGATACTAAGCACGCAGCTCACTCTTACTCTGCCAAGTAGCCTCCTCGATCGGACGGTGCCTCCACTGAACTTTCACAAACGGAATATCTCTAGATCTCAACCTCCTGATATCTCTGGTCAAAATAACTATCAGCTCCTCAACAAATTACAAGCTCTCATCTAACTGGACCAAATCCCAGTGCAACACATGAGACTGGTCTGGCATATACCGGTGCAATATCTGGACATGAAAAACTGTATGAATAGCTGAAAACATCAGAAGCAGAGCTAACATATAGGAAACACTACCAACCCTCTGTAGAATCTCAAATGGCCCAATAAACCTGGGGCTAAGCTTTCCTCGCCGACCAAATTTCATCAAGCCCTTCTTGGGCGATACTCGGAGGAAAACCAGATCACCAACATTGATCTCCAAGGCACGAAGTGTACGATCAGCGTAGCTCTTCTGCCTACTCTGGGCTTCTCTAAGTCTATCCTGAATCAAACGAACTTGGTCCAAGGAATCTCTAAGAAAATTTGTACTCTACGGCCTAGACTTTAACCCATCAAACCAACCAAATGGCTATTTGCAATGCCTACCATACAGAGCCTTGAACAGTGCCATGCCAATGCTCGAATGGAAACTATAATATGCAAACTCAGCCAATGACACAAACTGATCCCATGAACCTCCAAAGTCAAGTACACAGGCCCAAAACATGTCCTCCAGGACCTGAATAGACCTCTCAGACTGGCCATCTATCTGAGGGTGGAAAGAAGTACTAAGCGGAACCTCCGTACCTAAATCCCTCTGTATAACTCTCCAGAACTGAGATGTGAACTGAGTGTCGCGGTCTAAAATGATAGAAGCTGGGACCCCCTGCAACCGTACAATCTCATGAATGTAGATCTGAGCTAATCTGTCTTCCCCATAGGAAGTCTGAACTGGCAAGAAATGCGCTGACTTCGTCAGCCTATCAGCGATCACCCAAATGGAGTAAAACCTCCGAGTAGTACGAGGCAAACTAACAACAAAGTCCATAGAATACCTTCCTACTTCCACTCAGGAATGGGAAGTCACTTCATCAAGCCACCAGGTCTCATGTGCTCGAACTTCACCTGTTGACAGTTCAAGCACCGATATACAAACTCTGCCACGTCCCTCTTCATACCACCCCACCAGTAATGCTGCCTCAGATCTTTATACATCTTTGCTGCACAAGGATGAATGGAGTATCTGGAACAATCTGCCTCATAGAGTATCAACTGTATCAAATCACCAACTTTCAGAACACAAAGTCTACCCTCAAATCTCAGAATCCCATCAGAACCCAAGGTAGCCCGGCTGGCCTCACCCCGAACAACCTAATCACAAAGGTCACACAAACTCTGATCCTCAAATTGTCAGCTCTAAATCTGATAAACTAGAGTAGAGCGAACCTCAACAATGGCAAGAACTTTGCTGGGATCAGATAAGTCAAGCCTAACAAAACGGTTAGCCAAGGACTGGATATCCAAGGCCAATGGTCGCTCCAAAACTAAAAGTGAAGCTACGCTGCCCATACTCACCGCCTTCTGACTCAAGGCATTTGCTACCATGTTTGCCTTGCTCGGATGGTATAAAATAGTGAAATTGTGTTCCTTAAGCAACTCAATCCATCTCCTCTGCCTAGATTTCATCTCGCGCTAACTCATAATGTACTGAGGACTACGATGGTCGGTGAATATCTCACAATGAACTCCATATAGATAGTTCCTCTAGATCTTGAGCGTGAAGACTACCGCCGCCAACTGCAAGTCGTGAGTGGTGTAATTACGCTCGTGAACCTTAATCTGTCTCAACGCATATGCTATTACTCAATCCTGCTGCACCAACACACAATAAAGACCGACCCCTGAATCATCACAATACACAGAGAAACTCTGACCCTCAATAGACAAAGCCAAAACTGGAGCTAAAGTCAATATGGCCTTAAGCCTCTAGAAGTTATCCCCGCACTGATCAGACCACTGAAATAGAACATCTTTCCTAGTTAGCATAGTCAAAGGTGCTGCTATGGAAGAAAATCTCTCGACAAACCATCTGTAATAAGCAGCTAACCCAACAAAGTTGCAAGCCTCGGTAGGATTAGTAGGTCTAGGCCAATCCCGAACTATAGAAATCTTACCCGGATCACCTCTAATCTCATCCTTAGACACCACGTACCCTAGGAATGAAACTGAATCTAACCAAAACACATACTTTGAGAACTTGGCATAAAGTCGATGATCTCTCAAAATTTGAAGTATAGTCATCAAGTGTTGCTTATGCTCACCTCTACTCCTCGAGTATACCGGGATGTCACCTCTAAGCACCCTGTGCATCAAGTCCATGAAGTCTGCGGGGGCATTAGTCAACCCAAAAGACATCACCAGGAACTCATAGTGGCCGTAACGTGTCCTGAATATTGTCTTAGGGATGTCCTCTACCCTAATTCTCAACTGATGGTAGTTGGACCTCAAATTAATCTTTGAAAACACGACGGAACCCTGAAGCTGATCAAATAAGTCATCAATCTTTGGTATTGAGTACTTATTCTTGATGTCACCTTATTCAACTACCGATAATCAATACACATCCGCATCGACCCATCCTTCTTCTTCACGAAGAGAACAGGAGCACCCCAAAGAGATACACTGGGTCTAGTGAACCCCTTAGCTAACAAATCCTAGAGTTGCTCCTTAAGATCTCTCAACACAGCAGGAGCCATATGGTAGGGAGGAATAGAAATGGGCCTAGTTCCTGGATCTAACTCCATGGCAAAATCAATTTCCCTCTCAGGTGGAAGGCCTGGTAGGTTGGTAGGAAACACATCTAGGAAGTCTCTAACCACAGGAACAGACTCAGGAGACATAGGGTCAGCACTAGCATCTCGGACATATGCTAGATAAGCTAAACACCCAATGGATATCATCTTCCTAGCTCAAAGACAAGAAATGATCCCAGACGGTGCATGTCTAACACAACTCTACCACACAACCGGGGATACACTAGGCACGGTTATGGTAACAGTCTTGGGATAACAATCCAAAACCTCAGGGTGATGGGACAACCAGTCCATGCCCAGTATCACATCAAAATCCAATATATCAAGTATCATCAGGTCAGCCCAAGTATCTAAATCACCAACAAATATCATGCAGGATCTCATAATTCGATCCACTACTAAAGAATCTCCTACTGGGGTCAAAACCAAAATAGACACAGACAATGGCTCACTAGCCAACCCTAAATAAGGCAGAAAGTAGGAAAATACATATGAACAAGTGGATCCAGGATCAAACAAGGCATAAGCTCGCTGACGGCATAGAGAAATCATACTTGTGATCACGGTATCTGAGGCCTCTGCCTCCTGTCTCCCAAGGACCGCATAGAATTGACGATAACCCCACCTGCCCGACCGCCATCCCTACCACCTGCTCTGCCACACAGGGCACCACCCCTAGCCTAACTACCACTCCCTCTAGCCGAAGTCTGAACTTCTCATAATGGTTTGGCTGGCTGAATTGTACCCTGCGGGAGGTAATCTCTAGCAAAGTGACCACTGTGACCTTACTGACTGTCATAACCTTTCTCAAACTGAGAACTAGAAGACTGAAGTGATGCATGTATCAGTCGGCTAGAATGACCCTGATGCTGCTACAACTGCTAACCTCGGCCCCATTGGCCTAAACCTCTACCACTATGCCTAAAACCATAGTAACCACCCTAATGTCGAGGCCTCTTATCTCTGGCCCCGGTGTCATGATGATGCAAATCCTTAACTATGCGGGTATAGTCTACAATGGCCTAGAATAACCGACCGCTAGCAACTAGTATCTCTGCAGGCTATCTTAACTCTCTTTGTAGCCCCTAAACAAATCTATGGACTCTGTCAGCCTCAATAGGCATAATCATGGCTCCAAATGGAGCAAGCTGATGGAACTGGGTCTCATACTCTGAGAAGGTCATGGTATCTGGAGAAAGTCTAGTGAACTCCTCCCTTCGACGCTCTCGATCTCTCTATGGTAAGAACTTGGCCATAAAGGCCTCATAGAACTCAAACTAGGTCAAAGGAGGTGATGTAGAAGGCCTGCAGGCAGCCTGTGCCCTCCACCATAAATTTGCTGGACCCTTCAGCTGATACGTAGTATATCAAACCCCGTGAGTCTCAAATAAGCCTAAATGGTGCAACATCTCCTCACAGGTAGTGATAAAGTCATTGGGGTCCTGACCCTGTGTACCAGCAAATTTCGGCGGTGCCAATCTCAGAAACCTACCCAAGGCTTTCTGCTCTGTCTCTTTCATAGTAGGGAGAGGAGCAAAAGGCTGGGCAACCGATGGGACTAGAACAACCTCAGCAGGGGAACTCCAGTAGCAGGCTTCACTCTTGAACTTTGAACACCCAGGGCTGCCCCCTGAGCGAATGTCTGGGCTATGTCAGAAGGATGATCCCCAATCAGACACAATAGTTGAAGTAACAAAACCTGAATATCTGAAGACTGAGCTGGGGCTGAAGCTGGCACAGAAACTGATGTTGGAATTGGTACTGCAGCTGGTGGTGCTTGGGTTATCCCCCGACCCACATGACGCTGCTCTGGAGCTAACTCTGGCTCGTAATCATACTCAGGCTCTATATCCACTCTAGCATCTCTAGTAGGTGCCGCTGCTCTGAGGCTCCCTCGACCCCTACCTCTACCCCGGCGACCACCCCAGTCCCTCGCTTGAGTCAGAGGTGCAGTGGCAGGAAGGTCTACTCTGCCAGAAGTTGAAGATCTCATACGAACCATCTGTGGAAGATTGAACCAGAATAATTAGGATTTATAGAAACTTTTAAGGATAATACACACGAGAGAGAGATAAGAAAAGTCCAGCTTCCTAAGATGTCACTATAGCCTCCCAAAGATTGAGCACGTACGTCTCCGCCTTAATCCACAGGACTCTACTAGACATTGACTCCTATACTTATGTCACCGGTGAACCTAGAACTCTGATACCAAGCTGTCACGATGTGATTTCTCAGTCATGATGGCACCGATACCCCCCCAGTAGGCGAAACAATCCCCGTAGCCCAGAACGGTTAGTAATGGGCTACTTTCTAACAATTTAAGCGGAAGAACAAATAAATAAGTGAAAGAAAGGGAACAAGGTGAATAAACTGGATAACCGGAGTAATATAAATACAAGCGGAACCTAAACCAACCCAAAGGACCTCGTATTAAAGCATATCAGAGCCGAACTACATTAGGAGTACAAAGGTCCAAAAGTCATATATACATAATGTCTCTGAAACTATAAGAGTACAAAATATACCAAGGATAACTGAAGTCAAGCTCTGAATGCCAAGAGCTCACCCTCAGCCTGGATGATCCAAAAACTACACCCCCCATGAGTCTCTGATGCGCTAACAGTGATGGCACACACTAAGATCTATACCAGAAGATGCAGAGGGTAGGGTGAGCACAAAATGCAAAGCATAAGGTAAACAGTAGGTATCAAAGGCTGACTGGGCACATATAAATTAAAAGAGCAATAGTAGGCAGAGTTGGAACAAACAGTAACAGAATTCAACGATAAGCACACAGGAGCTAGCCCATAGGGAAGACAGTAGAAAAATATTAAGGCTAGCATATAGAATATATACACACAACATGCACAGGTGAAAGTATGGACAACACATTTGGTATCCTTGCAAAAATAGTATATATAAGAATAAGTTCTAGAAATGGGCGGTATACCGGTAGCCTCAAGTATAAGGAAAAAAGGAGAGAAGAAAAAAGGTACACATGCTCGACATACAGGAATTAATACCCAATCAAGTCAGAAAAACTCAATCCAGGAACTCACAATAATCATGCTCATACTCAACTGTAATAGGGAACAATATCAGAATAAAGTAACAAGAGTCTACCTATAGTCCCCCGACCGCCCATACAACTGAGGAATGCAATCAAGTGAAAACAAACCCTTCGGTATCCCATACTACCAGAGCGTACAATCAACAAATAGAAAACAAGGGTGGAATCTCAAACAATGAATGATATGATGCATGAAAACCTTACGGTGAAATAGAACCTCTGTATGTACCTCCTCCGATGCTGATCGAGCCCAGTAGGCAGGTTCCATGGAAGGACACAACCCGTATACCTCTACTCCACCATATACCCTTCCCTAGTGCATGCATCCTAAAGCCTCAGGCCTGGAGGGGCAAGGACCATGGAGGTCCCAGAACCCATAATAAAACTCAGAATCAAAATGTGTCCTCTAAAATCTAGTTTGGGTTCAAGCCAGTGGCTAAGTTTCAAATATGCATGCCTAGACCCTGTCTAGGACTAAAACAGTGAAAAAGATGTCTCAAAATCCCTTCCAAGGGTGCCCAGGAACAACTGGGTCTAAAACAGTAGTAAAAACATCTCAGATGCTCGACCCGACCGAGCCTTATATCATTTAAAATTAGTAAGGAAACTCAGCTAGCACTCCAACCCAGTCGAGTCTACCAATAGTAGTAAATCATGATAAAACCATATTTTTAACCTTCTTTTACCCCAAGAAGATCCACATATCAAGTCAAATCATTTCCAAATCCAATTTCATTGAAAATGGGGTCCCAGGGCCATGCAAGGTTTAGAAAATCAATTTTTTGTAGGCCTGAAGCCAAAAACCATAATAAAACATGGAAAAACATCTTTATATGCATGGAAATGATATGATCAACCCAAATAGCTGCCCAACAGCTCATAATCAACCTAACGGCCCTGCATAAGCTCTGAAGCTACTCAGTAAGCATAACCAGCCTAGAAGGATATTTCTATGTCCGGGACTCGTGTACATTCTCAATAATCCCAACTTCTATGTTCCAGAGTAAACAAGATCACGGGGTCACAAGGGTAATAAATATATCAACTAATAGGAATACTACACACAATAGAGGAAAGAAATAGGACGAATCATGGAAAAGTGGTCAAGGTCTGTGGTACCAACCTAATAACCCAACGTAAGGATGCCAACTAGTATAATTTTACCCAATATATGGGAGGTATAGGAAGTTAAGCTGTAACCTATTTGTCATCCGATGACAAGCTGCGAGAACAACGATATCTGAGGCTGAGCTGCTCCGAGAAGCTCCGAACGAGAATCAAACTATCAAATTCATGAATAAAATGTTAAGACGAGTCTAACGATACCCATATTGCTACAATTGTAGCCGGATCCGGGTCAAAAGCGGTCCTGCCGAGCCCATAAGTCAAAACCAAAAATGAAAAGAACCACGATGACCCCAATGATGCCAAGAAGGCATGATCCAAATTTGAGCACAATTAGACAAGGGAAGGGCACCAAAACAGCCCGCCCAAGTTGGGGATTAAAGAATGGAAATTTTGAAAATAAAAATGGAAATTGGGCAAGAATTACTTACCACAAAGATGGAATTTCAAGATGAGACGGGCAATCCTTTACTTCCACAAAGCATGCATGAGCTAGGGGCAGCCACTACATAAGAATTTCCAAGCTATGGTAAAAGCAACAATGGAGGAAATTAAGAATATCCAAGGGAAGCTAAAAGGACAAGTGGGGAAGATGACTTACTAAGAATCGGAATAACACAGAAAATCCATAAGCAATTGATTCCCCAAGGATTATAAATGATCAAGCGCAATTTTGGTAGAGAGAAAAATGAGTTTAGAGTGAGAAAAGTGAGGAGAAGTGGATGGAAAAAATGAATTTCTAGCTATTTATAGCTGATGGCCATAGCTGATTTTCTACAATTTTTAAAAAAACTCGACGGGAAATTCAGGGCATAATTAGAAACCGATAATCGAAAACCATTAATTATAATAGAGTGGAAATGACACTCCATACTCAATAGAATCGATGAAACTTCCATACGAGGTCGTTTCAGAGAAATGTTGACCCAAGTCAACACTAATGAAAATGAACTCAAAGTCTTGAAATGAGTCTGACTTACCTGGAACCCAAACCAACCATCTTCCAAGCCCAAACTCAGTATTCCAGAGCTGATGGAATCGTCAGATTTTGAATCCGACACTCGAAAGTCACCCGAAGTTACACTTTCATCTCCAAATGGCCTGAAAACTGAGAAAATAACACAAACCCCACACCAGACGTTCTCAGGCCTCAACTAAAGATCCAAATAGACCAAACTCATCACTCTGGAGTTAACGAAACTATCAGAATTTAATTCCAAGAATGTTAGATAAGAATGTTAACTAAAGTCAACGATATTCTAAGTTTAAAGCTCTAAAATAGGCAAATGGCTAAAACGACCAAACGAATGATTAGGGAACCAAACTACCGATCCTAGCAAGCCATAAATGACTTGGTCCCGCTATAGGAAGGCTCTAACAGTACAATAAAAGTGAAATGCAAAGATGACCAAAAGGGTCATCATACCTCAATGTGTGATCGCAGGTGCCGTCGCACATCAATCGCACTTTCCTCGAAGGGTATTTTTGTCCAATTAACTGTGATATATTTGTGAAGGTTCTAAAACCATTTTTGGGATCTGTACTAAGGGAATTCGGCACTTTTTACTTACCCAAGTAGAGAATTGATAGAGTACACTATTCTTCTTCTTCTCTAGAGTGAAAAACTCCATTGTTGACAATTACACTTGGAATTTGAATTGGCTATTTGAAGAATGATCAAAATTTGGGAAAACCCAATTGGTATCTTCTCTTATTCCTTCTCTATGACTAGCTAAACTCAATTATAGGGTTGTGTGATTTATGGGTGTTTGACATTGGGGTATGGGTGTTGATTGATTGTGTTTATAATTGATTATTTAGTATGGGTCTATTGAACTCTTCATGTGTTAATTATATAATTGATGGATGCAAACATTGATTTAGTTTTCTAATTACGTGCTTGCTTGAAGAAGGAGTTCTTTAATTGGGTAGGAGCTTAATAGTAGGGATTTGGGATTCCACTATAAATCGAGGCTAGAAATAGCTGGATTTCAGGAAATTCCCATCTAAGAGTCAAATCAAGAAATAGTTTGATTCACCTAAGCTAATTTTGTTGTTTGATCTTCCAACTATGGAGCTTGTAAGAGGCCATAGTAGATATACTTAGTTGGTTGAGAAAACAACTATGTATCGCTTGAACCAAAGCTACCTATGCTAATAATTGAGAGTTTATTTGATGAATCAACCCTTACCCCATATGTATGACCCCATTGTAAGCACACCCTTAGGCTTCTTTTCTTGATTCAAAACTCATATGTTTACCTTTTTATTTATTATAATCGAAATCTTAAATTCCCAATCCTTTTCCCCTAATTTTTACTTTACTTGCAAACGTCATCAAATATTTTATTGATCAAATACCTTGATGTTTAGTGGCAAGCAAACGTCCCACTCTCTATGGATTCGACCCCGATATCTTATTGGGTTACGTACTTGTTCTTCTTGAATATCATTACAACCTCCTACGGGAGAGTGCTTTTGAACGTCATCAAATATGGCGCCATTGCTGGGGAATGGTTCTTGAATCGCAATTTCATTGTCGTTTAATTCACTTTTTTGAGTGTTTGTTCTCTTTTATTTTTTGTTGTTTGTGTTGAGTTTGAATAGAAAGAATGATCCACTCAAGAATCGATGTGGTGGAGGATGCAAATTTACAAATTACTAGCCCAATGCTCTAGTTATTGCACGTGAAAGGATTATTCAGAGGAATACATCATGAGGATGCCCACGAGTACATAAGGAATTTCGGGGAAGTATGTCAACAATTTTCCTTGGCCAACATCACTCAAGACTCCATTTGGTTGCGCTTATTCACTTTCTCTCTAGTGGGTGAAAATTGTATATGGTTTGAACAATTGCCAAAAGGTACCATATTTACTTCGAATGAAATATGCATAATATTCCTTGATAGATTCTGTCCCCTCAACCAAATGCGTCGCTTGAGGGATGAGATCATCACGTTTGAACAAATTCAAGGTGAACCTCTTCATGAGGCTTGGTCAATATTTAAGCAGAAAGTGGAACAATGCCAAACTCATGGCCTTCCGGATGATATCCTCCTTTAACAATTCTACCAGTCTTTAGACTCCACAAATAAAACCATCATCAACACATTGGCCGGACGTGCTCTAATGGACCAAACTTTCAAATTCACCAAAGTGTTATTTGAGAGGGTTACTAAACTGAATCGTGAATATAATAATTGGGGAGGCAAAGGGAAATGGATGCTACCTCTACTAAAACATTTGATTAATGGTATAAAAATGATGCACGAAGGGATAGAGAGTTAACAACCATAAAAAATCTCCTTCAATTCATGACTAAGCATGTGGTCAATCAAAAACTTGGTAGTGTTAATACTATTGGCATTGTTGGAGCTGTAGAGTTGGTAGATAATGGACACTATTCATGTGTGGATGGTGAAGTGTTGTCTATTTAAAATCAAGGTTGGAACAAAGAGAATTACAACTCAAGAGTCGAGATCATGCTTGAGAGGGTATTAGAGAAGGTGTTGTCCACTTATGAGGGCATACGAGAGCTATGATGCAAACTTAGAAGCATTGCTTAAATGGCACATTCACACTTTGTCTCTATCAAGCTTCTCAAAGAGAGAATACAATGGCTCACCTCTAAATTTGATTTTGAGCAAACTAAAATATATGATGAGGTCGTTGTTAAAAGGGAACAGTCAAGTTCCACAGAAAATACAAGTCAGGACAGAGGCAAGCCTACTAACAAAAGGGCAATTGAGAATGGTATTGCGAACAATCATGATCATTGGAATAAGGTGCCCAAAGTTTGTATGCCTTTCCCTAAATGTCCATATCCTTTCCCTCAATGACTATTGCAAGCAAAATAAAGGGAGCAACCTAGAGAGTTTGATTCCATGTTAAAGAAAATTACTATCAATGTCCCATTAAAAGTTGAGCCATCACTTAAATGCCCGAGTATGCTAAATTTGTGAAAGAAATGTGTAATATGAACAACTTCATAGATCTTGGGGTAATCCACATGTACCATCAAAGTAGATATAATATCAAACAAGTTTGCTAATGACTTGAATACCCCGGGTGTTTTCACTAACTGTGGTGCAAATGGGTTGCATAAATCAACAAGGATTGTGTGTGATGAAAGTGTGGGTACAAATTTGATGTCTCTTGCCCCTTCAACCAATTGGAGCTCAGGGAGACTAATAATACAAAGATAAAATTACTTATGGCAGACCGCTCATGAACTTCCCCGTTGGAATTTGCTATGACATGCTCGTAAAAGTGGATCGACTTGTATATTTGGTAGATTTTGTCATACTTGATTGTACCGGCGGTTTTGAAATACCAATTGTATTGGGGAATCCGTGTTTGTATATGGGGTGTACGTTGATTGATGTGAAACTGGGGGGGTGACTTAAATTTTATATGAATGAGGAAGAGACAACTTTTGATGTTTGTAGATTCATGAAGCAACCCAATGATCTCCAAATGGTATGCACTTGATAATATTGAGGAGGGTGTTGAGCTACAATCAGATGAAATATTGGTGAAGGAAGCATTGGAGGCTATTTTGCTGATCCATGATTGTGAAATAATTGAGGAATATAAGGAAATATGTAGTGCCTTGGTAGAATGGGGTCTTATTCCTACCCACCGAAAAAACTTGATCTTGATTTAGAGAACCTACAAACTCCTCCACACAAGCCCTCGATCAATGAACCATCGATGTTAGAACTCAATCCCTTACCTTCGCATTTGAAGTATGCATATTTAGGTGCCAATGAGACCTTGCCGGTAATAATCTCCAATAAATTAAGATAAGAGCAAGTGCGGGAACTACTTGATGAAGAAGCACATATGCGCACTTGGTTGGACCATTGTCGATATCATTGGCATACCTCTGGGAATATGTACACACAAGATCAACCTTCAAGAGGATTGCATGCCATCAATTGAATATCAGAGAAGATTGAACTCACCCATGAAAGAGGTGGTCAAAAAGGAAATTATCAAATGGTTGGATGCATGAGTCATTTTTCCAATATCTGACAGCACGTGGGTTAGTCCGGGCCAATGCATACTCAAGAAAGTAGGAAATACTGTTGTACCTAATGAAAAGGATGAAATGATAGCTTTTCGGCCGGTAACCGTGTTGAAAGTTTGCATGGATTATAGAAAGTTCAATATGTTGATGGAAAAAGACCATTTCCCTCTTCCATTTATGGATCAAATACTTGATCGATTAGCGGGACATGGTTACTATTGTTTCCTTGTTGGGTACTCGGGTTAGATTCAAATCTTAATCGCTCCCGAAGACCAAGAGAAAATGACATTTACTTATCCCTATGGGACCTTTGCATTTAAGAGAATCTCATTTGGATTATTCAATGCTCTGGCTACATTTCAATGGTGCATGATGTCAATATTCTCAGAAATGGTAGAAGACACCATGAAAATTTTCATGGATGATTTCTCCATTGTGGGAGACGCTTTTGAAGATTTCCTATCCCATTTGAAAGATGTTCTTAAAAGATGTGAAGAGACTAATTTGGTTCTAAATTGGTAAAAATTTCACTTCATACTGAACGAAGTGATTGTGTTAGGTCACAAAATATCTGATAAGGGAGTAGAAGTTGACCAAGCAAAAATAGAAGTCATTCCCTCCTCCGAAAATAGTAAAAGGGGTACAAAGCTTCTTGGGTCACGTTGGATTCTATAGGATATTCATCAAAGATTTATCTAAAGTGGCCCATCCTTTGTAAAAATTACTAGAGAAAGATGCTAAGTTCGATTTTGATGATAATTGCATGAAAGCATTTCTTAGATTTAAGAAAAAGCTAACCTCAGCCCACATCATCATACACTACTAAAAACAGCTCAAAAAGGGATGGATAGGAAAGAGACGGACAACGTCGCTCCTGAAAAGTGATAGAAAAAGCGACGTTGTCCGTCGCTTTTCTAATTTTTTAAATTTATAATTATTTTTTTACAAAAGCGACGGACAACGTCTCTTTGTCCGTCGATTTTTTGGCGGATTTTTGAGCCAAAATTATTTATAAATAATTAATTTTTATTTTTTACTATAAGTGACGGACAACGTCGCAATGATTAAAAAATATTTTTAAAGAAAGCGACGCTGTCCATCGCTTTCACTAAAATTTAATTTATATTAAAAAAATAGAAAAGCGATGGACAATGTCGCTTTTGTCCATCGCTTTTTTCTCAATACGTGGTCAACTCATTTAAAAAAGTGACGGACAAAAGTGACGTTGTCCGTCGGTTTTTAAAAAATAAAGTGACCCAGATCGGGTCACTACATCATTTTTCTCTTCTCTCTTCTGTCCACACACCTCCACACCTTCACACCTCTACACCTTCAAGACGTCGCTGTGGCCACTGTTGTTGCTGCCGTTGCTACCGCCGCCTCCTTCCTCCTCCATCATTAATTTTTGGGTTAGGGCTAATTTAAATTCAAGGTTAGATTTTTTTACTTTTTTTCAATTATATTGCATTTATTTTAGATTAATGTTAGATTAAGAACATTGTTAGTTGTTATGTAGATTAGAACTTGAATTAGTAGTATTTATAATTTCAAGTTAGGGTTTATTTGATATTTTTTGTTATTATTAGAAAATTTGCTAGTTTCAAATCTTTAAATTATTTTTTGTCATTTATTTTAAGTTAGTGTTAGATTATGAACATTGCTAGTTGTGAATCTTGAATAATGTTATAAACATTTTATAATTCATTTAATTGAATTTGTGAACTTGAATTTGAGAAGTTTAAACTTGAATTTGATTTTAGAATTTGTGAGCATAGTAAATATCTTAAGCTCTTGATTATAAGTTTGAATTAGGTTCTTGAATTAAGTTCTTGAATTAGTTTTCAACTTTAGGTTGTTGAATTAGGTTTTTGAATTTGATAGTGAAGTTGAAAATTTTGAATTAGTTTATATTGTTGGGTTATAATCTTGAATTAGTTTTCAACTTAGGTTGTTGAATTAGGTTCTTGAATTTGATAGCGAAGTTGGAAATTTTGAATTAGTTTATGTTGTTGGGTTATAATCTTGAATTAGTTTTCAACTTTAGGTTGTTGAATTAGATTCTTGAATTTGATAGTGAAGTTGAAAATTTTGAATTAGCTTATATATATATTATTGGGTTATAATCTTGAATTAGTTTTCAACTTTAGGTTGTTGAATTAGGTTCTTGAATTTGATAGTGAAGTTGGAAATTTTGATTTAATTTATATTGTTAGGTTATATCTTGAATTAGTTTTTAACTTAGGTTGTTGAATTAGGTTCCTGAATTTGATATTGAAGTTGAAAATTTTGAATTAGTTTATATTATTGGGTTATAATTTTGAATTAATTTTCAACTTTAGGTTCTTGAATTTGATTGTGAAGTTGGAAATTTGAATTAGTTTATATATATATATTGTTGGGTTATAATCTTGAATTAGTTTTCAACTTTAGATTGTTGAATTAGGTTCTTGAATTTGACAGTGAAGTTGGAAATTTTGAATTAGATTATATTATTGGGTTATAAACTTGAATTAGTTTTCAACTTAGGTTGTTGAATTAAGTTCTTGAATTTGATAGTGAAGTTGGAAATTTTGAATTAGTTTATAATATATATAGATATATATTATATATATATATACATAATATATATATATATATATATATATATATATAATATTATATATATATATATACATTGCTGGGTTATAATCTTGAATTAGTTTTCAACTTTAGGTTGTTGAATTTGGTTCTTGAATTTGATAGTGAAGTTGGAAGTTTTGAATTAGTTTATATTGTTGGGTTATAATTTTGAATTAGTTTTCAACTTTAGGTTGTTGAATTAGGTTTTTGAATTTGATAGTGTAGTTGAAAATTTTGAATTAGTTTATATATATGTTATTGGGTTATAATCTTGAATTAGTTTTCAACTTTAGGTTGTTGAATTAGGTTGTTGAATTAGGTTCTTGAATTTGATAATGAAGTTGGAAATTTTGAATTAGTTTATATTGTTAGGTTATATCTTGAATTAGTTTTTAACTTAGGTTGTTGAATTAGGTTCCTGAATTTGACAGTGAAGTTGAAAATTTTGAATTAGTTTATATTGTTGGGTTATAATTTTGAATTAGTTTTCAACTTTAGGTTCTTGAATTTGATAGTGAAGTTGGAAATTTGAATTAGTTTATATATATATATATATTGTTGGGTTATAATTTTGAATTAGTTTTCAACTTTAGATTGTTGAATTAGGTTCTTGAATTTGATAGTGAAGTTGGAAATTTTGAATTAGATTATATTATTGGGTTATAATCTTGAATTAGTTTTCAACTTAGGTTGTTGAATTAAGTTCTTGAATTTGATAGTGAAGTTGGAAATTTTGAATTAGTTTATATATATATATATATATATATATATATATATATACATTGTTGGGTTATAATCTTGAATTAGTTTTCAACTTTAGGTTGTTGAATTTGGTTCTTGAATTTGATAGTGAAGTTGGAAGTTTTGAATTAGTTTATATTGTTGGGTTATAATTTTGAATTAGTTTTCAACTTTAGGTTGTTGAATTAGGTTCTTGAATTTAATAGTGTAGTTGGAAATTTTGAATTAGTTTATATATATATTATTGGGTTATAATCTTGAATTAGTTTTCAACTTTAGGTTGTTGAATTAGGTTCTTGAATTTGATAATGAAGTTGGAAATTTTGAATTAGTTTATATATATATTGTTAGGTTATAATCTTGAATTAGTTTTCAAATTTAGGTTGTTGAATTAGGTTCTTGAATTTTATAGTGAAGTTAGAAATTTTGAATTAGTTTATATTATTGGGTTATAATCTTGAATTAGTTTTCAATTTAGGTTGTTGAATTAGGTTCTTGAATTTGATAGTGAAGTTAGAAATTTTGAATTAGTTTATATATATATATATATATATATTGTTGGGTTATAATCTTGAATTAGTTTTCAACTTTAGGTTGTTGAATTAAGTTATTGAATTTGATAGTGAAGTTGGAATTTTTGAATTAGTTTATATTGTTGGGTTATATTTTTAAATTAGTTTTCAACTTTACGTTGTTGAATTAGGTTCTTGAATTTGATAGTGAAGTTGGAAATTTTGAATTAGCTTATATATATTGATATGCCGCCATTTTACGGCACTTTTGACTCCTTTTAACTAAGAACAATCGTACGTTTTCAAGCAACCGTCGTCGTTTTTGATGTGTTTATGGTGTATTTTCAGGAAATAGGAACAAACATGGAAACGGAAGGAAATACGAGCAAAAAGACGTTCTGGATAAGAGTGACGGTCCGAGTGACGGACCGTCAAGCGAGTGACGGACCGTCAAGCCCAAGCCGTCAAGATGGGGCAGCACCACTGCCTAGTGGTGACGTCCATCGTGACGGACCGTCAAGGTGGTGACGGTCCGTCACCCAAACCGTCACGTCAAAGCAGTAGCGCACCAAGGCAGCCCGCGATTAGGATTCCTACCATGTTTGGGATTTGGTTTCTTGGATTCCTAATGCGTTTGGGATTGTGTTTCTTGGACTCACCAAGGCAGCCCGCGATTAGGATTCCTACCGTGTTTGGGATTTGTTTTCTTGGATTCCTAATGCGTTTGGGATTGTGTTTCTTGGACGCACCAAGGCAGCCCGCGATTAGGATTCCTACCGTGTGTGGGATTTGGTTTCTTGGATTCCTAATGCGTTTGGGATTGTGTTTCTTGGACTCCTATAAATACCCTATGTTAGGTTTATTTTATGAGGATGCAAATCACATTTTTTTTACAATAATTTTAGGAGAGATTTGAGCGAAACTTTGAGAGCAAGAAACACGTTTTTCTCTTCTTGAATTCGTGTTCTTGAATCGTTCTTGGGATCTTGTTTTCTTGTTCTTGGAATAATTGAAGATTGTTTTCACTACGTTGTAAGGACTCTATTTCTTTGTATTATGAATACAATTCTCTTCTCTTTTCTTATTATAGCCATGATTAACTAAACTCCATCAACACTAGGGTTGTGGGAGCCATGGCATTTACGAGAAGATAGCTTCTGGGACGCGTCGGGTTCAATATATATGTTGTCATGTTGTTAATCATTCATTATGTCACGTTTTCTAGTGGTTGCAAACATTAGAACATGCCTAGGTTTAATTTGCTTGAGTAAAGAGATTAAAACCGGGAAACTTGATTAACGACGAGGATTCTAGACTACCAACTCTCGTCTTATGATTAATGCTGTAACTAGATTAATCTACTTGATGTTTAGAATTGAAATCTAAAAGCACACCTTTTTGAGATCGAGAGAAGATAAAAGGAAATTCGTCTATTTGGTTGAGAAACGTTTAGACGATACCATTAATTCAATCACATCGTGACACGCATATAGAAAGAACCCGATTAAGCCTAGAATCGACATTGTTACCAACGCCATGGTAAAAACTTCCCTAGTTCGCTCTCCTACTGATTATTTCTCATACGTTAATTGTTTGTTTTGTTTACGCATTGTTTACTCAAAACCCCCCCAATTTACCGGAAACTATTGACTATTAGTCACATACTTCACTAACGACTTAATTCTCACCATATTCTCTGTGGGATTCGACCCTAACCTAGTTGGGTTCTATATTTGACTACGTTATTGAATTTGATAGTGAAGTTGGAATTTTTGAATTAGTTTATATTGTTGGGTTATATTTTTAAATTAGTTTTCAACTTTACGTTGTTGAATTAGGTTCTTGAATTTGATAGTGAACTTGGAAATTTTGAATTAGCTTATATATATATTGTTGGGTTATAATCTTGAATTAGTTTTCAACTTTAGGTTGTTTAATTAGATTCTTGAATTTGATAGTGAAGTTGGAAATTTTGAATTAGTATATATTGTTGGGTTATATATCATCTTGAATTAGTTTTCAACTTAGGTTGTTGAATTAGGTTCTTGAATTTGATAGTGAAGTTAGAAATTTTTAATTAGTTTATTGTTGGGTTATAATCTTGAATTAGTTTTCAATTTAGGTTGTTGTATTAGGTTCTTGAATTTGATAGTGAATTTGGAAATTTTGAATTAGTTTATATTATTCCGTTATAATTTTGAATTAGTTTTCAACTTTAGTTTATGTTATGAATGTCAATGAGTCTAATTTATAATTAAATTATTATATTTTTGTATATGGATCATCGCTTATGGATGTATGATATATATTATGAAAATGATGGTCCTATTAAACGATAATTTTTTGAAGGAGTTAGAGGTTTTATCGAGCATGCAATGTCACTAGACAACTATCAAAGTCATGGTGTGGTTAGGTGTCCTTGTAATAAATGCCAGTGCCTTAAGTTTTTTATCCAGATACAGTTATGGTTCATCTCTATCGTAGTGGATTTAAGAGTAAATATTTTGTGTGGGTTGATCATGGTGAGAAAGATAGGTTGAATGGTATATTTTATGATTCGTTGCCTATTAATGAATATAATAGGGTTGAACATGATATGTCTCAAGATGATAGGATTGAACACGATAGGATGCATGAAATGGTTAATGATGCTTTCAGGGTTCAAGATGGGATAGAACCCGAACAGTATTTAGAAGAAGCTCCTAATGAAGAAGCAAAACGTTTATATAAACAATTACAAGAGGTTAATCGTCCATTATGTGAAGGGAATCCACATTTTGCTTTGTCAATTGCAGTTAGACTATTGAGTATCAAATCAGATTGGAATGCTCCTCAAACTCTTATGGACTCTGTAGTTGATCTTGTGGGGGAAGTAGCTAATAATCCAAAGTTGAATATACCTAAGAATTTTTATGAAACAAAGAAATTGGTTTCCAAGTTAGGATTGTCATATGATAAAATTAGTTGTTGTGTAAATGGTTGCATGTTGTTCTATTAGTAAGATGATCATCTTGACAATTTTAAGTTTTGTGGACATGCTCGGTATAAGCAGACTCCTGGTGGAAAGATCGTTCCAATTAAGGCGATGCACTATCTACCTCTTATACCTAGGTTAAAGAGGTTGTATGCTTCAATGAGTTCTGCCCCACATATGAGATGGCACCATGAAAATAGAAGGCCAACGGGTGTCTTGTCTCATCCATCATATGGAGAAGCTTGGAAGCATTTCGATAATACATATCCTGATTTTGCTAGGGAACCAAGAAATATTATATTGGCATTGTGTGCAGATGGTTTCACACCATTCTCTAATAATGCTACACCTTATTCTTGTTGACCTGTATTTTTACTTCGTATAATCTCCCGCCTGAAATGTGTATGAAAAGTCCCTACATATTTCTAAGTTGTATTATCCCGGGTCCATGTAATCCAAAAAATTTGATTGATATCTATCTGTAGCCATTGATAGATGAGCTAAAACAATTACGGTTTGATGGTGTAGTGATATATGATATATCAAGTAAGCAAAATTTTACTATGCATGCTTCTTTAATGTGGACTATTAAAGATTTTCCTGCATATGGGATGTTGTCGGGTTGAATGACTGCTGGAAAGTTAGCTTGCCCGCATTGCATGAAAAATTCTAAAGCATTCACTTTAAAGCATGGCCGAAAAAAATTGCTGATTTGATTGTCACTGTCAGTTCTTACCAATGGACCACGAGTTCAGAAATATGAAAAATGCATTCAGAAAGAATAAGGTTGAAAATGATCCGCCACCTCCATTACTTTCAGGACATCATATTTGGGAGAGAGTTAGTCAGTTGCATAAAATTATAGATTTAGGAGAGAGTTCTAGACTTTTTGGGTATGGTGTTGAATATAATTGGACCAAACAAAGCATATTTTGGGAATTACTGTATCTTGATGTGATGCATATTGAAAAAAAGTTGTTTTGATAATTTTTTCAACACAGTAATGGATGTTAAGGGCAAGACAAAAGACAATCCAAAAGCTAGAATGGACTTAAAGGAATATTGTAGGAGAAAGGAGTTGTGGTTGCAGGAAATGAGAAATGGTAAAGTGGCTAAGCCCAAGGCAAGTTTTTCATTCATATTGGATGACAAACGAGAAATCTGTGACCAAGTGAAGAATTTGAGAATGCCCTAGGGCTATGCTTCGAATTTGGGAAAGAGGACAGATATGGATGAAGGAAAATTGATTGGTATGAAAAGCCATGATTTTCGTATTTTCATGGAAACTCTGATTCCTATCGCATTTAGCCACCTACTGTAATGACCCTCTTGGTTATTTTCTTATTTTTTGTGCTTTTTCCATGTTTTGAGCTTTTCCTTAGCGGCTACAGGTCATTAATGACTTGTCGGGACTGACAATTCGGTGCCCAGGCCATTCGTTAGGTCGTTATGACCATTTCCCTAGTTTATAACTTGAACTTAGGAAATCTTTGACTTTGGTCAACTTTTTTGGTAAACGTGCTCAGAATTGAATTCCGACAATTCCGTTGGCTCCGAAATGGGGATTTTGGTCTATTAGGACCATTGGTATGGGTCTGAGTGCTTTTTGTTTGGTTTTGTGTAGCTTTTTGTATTTTTAAGCCAGTTTGGCTAGTAGGGTTGACTTTGGTCAACATTCAGAGAAGACGACCTCGGATGGAAATTCCGTCAGCGCTATTAGCTCCGGAATATCGACTTTAGGCTAGGAAAACCTTTGGTTTGGGTCCCACGGCTTTTGGACTTGTTTTTGGGTATTGAGTTTCGAGAAAGTTTTGGGTGTGGGGACCACTTTTTCTTAAAACGACTTCCGTTAGTAAATTCGTTGATTCCATTGAGTCCGGAATGTCATTTCCACTCAAATAGCTTTATTGGTTAGTAAGAATCGGGTTTTGATCGTGCCCGGAATACCCCAAAGAAGTTTGGAGAACTTCTGGTTTTTGTTGCAGGCCAGGCTTTCAGCGCCAGCCAGCGCGATCGCGCGTGTGCACGCCTGGGCCTTCAGCGCCAACGGTGCTAGCCTGCAGCCAGCCTGGGCCTCTATTGTTGAATCTCTTACAAGCTTAGTTTTTCTTGGGTTAAAGCTGTGTTGGTGAGCTTGTTTGTCTGTGGTAGTTGTAGTTCCAGTCCGTGGTCGATTCTTGCTTCCAAATTGGTGCGTTTCCGCCCTTGAAAATCGCAATTCTCCACTTTTGTATCATGAATTAGTAGTACTTTGGGGCTGTTTTGAGCCCCGAAATGAACTCTGTTCGCGCTCAAATTTTGAGCATGGGTTCCTAAATCCACCGTGGACTTAATTGTGGATTTTATGTTCTATTTCGCTGCACGGGCCCTGAGGGTCATTTTCTGACCCAATTTTCATCCCGATTTTCCGTATAGCAATATGGGTGTCGTTCTTCTCATCTTGACACATTGATTATGTTCTTGATAGCGTGACAGCTTTCTGAGGCTATTCAGAAGGGGAAGGCATACGAATGATGGTTCGTGCTTGCAGTTCAGCCCCGAGGTAGGTTACGGTCTACTTTCTATACTGAGTTTCGTTAGGTTTTACATATTATATGTTACTGGAACGTTAGGTTGGACTATAGGTAGTATTAGGCTTAAATCTTGTGACTTATATTATTTTGGCCATTTCGGATCATAGATTAGAACTATTCATGCTATCCTTAGTCTACGAGCCTATTGTATTTTTATGCCTAGCGTAGAATCCTTAGTATGCTTTTAGGAGATTTTAGAGGTAGGGTAGATGCTGTAGTGGTTTCCATAATTATTTTCTGATATTTTTGCTTTAAATTTTTGGTTGTGTGTAACTGTGGGCCCGAGGTCATAGCTTGGATTTAGACGGAATTTCCAGTTCAGTTCTTTTGGTTTGGAGGGTAGTTTGCCCTGTTGTGCCTTGTGGTGTGCTACTTTCTCTGATTTTGTATATTTCATGCTCATACTGCATTGCATACTATTGATATAGAAAAGAAAGGTTTTCGAGGCTTTTGGTTCAAAAATTGGGGATTTATTATGTTTACTGGTTTTTGGATGTTTGAAGAGTTATACTGAGTTTACTACTGATTTTGGAAAGGAAAGGAAAAGTTCTACTTTTATGCCGGTCCAAGGGATATAACCAGACCCTTTTCTCTGCTATTTTTATACATATATACACTCATAGTTCGATGCGGTATTCTGGACACCCAATGCATTATTCGGGGTCTTATTTTCATACATAGATACACTCATAGTCCAATGTGGTATTCCGGACACCCGATGCGTTATTTCGGGTTTTTACTTCCTATATGCACACATACATATATATGCATAGTCCCATGTGGTATTCGGGCGCCCGATGCGGTATTCCGGGTTTATACTATTATGCATTCACATATCACATCATATCTCATAGCATTGCATTGACTTGAGTGTACTTGGATTGTCAGTTGCTTGTATGGATGTTATTATTATTGCCCTCTTGTTGGTTAGGATATTTCTGTTTTCGATTTTATAACTAGATTTAAGTGGATCCCTGTATTTGGTGTACTTTTCTGTAATTTATTTTATATATTATCTTTCTGTGCTCGATCGGCCTATGATGCCTACTGAGTACCCGTGTCTTGGTACTCATACTACACTCTGCATCTTTTTCTGATGCAGCACCTAGTACGATCCACCCTCACTGACCTTTCTATCATTCGAGGCCTATTGCAGTTCGAATTGCGGTGAGCTCCCGACGCTTTTGGAGACTTTACATGATTTCCATCTTGTATATTCTATTTATATTTTGTATTTTGGATAGACAGAGTCTGTGTATAGCTACTCCTTACTTTAGTCACTCTTGTACTAGTGACACCAGGTTCGGGTTGGTTCTCGAGTTTGTTTTGTCTCGTTGGTCACTTTAGGGCCTTCTTATGTATATTTTGTATGATGGTATATATATATATGCTATTAGCACTGTCTTTTCATTTATGTCTTCCATTTTTACTTACTTTAACTGCTTTATTATCTTCCACATTATTGGGTTTGGCTTTCCTGCCGGGGGGTTATATAGGCACCATCATGTCCCAATTTTGGGTCATAACAGAGTGGTATCAAAGCTCTAGGTTCATAGGTCTCGCCAGTATAAGAGCAAGTGTCTAGTAGAGTCTCGTGGATCGGTACGATGACGTCCATATCCTATCTGTGAGACGCTATAGGACATTCGTAGGAAAGATTCCATCTTGTTTGATTCCTGATCGTGCGTCCTTGACACTATAAACTTCTAAAACTTCAGTTGTTTCATTCCTCCTTAGAAACCTAGGATTAGTATGACAACAGGAGACGATGAGGCTTCTACGCCTGTTACCTTGGTTCTTTCTTCAGCCTCAGGATTTTATAGTGTAGGCTTACCGCTTCGCCTAAAAGGGGGTTTGGGGCTAGCCCAACTTTCGATGTGATATATGGCTACCCCAATTCTTCAGGGCACCATAAATTGGACTCCGAGCCTTCTAGAGGATGTATCTGTATCATGGGTACGGGCACCACCCGGTTATTGGAGAGGTGCTTTGGCTAGGTTTAAGGTTACGGTTTCCCCTACGTTAGACCTCGCATGTATCGGTTATAATTGTATTAATTGGCATCCTTGGGCTGGGTATTCTTGGTTGGCACCCCAGACCTTGCCTGCTTCTTCCGCCGTCTTATTTCTTGCTTTGGTTGTAGTATTACACTTATGGCCTCATGTGGCCTTTGTATATGCCTTTAGACCATAGATGGTGGAATATTTAGGAATGTCCGCGAGTCCTGGACACCGAGTTGTGATTTTAGGTTGGTTATGTATACTATAGAGATGATTGTGCCTGTGCAGGACTGATAGGTTGATTGTGAGTCATTAGGCTATTGTCTGTTTGCGATCATATCGTTCATGCAAACGGTTTCCTGCATATTTTACTACTGTTTTGCCTATGAGCCTACTATAAATGGTTTATAAAGCCTGCATGGCCCAAAGGGCCTATTTTTGGTAAAATGATTATAAAAGGGATGTGGAACTGACTTTATGGATTTTCTTAGAGTAAAAATGAGTATTATGATGATTTTATCATTGATTTTCATACTGATACTGTACCGTAGAGCTAGATATGTTTTTCATATGGATTTTATCCCAGATACACTTAGGGCACCCTATATAGGGGTCTGAGATTTGCGGCTTATTATTTTAGACCCGGATAGACTCCGGGCAATTATACTTTGAGATCCCTGGATTTTTGTATGTCGTCCCTTAGACTTGGATGGATCTTGCCAATCCAGACTAGGGGCCATGAGCAGCGAGTGCTGGGAGAGGTGCATACAGCACTACGGTCAACCTAGTTTTATTATATCATTCATACTGTGTTCAGATTCTTGTTTGCTGGTTGTTTAGTGTACGATCTGATATTATCATATGACAGAGGGATTGTGTGCTCTTGTGTGAGTTCCTTGGGTGTACGGATGCCTGTCGGGACTGTAGGTGCTCTAGCATAGGCTATCATCTTGTAGTGTTGGGTAGCTGCTTTCCGATCAGTTGTAGATTTACTTATTCCATCATATGGTAGAACTTGCAATTTTGGGGTGTATGTATTGGATTTCTCTGTAGTTGAATTCTTTAGTAGTAGATAGGGTGTGTTGACCTTGTGAGGTGGCTACCTGGGGTATGACTCATGGGCAGGTCTTGTTAGCTTTATTTCTGCTTTAGTCGTGGTTCTAGGATTGGGCTAAGTGTTTTCTTTTGTCTAGTTGCCTAGGACATTATCTATCGTGCTCTAAGAGTCATTCTGTTAGTATGGTGTGGTACCGTTGATAGTGCCAGAGTTTGAACTCCTGTCTTAAGTCGGGTGGTGTTGGTTATGTTGATGAGCATTGGTTGGTTTTGTTTTCTCGGATGATATGAATCGACCTTCCTTAGTTTTGGGTTTGGTAAGTTAGCAGGTATGGTTTATTTTCATGGTTGTGTCTGTTCTAAGTCTAGATGAGTTTCTTTCTGCCCTCTCTTGGTCTGGATGGGATAATCGAGTTTGAGTATGGCATTGTGGCTGGGTTTTGGCTTTATCTATTGGGCTAAGTGTCGGTTGTAGTTTCGTGACTGAGGTTTGATTGTGGAATTATGGCTTTGAGGTTGGATTTTTGATTATATCATTTTTCTTGGGTTGAGATGGGCATTCGACCTACCCTTATTCCTCCTCATCAAGTGTTGTCGGTAGGAGTTGTGGGAGCTAAGGGAATAGCTCCAGGTTGCATTTGAGAGAGAGCTTGTTAGGTTCAATGTTTCCTTGGAAAGAGTTTTGTTGGGTTTGCGAAGGAGGGTGATGACTCCTTGTTCGTGCTTATGTGTTTTACTAGTTGGTGGAGGTCATAGTTGAGAGTCGTTTGGGTTTATGTATGTTGACATGATTCGACTGACTACATATTGCAGTAGCTTTCCTTCTATTGGTCCGAGGTCAGAATTCATATTTGTGAGGGATCGAGGTAGTGGTCATTTTCCAGTACTACCATTGGGGCCTTGTTGCATCAACTGTGTTTACCTTGCTACATTCTTTGGAGGACCCAAATTTCAGTAGCATCTACGGATTGGGCAAACATTATATTCAGAGCCTAGTGGGCTCCGGTTCCTAAGTGTTCCTCGACAGTGTACGGGTCTGCTAATGGGTTTGACAGAGGCATTGGTTGGTAAACTGGAATAGGGTTTCGGTGTTATGGGCTACTGAACTACTTCGGGTGGTTCATGGAAAATTCTCTTCAGTTGTAGCTTCTTGAGTTGGAAGGCAATGAGTTTGGATAACTTGGCTCTCCTATTTCAGATTATGGGGTGACAGATGGCCTTGGACACCTAGTCCTTGGCTAACCCTTAAGTTAGGATGGACATTCTAGCTTTCAGCGATGTTTTAGATAGTACGAGGTTCCTTCTACTATGGTTGGACAGATTCTGCGGCATAAGTTCAAGATTCACCGATAGTGTGCTATGTGTGATCAAATTGTGCAGGTTGAGACTAGCGAGGCTATTATGTGTTCTAATGATACTTTGAGGATTGTGGTCGCCTTTGTATCCTGAGGGTTTGAAAGCTTGGTTTTTTGGTTCTTCATGGGTTGTCTATTATGTGAGGTTCCAGTGTTGGTTGGACTTGGGCAGTGTGGACTAGTAGTTCAGGATGTTGTAGGCTTCAGAGCCGGTGGTATGGTATGCTGATGTAGTAGAATGGTTGATTCGAGCCAAAGAAGTGAATTGATGGGTTATGCAAATTTCTATATCTAGATGGCGGTCTTGGACTTAAGGCACCCTTTCCTTCCTACGGGGTGTTCTAACTTGATATTCGCAGCATGGTTGACTTCTTCCTAAGTTGAGACTGGTAAGGGATTTTAGAACTCATGAAGTGTTCCAGTGTTTGGATCTTAGTTAGTAGTTACACAACTTATGGTAGGCTTACCACACTCCTTACAGGGTGTTGGTATTGGTTTGGGTCATTTGGGAAGGTTGCCCTGGTTCATTCAGTTTTTGTTGTTTCAGACTTTGTGCGGTTCAGAGAGGTTGGGTTCATTCTATGGTCAAAAGGATCGCCTTTGGCACCGGGTGTTCATAATTCCTTTTTCAACCCTGGTGTGCAAGCTTCAGTCGAGTTCAGATGATTAGTTTAGTCGGTTGGTCCAGATGCGTTCAGGTGGCTAGGCTGGCGTTAGTAAAAGTGGCCATCCTTTGGTTGGTTGTCAGTTGAGGTAAAACTACTATAGTTTTCGGGGATGCACGCCAGGTTAGTATGTTGGAGGTCAAAAGATAGTAAGCCATAGCTTAGTTTGGATTAAATCAGAGTAAAAAGGAGTGACTTCATTTGTGGTGGAATGCAAGCGGAAACTAGGGATCTCCGGCGTGTCCGTTGATACCTTTAGGGTGGATTGAGTGTGTGGCTTGTGTGCAACTTCATAGTTATGGTGTAAAAGGATACAAACCAGAATAAGGTGTTTTGCGGATCAGTGGGTTCATGAGTTGGAGTTTTAGGCTGGTGGATTTTCTAGGTAAACTTGGTTATGATGTTAAGGATTTTGACCCTGTTGTTGATCAGCTTGGTTCTCTAGTTTCAGTGTTTTGTTGGTGTTTTCGATCGAGATTCTTGAGGGTCAGTTTGGTTGGGAGATCTTTGGAGGATTTGGAGTTAAAGGTTAGGGTCTAGTTTGGCTGGTAAGGTGTTGGGTCCTTTTGTTTAGCTTCGTGGGGTGCCGCCCAGTCGGAGTGGCTATCTAGTTTCCGAGTGAGTGGTGCGGGCTTAGTATCCGTCTTTGTTTGAGTCTTCTGGTGTTTTTCCTTCTTTAACTTTCATGGATGAAAGTTCTTTTAGTAGTGGATGTGGTAATGACCCTCTCGGTCATTTTCCTATTTTTTGTGCTTTTTTGGTGTTTCGAGCTTTTCCTTAGCGGCTACAGGTCATTTATGACTTTCCGGGACTGACGGTTCGATGCCCGGGCCGTTGTTAGGTCGTTATGACCATTTCCCTAGTTTAGAACTTAAGTTTAGGAAATCTTTGATTTTGATCAACTTTCTTAGTAAACGTGCTCAGAATTGAATTCTGACAGTTTCATTGGCTTCGGAACAAGGATTTGTGTCTAGTAGGACCATTGGTCTAGGTCTGAGTGCTTTCGGTTTGGTTTTGTGTTGCTTTCTGTGTTTTCAAAACAGTTTGGCTGGTAGGGTTGACTTTGGTCAACATTCGAAGAAGACGGCCTCAGATGGAAATTTCGTCAGCGCTATTAGCTCTGGAATGATTACTTTGGGCTAGGGAAACCTTTGGTTCGTGTCCCGGAGCTTCCGAACTTATTTTGGGGTATTGAGTTCCGAGTAAGTTTTGGGCATGGGGACAACTTTTCCTTAAAACGACCTCCGTAGCTAAATTCGTTGACTCCAGTGAGTCCGGAATGTCGTTACCAGTCAAATAGCTCTGTTGGTTTGTGAGAATAGGGTTCCGATCATGCCCGAAATGCCCCAGAGAAGTTTGGAAAACTGCTGGTTTTTGTTGCAAGCCAGGCCTTCAGCGCCAGCCAGCGCGATCGCATGCGCGCTCCAGGGCCTTCAGCGCCAACGGCGCCAGCCTATGGCCAGCCCTTTTAAATTTTGTTTTTCACAATTTTTAGCTCATTTCTTTCACTTCTTTCAACTCCAACTTCATTTTTCTCAACTCTAATTACTTAAGAACAGTGTGGGCTCGTGGGAATTCTCCAAATTATCGTTAATCTCACTCCTTTATGGTTGGTAATCCCCTTCTTCTTCAAGCCTTGTCCTCCTCTTCAAGCATAAAAACCTCCATTGTTGAAGCTCTTACAAGCATGGTTTTTCTTGGGTTAAAGTTGCATTGGTGAGCTTGTTTGTCTGTGGTAGCTGTAGTTCCAGTCTGTGGTCGATTATTTCTTCCAAATTGGTACATTTCCGTCCTTGAAAATCTCAATTCTCCACTTATGTCTCATGAATTAGTAGTACTTCAGGGCTGTTTTGAGCCCCGAAACGAGCTCTGTTCGCGCTCAAATTTTGAAAATGGGTTCCTTAATTCACCGCGGACATAATTGTGCATTTTATTTTTTGTTTTGCTATGCGGTCCCCGAGGGTCATTTTCCAACCCAATTTCAGACCAATTTTTCATATTGCAATATGGGTGTCGTTCTTCTCGTCTTGACACCTAGATTATGTTCTTGATAGCATGGCATCTTTTTGAGGCTATTCAAAAGCGGAAGGCATACGAGTGATGGTTCGTGATTGCAGTTCAGCCCCGATGTAGGTTACTGTCTACTTTCTAGACTGAGTTTAGTTATGTTTTATATATTATATGTTACTGGAACGTTAGGTTGGACTATAGGTAGTATTAGGCTTAAATCTTGTGACTTATATTATTTTTGCCATTTCAGATCATAGATTAGAACTATTCATGCCATCCTTAGTCTAGCAGTCCATTGTATTGTTATGCCTAGCGTAGAATCCTTAGTATGCTTTTTGAACATTTTAGAAGTAGAGTAGATGCTCGTAGTGGTCTCCGTAATTATTTTCTTATATTTTTGCTTTACATTTTTGGTTGTGTGTAACTGTGTGCTACTTTCTTTGATTTTGTATATTTCATGCTCATACTGCATTGTATACTATTGATATGGAAAAGAAAGGTTTTCGAGGCTTTTGTTTCAAAAACTAGGGATTTATTATGATTACTGGGTTTTTGGATGTTTAAAGAGTTATATTGGGTTTGCTACTGATTTTGGAAAAGAAAGAAAAAGTTCTATTTTTATGCTGGTCAAAGGGATATACCCAGACCCTTTTCTCTGCTATTTTCATACAAATATACTCTCATAGTTTGATGCGGTATTCCGGACACCCGATGCATTATTTCGGGTCTTATTTTCATACATATATACACTAATAATCCGATGCGGTATTCTGGACACCCGATATGTTATTTCGGGTCTTATTTTCATACATATATACACTTATTATCCGATGCGGTATTCCGAACCCCCTATACGTTATTCCAGATTTTTTCTTTCTATATGCACACACACACACATATATATATATATATGCATAGTTCAATGCGGTATTCCGGGCGCCTGATGTGGTATTCCGGGTTTATACTATTATGCATTCATATATCACATCATATATCATAGCATTGCATTGACTTGAGTGTACTTGTATTGTCAGTTACTTGTATGGATGTTATTATTATTGCCCTCTTGTTGGTTAGGATATTTCTATTTTTAATTTTATAACTAGATTTAGGTGGATCCCTGTATTTGGTATACTTTCCTGTAATTTATTTTATATATTATCTTTCTATGCTCGGTCGGCCTATGATGCTTACTGAGTACCCATTTTCTTGTACCTAGTACGAGCCACCCTCACTGAACTTCCTGTCATTCGAGGCCTGTTGCAGTTCAGATTGTGGGAGACTTTACATACTTTCCATCTTGTATATTTTGTATTTTGGATAGACAGAGTCTGTGTATAGCTACTCCTTCCTTTAGTCTCTCTTGTACTAGTAAAACCAGTTCTGGGTTGGTTCTCGAGTCTATTTTGTCTCTTTTGTCACTCTAGGGCCTTCTTATGTATATTTTGTATGATGGTATTTATATATGATATTGGCCTTACCTTTTCATTTATTTCTTCCATTTTTCCTTAATTTAACTGCTTTATTGTCTTCCACATCATTGGGTTTGGATTGCCTGCTGGGGGGTTATGTAGGTGCCATCATGGCCTGGTTTCGGGTCGTGACACCTACCCAATAAGATATGGAAACCAATCACAGAAATAAGTTTGTTCTTCAAAGATTTGTGTTCTAACACTTTGTTGGAGAGTAGGTTGGAAAGGATGCAGCAAAATATTCCTGTTATCACCACTAAGTTGGAGAAGATCTTTCTATGTGGCTTTTTTGATGTGATGGAGCATCTTCCAGTTCACCTTATAGATGAGACACGCCTTGGGGGCCTAGTTCAAAGAAGGTGGATGTATCCATTCAAGAGGTAATGACCCTTTATTATTTTTGTTATTCTTTCTTAAACGTATTATATTAATTAGCTAACATGCAATTATATAGGACAATTGGAAAGCGCAAACAAACTATTAAGCAAAGGGGAAAGATCGAAGGATCAATTTGTGAAGCTTATCTTGCAAGAGAAACTTCTCATTTTTGTTCTTACTACTTAGAAATGAAGTGCTATGTAAGAGAAATAGAGTCAATCGCAATGATGACAGTGATGGTGATCCTATTTTTGAACCGATTTCAATTTTTAATCAACCTTGGCGAGGATCGAAAAAATGTCAAAGGCGAGGTTTCACTAGTGTTGAATATCGGAGTGTGCATTCAAGGTATGTCGACGGTAATGGCCAAACTGTTGAATATTATGGTGTCATACAAGAGGTTATTGAAGTTAGATATCCTGGTTGGCCGAAAAAAGATAGTGCTATTTTGGTGCAAATGGTTCGATCTTTCACATAGAGGTACTAGGGTGATCAACAACATAATATAATTGAAGTAAAGCACATGAGACAATATGGTCGCTATGATCCTTTTATCATTGCACAAAATGTTAAGCAGGTGTATTACGCTCCATATCCGGGGTAGAGATAAGGTTGATTGGTGGGTGGTCATAAAAACTAAGCCTGTGGGTAGGATTGAGATTGAGAATGTGTTAGATATGGCATACCAGAATGATGTCGCAGTTGTTCATCAAGCAGTGGATGCTGAGTTGGAAAATAATCTAGAACATCCTCAACACATATTAGAAGAAGTTTCTGATGATGAGTTGATTGCCATCACAAATCTTGAGGGAAAAATAACTAAGGAGGAAGAATGGAACGATGAAAATGAAACAAGTGATGAGGAAGAATGGGAGACTGATGAAAATGAATCAAGTGAGGACGAAGATTGGGAGAATATGGACTAGTATGTAAATTTGTTTATACTTATGATTATGATTTTAATTTCTTTAATACTTATGATTATGGTTTTCTTTAATACTTATGATTTTCTTTATACATTTTAATGTAAATTTGGATGCAGATGTCATCAGGTAAAGGCAGATTGCACAACTTATGCCTTGGTAGATTCTGAGAGACAACGGAAATCGCATAACTTATGCCTTGGCAGTTTCTGAGAGACAACGAAAGGAGAAATATAAAGATATGCAAGATCGTCGAGCCTCTTAGATTGACTTTCTTTTAGTTTGCATTAGCTTTTTGACACTTTATTTATAATTTTTTACTTCTTTTATATTTTGAAATACTTTGTAGGTCCTTTGGGTGGATCTTTTATGTATTTAATGAATGTTTTACTTCATATTTATTTTCTTGTTGATGTTGTAGTTGCTTTATGAATGTTGTGGCAGCAATTAGTGCTGATTTGGGCTGTAACTGAATTAGTTTTGTAAATGACAGGTGGTGCATATTGAAAATGCAGATTTTTACAGCTGGAAAAAATATAGAAAAGCGACGAACAGGGTCTCTTTTGTCTGTCGCTTTTTTGAAATTTTTAAAAACATTTCCCAGAAAAAGTGATGGACAACATCGCTTTTCTAAAAAAATTTACCAGGAAAAGCGACACTATCCATCACTTTGTTCTTCAAGTTCAAGAACAAAGCGACGGACAACGTCACTTTTCTGGAAAAAAAATCCGTCGCTTTATAATTTGCGTCGCTGTCCGTCGCTTTTGGAAAAGCGACAGTACATTTTCCCATGGGAGTGACACCGTCGCTTTTCCGTCGCTTTTGGCCAAAAAAGCGACGGCCAGCGTCCCTTTTGGCCGTCTCTTTTTAGCCTTTTTTAAATAGTGATAGCACCTGACTGGTTAAAATAATTTGATCTAATGTGCGATGCTAGCGGGGTAGCCTTGGGGGTGGTGCTAGGTCAATGAAGGGATAAGCTTTTTTATCCGGTCTATTATGCTAGCAAAACCATGAACGCATCCCATAATAATTACACTGTGACCGAACGAGACTTGCTTGCAGTGGTGTTTGCTTGTTAAATATTTCGGGCATACCTATTGGGGAACAAAGTAGTTGTGCACACGGATTATGCTGCGATTAGGTATTTGATAGCTTAGAAAAAGCCAAGCCAAGGCTTATCCAATGGGTCTTGTTACTCCAAGAGTTTGTCTTTGAGGTGAAAGACCGAAGAGGATGTGAAAACCAAGTGGCTAACCATCTATCTAGATTGGAAGAAGAAGGACGGCCTGTGGGGGAACATGAAATAAATAATGCATTCCCCGACGAACACATCTTGGCTGTGTCTCATGATCTGATACCTTGGTTTAGTGATTTTACTAATTTTCTAGCAAGTGATCTAACACCGGAAGGTCTAACTTTCCATCAAAAGAAAAAAATTCTAAATGATGCCCGAAAGTTCTATTGGGATGAACCCTATCTCTTTTGGATTTGGGTTGATGGTATGATTCGAAGGTGCATTCCTGAAGTAGAGATGATGCCCATTTTGGAAACTTGCCATTCTTCATCGGTTGGTGGTCATCATTGTGGCACACAAATAACCTCGAAAGTGTTGCAAAGCAGGTTATTTTGGCCAAGACTCTACCATGATGTGCATGATCTAGTGAAACAATGTGACCAATGCAAATGTGAGGGAGAAGTATCTCGTCGCCATGAGCTTCTATTGACACCGATCTTAGAAGTTGAGTTATTTGATATGTAGGGCATAGACTTCACGGGGAACTTTGTAAGCTCTTATGGAAATGCTTACATCCTCGTGGCTGTGGATTATGTATCCAAGTGGGTAGAAGTGGTGGATTTACCGAACAATTAAGGGAAGAGTGTCACGACATTTCTAAAGAAGCACATATTCTCTCATTTTGGCACTCCTCGTGCTATTATTAGTGATGGAGGATCCCACTTTAACAGTCGATTATTTAGTGTTCTACTTGAGAAATACGGCGTCAAGCATAAGGTGTCCAGCCCTTATAACCCATAAACAAGTGGACAAGTTAAAGTATCCAATAGGTAGGTCAAGTCCATTCTCACAAAAACGGTGAATGCCAATAGAACAGATTGGGCACGGAAATTGGATGATGCCTTGTGGGCCTACAGAACAGCCTACAAAACTCCTATTGGCATATCTCTAACCAAATGGATTTTGGTAAAGCTTGACATCTTGACGTGAAGTTTGAACATAAAGCCATAAGGAATTTAAAAAGGCTGAACCTAAATTAGGAAAAGATCTCAATGAGATAGATGAATTTCGGATGCAAGCCTATGAGAATGGCTCACTCTACAAAGCCTGAAAGAAGCATTACCATGATTAGCAAATTCTAAAGTGAGTATTATCTTCTGGAGATTGGATGCTTTTGTTCAACTACTCTTGCATTTTTCGAGTAAACTTAAGTCAAAATGGTCTTGCCCCTTCAAGATATCTCAAGTTTTTGCAAATGGAGCAATTGAGTTGGAAGCCAAAAATGGCTCAAAATTTAAATTCAATAGGCAATGCATCAAATAATATTTGGTTACTCCGGAAGATGTCAAGCTCATAGGAGTGGCTTACCCCGACAAACCATGATTGTTAGGTACCCTGGTCAAGTTGTGACGTTAAACCAAGTGCTTCTTGGGAGGCAACCAAGCATCACTTTAATTTTGGTATTTTTTTTTCTCTTTTCCCTCGTTATTATTTTATTTTTAATTTTTTGAAGTATTTAGGTAGGAGATGATTTAAGAGGGTTGGAATGCTTAGAAGGAATCGAACTACTTCTGCTCAATCAATAGGAATACCGCACCTGGAAGTGTATACCTCGCATGCTCATCACCCCTGAAAATAGCTCCACTCCAATCTTTGAGTTCACATGCGCTGGGTCATGCAAACCGTATACCACATTATGCGTGTCGCACTGTACAGTGCAGATGGAGAGGCAGATCACTGGCATCTCAATGAGGTTTTGGACAAAACATGCAACTTGATGTGCAAATTGCAGCCTCTGTTATGTGGAACACAATCAATTTTGCATCTACAACCAGATAACTGGCGTTCCATCCATTTTTCACCGCGATATGCAACGGTCCGGGCACTTTTCCCTTGTTAGTCTGCGCAACGCATGTCACTTTTCTTGTGGGGATGTCACATCCTGATTTCTCAGGTCATGATGGCACCTATCACCCCCTGTAGGCGAACCAATCCTTGTATCCTGGAATGATTAGTAATGTGCTAATCTATATGTAAAGCACGCGGAAGAAGCATAAAATGCAGAAGCAAGAAAAATAAAGCACAAAGGAAGAGATAATAGGAGATATATATACATATATGGAAGCTAAACCATCCCACGACCTAGGATCACAGTATAAGAGACGCTACTAAATATACATAGTACAAGAGGGTACAAAATAAAATATACAACTGTCTCTGAATAACAAAAGAGTACATGGTACAAAAGAAAAGATAAAACTCAAGCCCCGGTTTCCAGGAGCTCACCCTAAGTCTTGGATGTCAGAAGCACTGCACGAGTCTGCACGCGATCAACTGTCATAGCTGACACTAGGATCTGTTGAAGAAGATGAAGAAGTGTAGTATGAGCACCAATTGCAAAGAAATGATTGCCCAGTAGGCATCATAAGCCAATTGAGCGCATATAAGATATAAAAGCAGTATATAGCAGATAGTAAGAAAGTAGTCACAGAAGCAACAAAGGAAAACACACGGAAGCTAGACACGAATGGAAGACAAGGAGAAAACATGTATGCTATGTTAGTCACAGAAGATATATATAGCACAGAACACATGTGAAAGATTAGAAAATGCACCTAGATCCTCGCAACAACAATATATATATATAGAGAGAGTTTAAGAAATATGGCAGTTTACCGGTAACCTCAATAAAGAGGGAAGGAAAGAAAAGCAACCAAATATAATCATGCTTGAAATATAACTCACAAAGTAGGGATAATAAACAAAATCTCACAAGTAGCCATAATATGAACATGTACTATGACTGAAGCGAGTAAAATAATCTACCTACAGTTCTAACGGGCGCCCATACACCCAAGGAACACATACAAGTGAAAACAAACCCTCCGGCATCAGATAATACCAGAGCATACACTCAACAAATAGAAAACAAGGGTGGAGTCGAACATAGAATGAATGATAAGATATGATGTGATGAACCATGTGGTATCGTATGCACCTCCTCTAGGGCCCTAGGCCCAACAGGTAGGACCGATGGAAGGCGTCCCCCATATACCTCTACCCGTATACCCCTTCTCTAGCACTTTAAGCCCATAGCCCGTAGTCCAGATCAACAAGGTCCATGGAGGTCTCCGCGACCATATACAACTCTCAATATCCCAATAACCATGTCCAAACTCGAACCGGGTCTAAATTCAGTAGAAAAGTCAAGTCTAGCACTCTGGCCCAGCCAAGCCTAGTATAGTATCAAAATCAGTAGTAAATCATATCTAGCACCCCGGTCTAGCCGAGTCTAGAATTAGTGTGAAAACCATTTCAAAACTATTTTTACTCCAAGAAGATCCATAAAATAGTTAAAATCCATTTATAGTCATTTATACAAAAAATGGGCCCTCGGGGCCATGCAATGTTAGAAAAACAGATAAAAATTAGGCCCGTAGCCATAGTAGTAATAAAATCAATGTAGAAAACCTTTTGCATGATAATGATGATATGATCGCAAACAATCAATAGCCCAACGGCTCACAATCAACCTACCGGCCCTGCACAGTCTCAATGCACTACATTACAAATAATAATTTTTGTAATTGCAAATTGATGTCCGAGACTCATGGACATTACCAAATATCCCACCATCTATGGTCCAAAGGCAGGTACAAGGACACACGGGGACACAAGGGTTGAAACTACAAAGTAAGATCAAATACTAAAATGAACGTAGAAAGTAAGAATGGGCGCGAAGAAAAAGGACAAGGTTTGGCGTGCCAACCTAGTACACCCACCCCAAAGATGTTAAATAGTACAATTATAGCCTATATATGCAAAGTTGAAGGTAGGTAAATCGTAACCTACCTGGCGTCCGATGAATAGCTGCTGGGAAGCCGAAGCCTAAGCTCGAACTGCTTCGGGAAGCTCCAAACAACTAACACACTATCAAGAACATAATCTACACGTTAAAGCAAAGCTAATGATACCTATATTGCAAAAAGTTTAGCCAGGTCAAAATCTGGGTCAAAAAAAGGGCTCGTAGGTCCCACACCCAAAACCGATAACGAAAAATACTATAATGCTTCCAATACTGCCAGGAGGGCATGCTCAAAAATTGAATTGGAATTTGATCACCGGAAGGGCTCAAAACATCCCCTCAATTCAAGAATCAAAGAGGGAATCAATAGGAGGAATTTATGGAATTTTAAACACAAAATTTACCAATTAGAAGCCGGAAAAATGATCACGGAGCAAAATTGATCCACCACCAAGCTCTGGAATGGATAGGAATTGCATTTGGAGCTTGGAGCTTAATATCAATCTTGAAAAATGAGTTTGGAAGTGTTTAGAAATAAAAAAGAGAAGAAGCCTTTTAAGTAGGTTATTTGGCGCATGGGCGTAGGTACGACCCAGGAGTTGTAGGGTCGCCATCGCCACAGCAGGCGTCGAGGTGCAGGTGCGCCCTTTGTAAATCCTGCCAGGCAGCACAAGCACAGGAAGCCAGGCGTAGGCACAGGAAGCTAGGCGCAGGCGCGGTACTGCAGGTGCGGCCAAGGCACCCGCTACTGCACCATGCCATAAGAAGCCACAACCAGCTGCAACACAAGTAGAAAACAACTCGGATGGACTCCTGAGAAGCATCCGAGGTCCCATGAATACAAATGAACTATACTACACAACTAAAAATGATATTTCAGATTTAATAGAATTGATAAAAATCCCAACGGAGGTCAATTTAATGAAAAGTGAGCCCCATGCTAAAAACCAACCTTAGGCCAACTTTAACCAACACAAAATCTAAAGGACAAACACTAGTTCGGAAGCCTCAAGACCGAAACCAAAGGTCCCTCTAGCCCAAAGTTTACATTTCGGAGTTAACAACGCTGATGGAATTTCAATCCAAAGCCATCTTCTCTGAATGTTGACCAAAGACAAACATCCAAGTTCAACTAGCCAGAAAACATAAAGAGCAAGATAAATCAAAACCAAAAGCTCCCAGACCCCGGCCAAGGGTCCAACTAGACCAAAATCCATGCTCCAGATCTAACAGAGCTATTGGAATTCAATTTTGAGCATGTTTACAAGGATTGTTGACTAAAGTCAATGATTTCCTAAGTTAAAGCTCTAAAATAGGGAAATGGTCATAACGACCTAATGAACGTCCAGGGCAAGAACCACTGGTCCCAGTAAGCAAAAAACTACTTGGGGCCACTACAAGAAAGCTCTAACAGTACAATGACCGAAAGGGTCATTACATCATCCACTAGTAAAAAGGACATTCATCCTTGTAAGTCAAGAAAAGTGAGTACTTGAAGGCTCAAACAATTGTGGAAGCTGAGCCACCATCTCTATCTCAGTCTCTCAGGTAGCCTCTTCGATCGGATGATGCCTCCACTGAAACTTAACCATATGAATCTCTCTAGACCTTGATCTCCTGACATTTGTGGCCAGAATGGCTACCATCTCCTTCACAAAAGTTCAAGCCCTCATCCAACTGCACTAAATCCCACTAAAACACATGCGACTCATGAATATACTGCCTAAACATTGATACATGGAAGATTGGGTGCATAGCTGAAAACATTAGAGGCAAGGCTAATAGATAAGCAACACTACCAACCCTTTGAAGAATCTTGAGCGGCACAATATACATGGGACTATGCTTGTCCCACCTATCGAATCTCTTCACGCCCTTCATGGGTGATACATGGAGGAACACCGGTTACCAATACTAAACTCTAAGGCATGAAGTCTACAATTTGCATAGCTTTTCTGCCTACTCTGGGCTGCCCAAAGTCTGTCCTGAATCACCCGAACTCTTCTAAGGAATCATGAAGCAAGTCTGTACTCTGCGGCCTGGACTTCAAACCATCGAACTAACCCACTGGCGATCTACAATGCCTACCATATAATGCCTCAAATGTGATATGCCAATACTCGAATGATAATTATTATTACACACAAACTCCTCCAAAGGCACATACTGATCCCATGAACCTCAAAAGTAAAGAATACAGGACCATAACATGTCCTCTAGGACTTGGATAGTCCTCTTGGACTGGCCATTTGTCTAAGGGTTAAATATAGTGCTAAGCTCAACCTCTATACCCATTCCTCACTGAATAGTCCTCCAGAACTGAGAGATAAACTTAGTGCCATGGTCTAAAATGATAGAAGCTGGAACCCTATGCAAATAAACTACCTCACGGAGATAAATCTTATCCAACCTTTCTGCACTATAGGTAGAATGAACCAACAAGAAGTGTGCAGACTTAGTCAGCCTATCAACAATAACCCAAATAGAGTCAAATCCTAAAGAAGTGCATGGCAACCGTGCTATGAATTCCGTAGTAATCCCTTCCTCCTTTCACTGAGGAATGGGAAGTCTCTGCATTAATCCACTAGGTCTCATATGCTCAAACTGAACCTCTTGATAGTTCAAGCACCGAGATACAAACTCTGCTATGTGTCTCTTCATACCACTACACCATTAAAGTTGCCTTAAATCTCTGTACATCTTAGCTATGCCCAGATAGATGGAATACCTGGAATAATGTGCCTTACAGAGAATCAACTGAATCAAATCCCAAAATCTTGGAACACAAAGGTGACTATCAAATCTCAAAACCCCATCAGAATTTAAAGTAGCCCTGCTGGACTTACCCAGAACAACCTGATCACGAATTTCACATAACTGTGGATCCTCAAACTGACACTACTGAATCTGATCAACCAAAGTAGGATGGACCTCAATGCTGGCAAGAACTCTGCTAGGATCTGACAAGTCAAGCCTAACCAATCGGTTAGCCAAAGACTGGATGTCCAAGGCCAACGACAACTCTAAAATCAAAAAAGAAGCAAGGCTTCCCATACTCATTGTCTTCCAACTCAAGGCATCCGCTACCAAGTTTACCTTGTCTAGATGGTACAGAATAGTGAAGTCATAGTCCTTCAGTAACTCAATGAATCTCCACTGCCTAAAGTTGAACTCTTGCTAACTCCTGATGTACTGAAGACTATGGTGATTGGTAAAGATCCCATAGCAAACTCATATAAGTGGTGCCTCCAAATTTTGAGCACGAAGACTACTGTCTCTAACTCCAAATCATGATGGGGTAGTTGCACCCGTGAACCTTCAGCTGCCTTGATGCATCAGCTATCGCACGACCCTACTGCATCAACACAGAACCAAGACCAACCATTGAAGCATCAGAATACACTGAGAAACCCTGACCCTCAACTGGCAATGTCAATACCATAGCTGAAGTCAGTAAGGCCTTAAACCTCTAAAAATTGTCCTCACACTGATCTGACCACTGAAATGGGGCATCCTTCCTAGTCAGCCTAGTCAAATATGCTGCTATGGAAGAAAACCCTTTAACAAATCATTTGTAATACCCTGCTAACACAATAAAGTTCCAAACCTATGTAGGAGTAGTAGGCCTTGACCAATCACGAATGGCTGAACTCTTCCTCGGGTCAATTCTAATCCCATCCTTAGACACCATATGTCCTAGGAATGCTACTCACTCAAGCCAAAACTCGCACTTTGAGAACTTGGCATAAAGTTGATGATCTCTCAAAGTCTTGATTATAATCCTCAAGTGTCTCTCATGGTCATCTCTACTCTGTGAGTATATCAGTATGTCGTCAATAAAGATTTTCATGAACAAATCTAAGTATGTCTTGAGCACCCGGTGCATCAGGTCCATGAAAGCTACGGGGGCATTAGTCAACCCAAAAAACATCACCATGAACTCATAGTGGCCATAACGTGTCTAGAATGTGTCTTAGGGATGTCCTCTTCCCTAATCCTTAACTGGTGGTAGCCTGACCTCATATCTATCTTAGAAAACATGGTTGAACACTGGAGCTAATCAAACAAGTCATCTATACGCGGCATCGGATACTTATTCTTCACAGTCACCTTATTCAGTTGTCGATAATAAATACACATCTGCATTGACCCATCTTTCTTCTTTACAAACAGAACTAGAGACCCCTAGGCAACACACTCGGCCTAATAAAACCCTTATCTAACAAGTCCTTGATCTAATCCTTAAGCTCCCTCAAGTCGGTTGGAGCCATACTATATGTAGTAATAGAAATGGGTCTGGTACCAGGCTCCAACTCAATAGCAAAGTTAATATCATGCTCAGTTGGAAGGCCTAGCAGGTCGTCCAGAAACACATCTAGGAAATAATTTACCACAGAAACTGACTCAGGAGAAGAATGTCAGTGCTAGAATCTCAGACTTATGCTAGATAATCCAAACACTCGTGTGAAATCAACTTCCAAGAACAAAGGTAAGAAATGATCCCAGATGGTGCGTAACTAATAGAACCCTGCCACACAACTAGGGATATGCCAGGCATAACTATGGTAACAATCTAGGCATAGAAATCCTTAACCGCACGGTGAGGGGATAACCAGTCCATTCCCAGAATCACATTAAAATCTAACATGTCTAGAATCATCAAGTCAACTCAAGTCTCTAAACCACAAACAGTTATCAAACAATATCTAACCACATGATCCACTACTAAAGAATCACCTATAGGGGTAGATACATATACAGGAATAGATAATGGCTCACTAGCTAACCCCAAACAAGGCATAAAGTAGGAAGATACTTACAATCATGTAGAACCAGGATCAAACAAAGCTAAAGCTGATTGTCGGCAGACAAAAATTGTACTTGTGATCACCACATCCGAGGCCTCCACCTCTGGTCTACCTGGGACCTCATAGAACTATCGTTGACTTCCACCAGACCGACTTCCATCCCTACCACCTATCTTGCAATGCTGTGCACCACATCTACCCTGAATACTGCCTCTTCTAACCAGTGGATGCATTACTCTGAGAGGCTGAGCTGACTAAGCAACTTGCTAAACTTGACCTTGTAGGAGGCACTCTCTGTCTTAGTGAACCATAATACCACACTCATAGCGTGGCCCTAATGGCCCACCCTATTTGGATAAACTAGCTGAAGTTGTATGGCCTACATGACCTGATGCCCCAGATGTTGTACCCCTTGAAGACTTACAACTGTAACTATGCTGACCACGATGTTCTTGATCAAACTGAGGCCCACCTGAAGTCTAAAGTGATTCCTAAACTGGCCAGCTAGATTGATGTTGATACTACTGTGGAAAATACCTTCAGCCAAACTTGCCCCGTTAGTTGATTAATGTTAGTCTCAATTATATTGGTTGGACACATGATCTTAGGCCTTCATTGTGATTGTTGAAGCGTACTTAGCCTTAAAGTCCACCATTGAACTCAAATTATATCATTAGTCACCCCTGTTGAGTCTAATACTTTTTCTTTGGCAACCTCGGTACAAGACTTGAACCATTTTTAACGTGAATCCCTCTCTTGAACCCGTCCCTCCTTGAACTCTACAAGTGTAAAATTGAGGCTAAAAACCTAAGTTTAGGGGTTGATAAAAAGGTACCTTGGAGGAGTGCTAAATGAGTTGATCTTAGTTTGTTACCTAAAAAGGATTGTCAAAAAGAAGAAAGAATGTGAAAAAGAAAGCAATGAAAATAGGAAAAGAGGAAAAAATGAAATGAATCTCCAAGGTGAATAAAATGAGAAAATTTGAGCGCTAAATTGAAATGAGTGAAATGGTGTCTTGTATTGAATGAAAATGAAAAGAAACTACTTTGGTTTCGAATTGAAAAAGTTATGAGGAGTTTGAGGAGGATGCAATCACTGAATCCAAATGCATATCCTACCCTTCCCCGAGTCTACATTATAAGCTTAGAAAATTCCTATGAGATCTCTGACTGAGTGTTTTAAGCTAGCGGCAAATAAAAATAAGAGCAAGCCTATGGTTGATACTTGTTGGTACTCGAAATTCCTTGTGAGTGTGAGTGTTTTTGTATTTGTCCCTTGTGATTGTCTTTGTACATAATGTGTTTTGAGACTTTCATTCTTGTGAGGGCATGCAAATTAGGATAGTGGGTGACATTGATAAACTCTGAAAATGGGTCAATTGAGCATGTTTTGGTAAGCTAGTGGTTTGAGTAACATCTTGAGGATTGGTTGTTGTCACTTGGTTGTTCTTTATGTCTATTGCATCCTTAAATTGTATTTTGAATAGAGGGGAATACTTAGACTCAATTTTCATGTGATTGACTAATCATTAGTACCAACGAAAGTCATATTTGGTTCTTGAAATGGGTTTTCCTAGGCTTATGGTATTCTCTTTGCACTTGTGTTGTGTGCCTCTTGAATCATAATTTTGAGTTGCTTGAGTACAAGCAATAGTTCAAGTTTGGGGGTTTGATAAGTTGGTATTCTACTTACTTATTTAGCTTTTAATCTTATGCTTTTGCTAGTTTAAAGGAGATAAATAGCGCAATTGACACGGATTACTTTTATTTTGCAAGTTTTTGTATTTTGGAAGTGTTTGGGAAGAATTTAGATGAAAAGAAGTCAAAAGGAAGCCACTCACAGAAATATGGAACTAGCTGCTAAATTTACCTGCGCAAACGCGGAAAAACCTTTGCGTACGGAAGTATGTGCCCCACAGTATGAGAGAGAGGTTGCGAGATGAGTTCACATATCTTTAACATGGTTCTATGTCAGTTTCAGATTAGAAGATGTGATTGTATGAGCTGGCTAGACATGCCACTATGATTATGTTGACAAAGCACAAATGGATTCCTAGGTTTGTTTGGGGGTTGACTCGATTTTTCAATCGAGTAGCTAGTGGCATTAGCATCTACTTTTATCCAGGATGTTGATCATGTGTGAACTATTGAGGGGATACATCATGAGTCCTATGGAAGCAGTGACAAGAGTCCTTGCTGTTAGGGTGGTTTCAGTAGTTCTTAGTCCCGAGGTAAAGCTTTCCCTAGTAGAGATTACCTCAACCCTTTTAGCCTAGTAGGACCTTTTAGGCAGTGCTACAAATTTTTGAGGGTGGTCTTTTATGTCAGTATTGTGAGATCAGCCAGGGTTTAGGTTAGGCTTTGCGAGTTTGAATTTTGGGTAGTCAGGGCATGGTGGCCAGACTAGTCAAATTGGGTCATATCATCAGGGTGCATCTAGTAGAGGTTGCTACGAGTGTGGTGAGTTAGGGAACTTTGCTTGGGATTTTCCCAGGTTCAAGCATGGCAAGTAGTAAGGTCCATAGTTTCAGGCCCTCAAGGCTCTAACAACACCGGCCAGAGGTGGTGTATATTGTAATAGGGGTGGTCCCCAAGGTGTCATATGTCGTTCTCAGCCAGGAAAGTCAGTTGGCCGAGGTGGACGTAGCGGTGTATTCTTTTCTAGGTAGGCCAGAGGTAAAGGCTTTTGATGTTGTCATCATAGGTGCGATCTCAGTTTGTCATCAACCAACTTTTTCATTATTTGATCCAAGGTCTATATATTTTTCTATCTGCTTACTTTGATACTCGTCTGGAGTTATTATATGAGTCTTTGTTGGTTTCTATGCATGTAGCTACTCCCATAGGTGATTCATTAGTATAGGATTGAGTGTATTTGTCCTGTGTGGTGAATATCTTAGGGTATAACACTTGGGTAGATCTGGTTATCCTATTATTATTAATTTTTATGTGATTCTAGGTATGGACTGGATATCTCCTTATCATGCGGTCTTAGATTGCTTTGCCAAGACTGTTACTTTACGTATGCCTAGTAACCCTCTAATTATGTGAATAATTACTTGTAGAGTAGATGCACCGAGGGGAGTTATTTCATTTCAAAGGGCATGGCAGTTGATAAGAAATAGGTGTTTGGCTTATCTAGCTTATGTCTGTGATACTAGTGGCGACATTCCTTCAATTTAGTCAGTTCCTGTGGTTAGCAAGTATTCATTTGTTTCCTACTGATTTTCCATGTCTTTTGCCTGATTGTGACATTGACTTTGACATTGATGTTGAGTCAGGAACTCAAGCCCATTTTTATTCCACCATATTGGATGGAATCAACAGAGGTAAGGGAGTTAAAGTAGCAACTTCAGGACCTTCTGAATAAGGGGTTTATTAGGCCTAATGTATCTCTGTGGGGGTTTTCGTGTTTTATTTATAAAGAAGAAGGATTGTACTTTGCGCATGTGTATTGGCTATGAGCAACTAAATAAGGTGACTATTAAGAACATGTATTTGATATCGTATATTGATGACTTGTTTGACAAGCTACAAGATGCATTAGTGTTTTATAAGATAGATTTGAGGTCAAGCTATCACCAGTTAAGGATCAAGGCAGCGGACATTCTGAAGATAGCCTTTAGGAATCACTATAGCCACTACGAGTTCCTAATTATGTCTTAGAGTTTGACCAATGTACAAACAACATTAATTGACTTGATTAACTGTGTTCATGACCTACTTGTACTCGTGTAATATAGTGTTCATCGACGATGTCGTAGTGTACTTGAGGAGTAGGGAAGAGAATGAGTAGTATCTGAGAGTTGTGTTTCAAACTTTACAGGATTAGCAGTTGTATGCCATGTTTTTTAAGTGTGAGTTTTGGCTTGAGTCTATGGCATTCTTAGGGCATGTGGTGTCCAAGGATGGGATGATGGTTGATCCATCAATGATTAAGGTTGTTGCGATTAGGCTAGGGCCACTTTTCCTACCGAGGTTTGTAGTTTTATCAAGTTAGCAAGTTACTACAGACGGTTTGTGGAGGGATTTCTTCCATTACAGCGCCATTGAAAAGATTGACTCAGAAGAATGTCCCTTTCCAATGGTTCAATGAGTGTAAGAACAACTTTTTGAAGCTCAAAGCCTTATTGACTTTACCTTTGATTTTGACAATTTCAATTGAGGGCCAGGGGTTTACTATCTACTATGATAATTCAGAGTTGGTTTGGGTTGTGTGTTGATGCAATAGGCAGAGTTATTTCATATGCTTTAAGGAAGCTGAAGGTTCACGAGAATATCAAACCCACTCATAACTTGGAGTTGGCGGCAGTAGTCTTCGCATTGAAGATCTGTAGGAACTATTTATATGTGATTCATTGTGATATCTTCACCAACAATCATAGTCTAGATTACATTTTCATCCAGAAGGACCTTAATTTGAGATGACATGGGTTGCTATGACATTATGATTCTTTATCATCTTGGCAAGAAAAATACGGTGGCAGATGCTTTGTGCTGGAATGTGGTGAATATAGGGAGTTTGGAATTTATAGTTGTAGAGAAGCGACCATTGGCTTCGAAGAAACAGACCTTATCCAACCGTTTAGTTCAACTTGACATTTTTTAGCCTGTGTGAATGCTTGCTTGTATGGAGGTTAGGTCTATGTTATTAGAGAAGATTACGGCATAACAGTTTGAGGATGATTCATTATAAGGTGTTGAGTGAAGAGGCTAGGAAGGTGACCTTAGATCCAAAGGGAGGTTTGAGGGTCGTATCTGTGTCCCTAGGGTTGGAGATTTGGTTAGGTTGATTATTAAGGAGGCCCATTGTTCTAGAAACTCTATCCATATAGAGGCAGCAAAGATGTACCATGACTTGAGTCACCAATACTGGTGGTGTGAGATAAAGCAGTATATTGGAGAGTTCGTGTCTAGGTGCTGGAATTGTTGGTAGGTGAAGTACGAGGACCAAAGTCCAGGTGGTTTGACCCAGAGGATACCCATTCCTGAGTGGAAGTGGGAGCAGATTGATATGAACTTTGTGGTAGGCTTGCCACATACTTTTCAAAGATTTGATTCTATTTGTGTCATCATTGATAGGTTTACCAAGTCCGATCACTTTCTACCAGTTCAAACTTTGTACATTTCAGAGAGGTTGGGTAAGATCTACATTTGAGAGATTGTCCATTTGCATAGGCTGCCTATTTTTATTATTCTGACCATGGTACTAAGCTTACATAATGTTTATGGAGGAGATTCAGAGAGATCTTAGGTACCCGAGTTGAGCTTAGCACAACATTCCACCTGCAGACTGATGGTTAGTCTAAATAGACTATTCATGTGCTAGAGGACATGCGTCGGGCTTGTGTTATTGATTTATGAGGTGAATGAGACTAGTTCACAGCTTTGGCAGAGAATTTGCATATAATAATAGCTACTATTTGAGTATTAAAATGGCTCTTTTGGAGGCATTATATAGCACGAGGTGTAGCTCTCTGGTGGGATGGTTTAATGCTTTCGAGGTTAAGCCTTAGGTCACTAACTTGTTGCGTGATTCCATGGACAGAGTTGGGTGATTCAGGAGAGACTCGATATAGCTCAAAGCAGGAAAATGAGCTATGCTGATGAGAATGTGTGAGACTTAGTGTTTATGGTTTGAGATAGAGTATTCCTTCGAGTGTCTCCCATGAAGGGCGTGATTAGGTTTGGATAGAAGAGCAAGCTTATCCCTAGGTTCATTGGTCTATTTGAGATTCTGTAGCGGGTTAGAGAGGTAGCTTATGAGTTAGCTTTGCCTCCCGCTCATTCGGGTGTTCACTCTGTGTTCCATGTATCCATATTGAGGCAGTAATTCTTGATGAGTCTTATTTGCTTTAGTGGTATTTTGTTCAGTTTGATGAGACTTTGTCCTTTGAGAAGGAGCATGTTGCTATTGCATCAGTTAATTTCAGTGGAGGACTAATCTAGTCAAGGAGGCTACTTGGAAGACTGAGCTCGACATACGGACCAGATATCCTTACCTTTTATAGCCTTCAGGTACTTCATGTTCCTTAACTTTCGAGGATGAAAGTTCTTTTAGCAGTGGATGTTGTAATGACCGTTCTAGTCATTTTTGTGTGTTTCTACTATCTCAACCCTTCCCGTATCTCCAATATTGTATTTGTGACCTGGGGGGATGGGTGGTATTGTTCTTGATAATGTCCAAATGCACTCCTCAATTAAGAATGATTGTTAATGGTTCTATGCAAAATAATTACCCAACTTTAGAGTTGGGGTCGAATCCCACAGAAAACAATACAAGGGCAATTGAGAAAGTAAAGAATTACAACCACTTTCAATAATGCAAAAGCAAAATGATAAAATATTTTGGGGGTTTTTGTTATAGAAACACGAACAAGGATAAAAACAACTAGATAAAGGAAATCTTTGATCAATGACTTTCGCAAGCAAGGATAACAATGGGATTTAGGAATTGGGAATAAATTAATATCCATACGATCCATTGTAAATTAATTGTCTACTTCCTAATGAATAATGGGTCAATCAAAACTATCCTCGGAATCTCAATTATCTGCTTATATCTCGTGATCATAGGCACTATTTCTGAACTAGTTCTCTCAAACATAGCTAAGTATCACCAAAGACAATCCAATTTTAGGCAACACTTAGATTATCCTATCTCTAGCTCAAATCTATTAGATGAGGTGTAAAGATCCAAATTAGGCTTATTAATCTTTCCACAAGTTTAATTAACTCTTTCAAGCTCAGCTAAAGCAAAAGGGGCAAGTTCAAGGGTTGATCACTCCCTTTAGAAAGTAATTAAATCACAATATTAACTATATAATCAACGACCCATTTCATAAACTAGAAAGGATTCAATTAATTACAAAATAAGAAGATTGAAATCAATAACCAATTATTGCTTATCTCTAACACAATACCCAAATTTCGAATTAGCAACTACACATACAAGTATTCAATACAAAGCAAAAAGTTAAAGAAAGGATTAAGAAATTCACAATTAAAGGTTTCAATCTCCCCTCTAATGGTGTACGGTGCTTGATCCTTGCTCTCCGTTCTTGAAAATTGATAAGGATGTCAAAGATTAGCCAGAGATATGTTTCCAAGAGAGATGAACAAGTTTTATGTTGATTAGGGATCGAATTTGTGAAATTCCAAAACTACGCTGAAGCTTCCAAAATCCTTAAATGATATCAAGGTCATACCCTCGCAATCACGCCGGGTTGACTTTGTGTTGAGCACGATTATGACATTTTATTCCACACAATTATGATGTTATGACTTCCATTGACTGTGATTGCGGCAGTGTTCCTAGCGATCTAAAAGAGCAATTTTCCGTCAGTTCCTTGACTTCTTCATTTTAGCTCCATTTTGACTTGTTTTCACTCGATTCCTCTCCTAATCACTTCTAAATCACATAAACTTGTAAAATAGAAGTAAATGATATCAAATGCACCATTTTCCTCAATTTGGAAAGCAAAAATCCAAGCTTAATAGAGAAATAAGTTGGTAAAATTCCAACTTATCATTTCTCGAGGTGTTTGGTCGGGTCTTAGAAAGGATTCCCCATTATGGAGAATTTAAAGTTTAGAAGTTTGACTTCAATCAACATTCTTAGTAAACAAACTAAGATGAGAATTTCATCATTGTCGTTAGATCTAAAATATGGATTTTGGGCTAGTGGGCCCTTTGATTCAGGTCCCAAGTATTCCGAACTCATTTTGGGCGCTTGGGTGAATTTTTGTGTTTTTGGTTAAAGTGTTGACTTCATTTAATATTTCATCAAGATGACCTCCGTTGGTCCTTTCATTTATTCCATTGAGTCCGGATTGACATTTCTAATTGGGTAGCATTTTTGGTTTGTATTCACAGGACTTTGAAGGAATCTTGGGGATTCGTTCGGGGACTTGAGAATTTGGTTGAGCTGCTAATGCAGCTGGTTCATATGTAGCCGCACTTGTGCAACTTGTATTGTTGTAGCAGAGTTACTCCTATGGTGAGCTGGCCACACCTGCGATGGCTAGTGATGTTCGGAGCCCTCACTCCTACGGAGCTTAGGTCGCTCCTACAGAGCCACTTCTTTAAAGTGAGGTTTGCTCTTGCGAAGGATACAATGTGCACCCATTTTAACTCCTGTGGCATTTTGTTTTACCTCTACTGGCACGCGCCTACATGCATTGGCTCCATCCTACAGATCTTGAGAAGACAGGAGGTCTCTACTACGGAGAAGATTCCACAACTCATGCAAAGAATCTTCCACATGAGCGATGATCGCTGGTCATTTAATGACCTTCTCCTTCACTTGATTTCCTTTATTCGACATATTTCCATAGCTTTGAGAGCTTGGTGGAGAGTGTGGTGGGAAAATTCTTGACGATTTATTGAGCTAGTAGGTGAATTCTCTTCCCCCTTACATCTTGTTACTCCTTCAAGATTTAATTTCATCTTTTATTTCCATTTTAGGTCTTAAATAGTTGGGTTTTTCCTCCATTAAAGTGAGCTTTTCAGAACATTTGAGGTCCGAATTTAATTTCATCTTTGCAATGAGATTCTTACCTCGTGAGGAAGATAATTGTGGAATTCATTTCTGATTTCATTAGCGGGCCTTGAGGGTCGATTTATGACCCAATTTCCATCCCGAATTGGAAATTATCAACATAGTTATCATTAGTTCCATATTGACATATTGATCTTTTATTAGATAGTATGGCAGCAAACCAAGGCTTTATGGAAGGGGAAGGCTTCCTGTGATTGTTCATAGGTGTCGTTAGACATTGAGGTAGGTTATGATTTCCCTTCTTTAGACTTAGCTCGGTTAGATGATGACATCCAAAACAACTCTCACAAAAGAAGGTGGTATAGTTGTCACAAAATGATAACCCAATGCGAGTCAGAATCGAATCCACAAGGATTGGTATGGAGATTTACCACAAATTGTATGTCGATTCACAAGAGCAAGCACAATGTTTAAACAAGTAATGTAAATGGGAGAATTGTTTTTGGGAAAGTAATTTTAAATTGTAACAAGGCAATGGTTCAACCCAAATGTTTATATCAAGGATAGAAAGACTAGGGGTGTGCTTCCGATGGGGTTATACATTGAGATTGGGGTTGATTATTCAAGCTATTTTCGTTACAGTGTAGGTACCCTTGGTTCAAGTCATGTTTAGTTGTTTTTCAACCTACTAAACATATATGTTTCTCTCGAACCCCATAGTTTAGCAAAAAAACAACCAATTGGCTTAGATGAGTTAAGCTCTTTCTAGCGTCAACTCTTAGGTGGGAATTTTCTAAGTTAAGCTATTTCTAGCCTCAACTTATGGTGGAAATCCTCAATCCCTACTATTGAATTCTTACCCAATTAAAGAACTTCTTTCTCAAGCATGAACATAATTAGTAAGATAAATTAATGTTTCCAACTATTAATTTTTATAATTAAAAGATGTAACATTCAATAGACCCATTCATAATAATCAATTGTAAACTCGAATAATCAACACTTAACCCCAAATTCAAACACTCATCATGCACACACCCCTATAATTGAACTTAGCTACTCATAATGAAGAAAAAAAGAATATACCAAGTGGGTAACCTTTAATTCTATTCATTTTCATAAACTATCTTCAATTCAATGCTCAAATATTAAAGAATGGTGTTTTTCTTAATTCAAGGAAGAAGAAAGATGAGAAAACTTATACTCTAAAGTGTACTCTAAAAATAATATTCTAATTAGGGAAAACCTGGGTGTTAAATCCTTTCATAGATCCCAAAAAGGGTCTTGGAAGCTTCCCAATTGCGCAATGGCTTTTCAGAACATTTTTCCCTTCGGGGAACTTGCATCTAGATCTGCGATGGCACTTGCGGTCGCCCTTGGTGACTTGCAGCAGATAGGTGACAAGTCTCTTGGGCAATATGGGATCTCTACCTGCGGCCCTATCTGTGTGGGCACCTGTGGTCTCCCTTAATGACTTGTGGCACGCAGGTGCTAAGCTTCTTGAGCAGTGTTCCATCTTCTACCCACTAACACCTGTGAAATATTGGTGCTATCTTATGAATCGCAGGTTCTAATGCACCCCCTTGGTAGATATTTTCTCTTGTGGTCATATCTTGATTTAGCTTCCATTTATGGCTCATTTTGGTTTCAAATCCTCTTCTATCTTCATAGAGCAAGAATGCCTGCAGATAAGACAATAGAAGCATAAAATCCTTCTAAATCATATCAAATCATGATAATAACTAATGACTAAGAGCTAAATAAGTTTGTAGATTACCAACTTATCATTAGGTAGTATATTTATATATTTCATGATTGGTTAGGGGAATTTTCTAGGTAGGTTTAGGATTTATCAAATTCCGAGGACACAACCTATTTCAGGGACCTTAGAATAGTATTTCTTCTTAAGCCCTAGTTCTGGTTGCTTGATATAGTGTTAGGATTAGATTAGGGATCTTTAGTATAAGCTTAGGGGAGGATCTCATGGTAGAATAGATTTCTTTTACTAATTCTTGTTGTTATCGCTTATAACGTTTGTGTTTTCCTTCTGTTATAATATTGTGGGCCTGAAGCCATGGATTTGAACTGGCTGGACTCTAAGTGAGTGTGCTTATTTTATAGAGGGTGGTTTATCCTATTTTGTGTATACTTATAGATACATATATATATATATATACACTTTTATTGGAAAGCATATATTCATACATACATACATATGGATTATGGCATGATTTGAAGGAAAATACTTGTTCTTTTTACTTTAAAGAGGAATCCATACCATCTTACTAAGTATTTTGGGTTACAAAGAGATTTTTATTATTTTTATCACTAGTTATGATTTGGAAAGACTGTACCACTTTAAATCGATCTGTGGATATTTTTGGACCTTTTCTTCATTTAATTTTCAGTTGATGAGTCTGAGGCACAATTTTGAGCGGCCCGAGGGATAAATTCAAGGTTTCTTTACTTTATGCATATGTTGATGAGCTCCAGCGGCTCAAGGGATAATTTTGGTTTTACTTTTCTGGATTGGCCACATAATGCATTGCATCATTATCATACTGCACAATATTTCTCATGTATAATTATATTTCGTGTATTATTATTATTATTATCTTCACTTTACCCTTGTATGGTTGATTTCTAGGTTAACTTCCAATGTGTAGGTTTCTTTTATGTCTTTTATATTATATATTATCTTTTTGAGCTTAGTCAGACTATGATACCTACTGGTATCCCTTGTTTCCGTACTCATACTATTCTTCTGCATCTTTTTATGATGTAGCGGTTAGTATGAACCATACTTGCTGACTTCTTGCTCGTTCGAGGACTTCTATTGACTTGATTGTTTTGAACTCTTGGCGTGCGGAGACATATCTCTTTCCTTCTTATATTTACTATCTATGTTTTTTATGTACCAGACAATAGTGTATTGTTTAGTTCTATTCCTATACATTGGAGGCTATTGTACCGGTGACACTAGGTCCGGTGTTTGTATCTGTATGTCTGGTCTTTATTTTATTTCCATAGGGCCTATGTGATATGCCCAAATTACACTTCAATTAAGAAGCACAAGCGGTCGTCGTCAAATATTGAACCCAACAAAGGTTGGGGTCGATCCCACAGGGAATAAAGTGTAAATTAAGTCGTTAGTAATTTAGTTGACTAGTAATCGATAGTTTTCGGTAATTTGGGGGGGGGGTTTAAATGTCAAATTTACACAAGTTAACTAACAAGCAACAAATTTTCAAGAGTTTATATTCAATGCGAGAATGAACTAGGAAAGTGTTCACCATGGCGTCATAAAATTTTTGACTCAAAGCTTAACCGGGTTCTTTCTATATGTATATCACGATGTGATTGATTTAATGGTATCATCTAAATGTTTTTCAACCAAATAGACAAATTTCCTTTTCAATTCTCTCGAACTCGAAAAGGTGAAATTTCTTATTTCAATCCTAAACATCAAGTAGATTAATCTAGTTACAGCATTAATCCTAAGACGAGAGTTGGTAGTATCGAATCCTCGTACTTAATCAAATTTTTTGGTTTTAATCTCTTTGTTCAAGCAAATTAAACCTAGGCATGTCCTAATGTTTGCAACCACTAGAAAACATTAATAACGAATGATTAACAACGTGTCAACATATAGATTGAACCCAATGCTACCCGGAATCTATATTGTTACTCTTGCCATGGCTCCCAAAACCCTAGTTGTGGAAAGTTAAGCCACTCATGCTAGCAAAATGAAGTAAAGAAATAATAGTATTCATATGAGAAGAAAGAATTCTTACAATAGAAAAATATTACTTTACTTTGAACTTCGTAGAATCCAAGCACCAATGGTGAAAATCCCAAGGAAGAAGACAAAGGTATTGTCTTCTTCCTCCTTTTCTCTCAAAGTTCCTATCCAAAGTAATACGTCGCCCGTGTCGCATAAAAAATATATCCTCTTAAAATAACCCTAACACTGGGTATTTATATTAGTCGAGGAAAATAAAGTTCCAATAATAAAATCATAGTCCTGCTGTTGCTTTTGACGGCTTGGCTTGACGGTACGTCAAGCCTATTATGGACCGTCGCTCCAACCGTCGCCACTATCAAGTGCATGATCTCCATTAGCTCTAACTTGACGGCCTCCTTGACGGTTCGTCAAGCTGTTGACGGACCGTCACTTACACCGTCGCCACTATCCAATGATTCAGTGCCTTGCTGTCTCATCCTGACGGCTTGGCTGACGGTCAGTCACAGGTGTGACGGCCCGTCAAGCCAACCGTCACCCATATCCAGTGCCTCCTCTAGCTGCTGCCAGGCTTGGTGGCTCCCCTGACGGTCAGTCACCTGTGTGATGAGCCGTCAGGCCCTCCGTCATGCCTAACCAGTGTTACTTAGCTTGAGTATTTTTCACTCCCTTTCTATCCTTGTCTCCATTTCCTGCAAATACAACATAAAAACATCAAAAACCACAAAGGTTGCTTAAAAACTTGCGAGTATTCTTAGTTAAAGGCATCAAATATGTCGTAGAATACCGGCACATCAACACCCTTAACTTAAAATGTTCGGTTGTCCTCAAGCAACATGACAATAAAAACAAAACTGATGACTCAACTACGACACTATAAAACATGTTTCTAGCAACCATGGCTAATCAATGATTCAAGCAATTCAAACCAAGCTCCCCCGGTACTACAAACGTGTTCTGAAAAGCTAACTCGTCAGGATCCAAGGGTGTCATTCCGATGTCACTGAACATTCTACATATACATGAATCGCTATCCCAACAATCAGAAAGTAATATTGAAATCCCGATGCCCTCACTACAAGGAAGTCCCAGACACAGAGTTTCGGGACAAAGTAAGACACTCACGCTCACAAATGATTTCAAACAATGCACTTGCGATGCCATAGGCTTGCCATTACTATTCTATTTCCATTGCTCAGAAAGTCCTCAGGATCATTACAAGACTTGTTTTGGCTTGTAATGAGGCTTCGGGTGCAGGTAGGGTACCTTTAGGGATTAGTGACTAGGCCCTCCTTGGAATCGTTGACCTACTATTTCCACTAGATTAACTTCCTCCAACCTTATTTTCCTTTTATTTCCTTCTTTCTAGCAATGGATGCGGCCCTTTATTAAGACAATGCCCTTTCTTTTTTTTCTAGGTACGCACCCGCACTTTTCCATTCTATCCACAACCCATCTTTTCGCTCTTATTTTTCTTCTTATCAATTTCCCGCTACAGTAGTCACCCTCAACTTAGGCTGATTGCCTGAGTTGAGGTGCATAATGTCCAAGGGGGGACTGGGGCCAAAATAAGGATTCTAAGATTAAAAGGGACAGTGATAAGGTATAGAAAAAACGGGGTCAATCAAGGCTACAATAGGGATCAAAGGGATTATTAACATTTGGTCAGTTTTTTTTTTTGGGATAAATGGCCTACACACAAAAAGGTCCTGTGATCCTTTCCTAAGCAACTAGCTTTCAACTTCAACGAAATAGACCGGGCAAGTTCTAGATGCATGCACAGAGTAAGAATTTCAACAAAAAACTCACACGCACTTCACATCAGGAAACCATACCACTGCCAATCATTGAAACAACAGTTCAGCCTAAACAAGATCATTCTTCGCACATGCATACAAAGACACTCAAGGATCCATAACAGTTAATTTTTCACACACAAGTACAAAAAGCAACCTTTTCGGAGGGGGCTCCTTTTTATTTTAACCATTCACAGTCATGCTTGCTACAATATCACACAACAATAAAAGCCAAAACAACCTAAACATGCCGGTTTTACTAGATAGCACACCGAAGGAAAAGAAGCACGGCAACAAAAACCTTCGGGGGTAATAACCCTACCCCCAACAAAAGAATCTAACATTGTCCTCAATTCTCATCGAAGAAGATATATAGAACAAAGGAATAGGGGTACCTGTGAAGCCTAGGCTTCGGGATGAGGAATAGTGACGCCAGTTTTGTCCAGCGTACTCAGCTCATCAACATATGGAGTCTCTCCAGACTTCGGTACTGCACTGGATGATGCCCCACCTACTTGGGCACGTACTCTTTCCTGTCACAGCTGCTCGTCTACCACCGACCGCTGCTTTGCAACCTCTAACTCGTCCTCCTCGGCTGATTTCTTTCTGTGCTTTCTCTTTTTTGACTTCTTTACCCCACTTTCACCTGCTTGAGGTTCATTAATTCTCAGTGGTCGACCCATCAAATCCACTATCGTGGTTTCTTCTTCCAAGTCCACGAAATCTGAAGTCTCATCATAAGGCGATTTTTCTTGCTTGAGGGCGGTGATTTCATCCTTTCCCTTCTTCAGTTCCACATAAAATCTTGCCAGGTCCGGGATGCTCATTTCATTTAGACTTGCCTCCATTTGGGGTTCCATAGCATCAACTCTTGCACGCAGCCCCTCAAATAGCTTCAGAGCCTTCCGTATTACTTCATCAATGGTGGGCTTGAACAAGTCCGTCCAAGCGGCAATTTGTTTATCCATCTGTTTCTGCTTCTTCACCATTTTAGCAAAATTTCGGGGATTCATCTGATATTCTGGTGGTAGAGGAGGCCTTGCTGCAATGCCAGAGCTTTCAGCAGTAGCTCTAGTTGTTTGTGAAGTCTTCGGATCAAACACCGCAAGTGTCATCTCTGTGCCTGATGGAGTGTCGATCGCCTCGGAGGTGGTTGTGGTTGGTTCCTTAAAAATCTGAGGCTTATGAATCCTCATGTCAAACTTAGTGTCATCCTTAGATTTGTTAATATTTTGCTTGGATGACGCTGTCACTTGATCATCAATACCATCCCATATTGGTACCTCCGCACGCCTGCATAACTCAGTAACCAGACACGGGAACGACAAGGAAGAAGTAGTTTTCATGGCCCTGGTCCGCATCTCGTCTGCAATTGTCATTCCAAAATTGATAACGTACCCGGCTATCAAACTTGCCACAAGGATGGCTCTTCCCTTATCCAGATTAGCATCTCCACCTGTAGGAAAGAGCCTGTACTACACAATATCCCACCTGAACTTTGCTACAAAGATTAGTAATTGATTCGATATCCGTCCCCTCTGAGTTAGCCAAGATGGTGAGCCATAAGTAAATGTCTGTTCTAACTATGGTCTCTACGAGTATGTGTTGTCCATCTTGTCATGAAACTCTGTCATATCAGGTGGAGGAATGTATTCAGGGCTAAAGAGGACTCTGTTAATCGTCTCTCGGGAGATGTTTACTTGTTTACCCCGAATCGGAACCCTGTCCTGCCTTGGTGCTGATTTAACCCCTTTTCCTTTCTCACATTTGCTCTCCAACAGTGCCAAATAGTTGGCGTAGAACTCTCAGACTAGTTATGGATAATAGAATCCCGGAGGTGAGCTCATCCACTCAAGTTGGTACCTCTGAAACTGTGTCTGAAGAACTGGGTATTCTGGCAGATCCGTGGTAATATTTTTCACTTCTTCAGCTATCGGTCTTTTGTGGCTCCTCGACTTTGTTTTGGTAAGACCGTCAAGATAGTGCTTCCGGGCACCCTTAAGTGCCCACCGGATCGATTCTCTATCCATGGGTGCCCTCTCTGCATTTTTGGTGGCTTCAGTACCACTTACATCTTCCGGACTGGATCTGGAGCTACCACTTTCTTCAGATCCACTATCACTCCCCAACCTACTGCTAGATGACCCACTCTCCTCTTCAGACTGGGAGACTTGAGGATTTCTTCATTTGGATAGCCAAGTCTGGTAGGCCGGGGCTTCAACTGCTTCTTCTTCACTACCCGATTCATCTACTAGGGTCAGAGTGGTAGCGGCTCTTTCTTTCCTCTTTTGAGCTTGACTGCGAGGTGGTTGTTGTTTGGGAGCCATGTACCTGCATGGGAACAAGTTCAAACACATGAGAATAGGAAAACACCAAGCAAACGCCACTGTCTCGGAGTGACGGTTTGGGTGACGGTCAGTCACAGGGGTGACGGACCGTCACACCGGCCGTCACTCTTAGACAGTGAAACTATTTATGGCTGACAGTTTAACTGACGGTTCATCACATGTGTGATGGGTTGTCATGCCAACCGTCAGACTGAGACAACGTCAATCATGGATGTTTTACTCTCTTTGAGGCATTTCCTCGAACACTTTGTGTTCTATTAGTGGTTTTCCCATTCTTTGTGGGATTTGGTTTCACAAAGTCACCACCCATCATCTATTTAATCCCATGGGTTACTCAAGACTTCACCCATGTCAAATTTACAATTTCAAACAACAACAACACCCATACCCAACAACATTCACATCATCATAATTCCACAAATATACAAAACCAACGATTTCCTCCTTTTATTCCATCATAATACTAATCAATAATTCAAACGAAGAAGAGTTTAGAATCATACCTTGTATTTGTTAGTGAGAAGAAAACTTCTATTCCTTTTTGATTTACACGAATCGATGGACAACACTATTCTTCGACGGGAAATTGCTTGTTCTTTCATTTTGGACGACTAGCGAAAAAGGGACGATGGGGATGTGGGATTTTCTTGGGAAAGAGAGGATTTTGATTTTAATGGAGGGTTGGAGTTTGAGAATAGAATAGGAGTGGGAAGATGAAGAAGATGAAGTAAGATAAAGTAAATTGAGGGAACCGTTTCAATATATTTAAACGGGTTTAGGTGTGTAGCGGGTCGGGTTAGTTTTGGGTCGGGGCGGTACCAACTTTAAAAGAAAAAAAATACTTACCTGATGTGGTGACCCTTGTGACGGTCCGTCAACCACCTGGCGGCCTATCACTTGGTGCGTCTTGCATAATCAGTAACCCCCTTTTTGAGTGCCTTGGTGTCGGCCTGTAATGACGGTCCACCAAAGCTGTGATGGTCCGTCACTCTCATCGTCACCACCAAAAAGTGGAGATAAATATTTGCTCAACTGTGATGGTTTGTGTGGTGGTCCGTCACTCAGTTGACGACCCACCAAAAGGACCCGTCACCCGTAGACAGAACACACTGTTATTTCCACCTTTTTGTACCTGCACACTCAATGCACAAATTAACCAATTCTAACCAAAAAAAAAATCCTAAAATCATAGTACAACAACAATTCATGGGTTGCCTCCCATACAACGCCTGATTTAACATCGCGGCACGACGCGGGTATCTTGATTACTCAGACTTCATCAAGATACACCAGAGACAGACTATTTACCTCCTCCGGGAGGCCCAGATATTGCTTCACCCTTTACCTATTGGCTTTGAACAACTCACCATCCGTATTTTCGAGTTCAACCATGCCGGATGGAAATACTTGATGTCCTTTGAATGGCCCGGACCATTTGGATTTGAGTTTTATGGGAAATAATTTGAACCTAGAGTTGAACAACAATACCAAGTCCCCAACTTTGAACTCTCTTTTCTCAATTCTTCTGTCATGGTATAGCTTCATTCGTTCCTTGTAGAGAGCGGATCTCTCATATGCTCACAATCGGAACTCATCCATCTCATTCAATTGTTCAAACTTTAGTTCCGATGCATCTTTCCAACTGAGATTTAACTTTTTGAGCGCCCAAAGGGCTTTGTGCTCAAGTTCCACGGGCAAGTGACAAGCTTTACCAAAAACAAATTGGTAAGGAGACATACCTATTGGTGTTTTGAACGCTGTTCGGTATGCCCAGAGTGCGTCATCCAGCTTTCTTGCCCAATCTCGCTGGTTCACATTCACTGACTTTGCCAATATCTCTTTAATTTCACGGTTCGACACTTTGACTTGCCCACTTGTTTGGGGGTGATAAGGTATGGCTACTTTGTGTTGCTTCACCCCATACTTTGCTAGAGCAGCCCAGAATACCTTATTGCAAAAATGTGACCCTCCATCACTTATGATCGTGCGAGGGGTGCCAAACCAAGCAAAAATGTTTCTTTTTAGAAAATCCACCACACTCTTCCCTTCGTTATCGGCCAAAGCAACCGCCTCTACCCACTTTTAAACATAATCAACCGCTACCAAGATGTAACGGTTCCCATAAGAACTGTCAAAAGAGCCCATGAAATCTATCCCCCATACGTCGAACAACTCAACCTCCAAAATAGTGGACATTGGCAACCCTTGTCGACAGAGATTGCTCCTCTTCGTTGGCATTGATCACAGAATTTGGCAAATTCATATGAATCTTTCTTAATTGTCGGCCAATAATAACCACACTGTAAGATTTTTCGGGCAGTTCGATTACCCACATGATGCCCTCCAACTGGGGACGAATGACAAGCTTGCAAGATGCTTGTCATTTCCACTTCCGGTAAACATCTCCTTACTATGTTGTCAGCACACAACCGGAATAAATACGGCTCATCCCAGAAAAACTTACTTGCATCATGGAGGAATTTCTTCCTCTGGTGGAAGTTCAAATCTTCCGGGATCATGTCACTCACCACATAATTTGCGAAATTGGCATACCAAGGCACCATATCAAGTGACGCGGCCAACACCTGCTCATCCAGAAATGCATCATCAATCTCCGGTTCATCTACTACTTTCTCTTCCCTCTCAAGCCTGGACAGATGATCCGCCACCTGGTTTTCACAACCTTTCCGATCTTTGACTTTAAAGTCAAATTTCTGCAACAATAACACCCATCGGATTAGTCGAGGCTTTGCATCCTTCTTTGTCATTAAATACCTCAAGGCTGCATGATCTGTGTGCACCACCACTTTTGTACCTAGTAAGTACACTCTGAATTTCTCAAAAGCGTATACAACAGCTAGTAGCTCCTGTTCTGTCACCGTGTAGTTCTTTTGCGCCCCATTCAATGCCTTACTAGCATAATAAATGGGGTGAAATTTTTTGTCTCGCTTCTGTCCCAGAACATCTCCAAGTGCAATACCACTTGCATCGCACATTACTTCGAACGGTTTGGACCAATCCGGGGAAATTATAATAGGAGCAGCCGCTAACTTTTCTTTCAGGCACTCAAACGCCTTCAAACACTCAGCATCAAATACAAACTTAGTCTCTTTTTCAAGCAACCTGCACAAAGGGTTAGCAATCTTAGAGAAATCTTTAATGAATCTTCGGTAGAATCCGGCATGACCAAGAAAGCTCCTCACACCCTTTACTGAGATGGGTGGAGGTAGTTTCTTGATGACTTCTATCTTGCCTCTATCCACCTCTAGACCTCTCATATATATCTTGTTCCCTAATACAATGCCTTCCTTCACCATGAAATGGCATTTCTCCCAATTCAGCACGAGGTTTGACTCTTCACACCTTTGCAATGCTTGACCCAGATTAGTCAAGCAATCATCAAATGCATCACCCACCACAGAGAAGTCATCCATGAAGACTTCCAATGTGTTCTCCGCCATATCAGAAAAGATAGACATCATGCATCTTTGGAATGTTGCAGGAGCATTGCAAAGACCAAAGGGCATGCGTCTAAAAGCAAACGTACCGTAGGGGCAGGTGAAAGTGGTTTTCTCCTGATCTTCCAGGGCAATAGATATTTGGTTGTACCCCGAATATCCATCCAAAAAGCAGTACCAACCCCTGCCAGCTAATCTATCCAGCATCTGATCCATAAAGGGCATGGGGAAATGATAACGGAGAGTCCAGGAGTTGAGCTTCCAGTGATCCATACAGACTCGCCACCCCGTGACAGGTCTTAATGGAATTAGATCATTTTTTTCATTAGCTACCACAGTCATTCCTCCTTTCTTAGGAACATATTGCACTGGGCTTACCCATTTGCTATCAGAAATTGGGTAAACCACTCCAGCATCGAGCCATTTGATGATTTCTTTCTTCACCACCTCTTGCATTGGCGGATTCAGTCTCCGCTGGTGCTCGGTGGTGGGAGTGCAATCTTCTTCTAACTGTATCTTATGAGTACAAACACCTGGCGAGATGCCAATAATATCCGTAATAGTCCAGCTGATTGCTCTCTTATGTCTCTTCAGTATGGACAGTAAATCTTCAACTTGTGTTTCCACAAGGTCTGTCGCAATGATCACAGGTAAGGTATCTTTATCACCTAAATATGCATACCTCAGATGGCCTGGCAACTCTTTCAACTCTAACACTGGCGCATCCTTAATAGAAGGCTTTGAAGGAGGTGTCGGCCTGTTCTTCAAGTCAAGATCTAATTTATTTGGGGAGTAAGAATATGACCCCATTCCAACCACAACATTTACAATTTCTTCATAATCTTCGATGTCATCATCATCGAAGTTCATCATAACCGCTGCCAACGTCTCTACAACAAATCTCTCTTCAACAGAAACAATCACTTCAGATTCAGTAACAACATCAATAATCGAGATGAAATTCATGTCCCTGGGTTTCCTCATTGACTTGCACACATTAAACTTCACTATTCCATCGTTCAACCTGAAAGTCAACTCGTTGCTCTCCATATCTACTAATACTCTTCCGGTTGCCAAGAAGGGTCATCCCAAAATAATAGGGACTTCAAAGTCCACTTCACAGTCCAAAATCACGAAGTCTGCCGGAAAGATGAACTTTCCCACCTTCACAAGCACAACGTACAAAATACCCACCGTCCATTTAACCGATCTATCAGCCATCAACAATCTCATAGTCATCGGTTTGGGGGATCCTAAGCCCAACTGCCGGTAGATAGCTAACAGCATCAAGTTTATGCTAGCCCCCAAGTCACAAAGAGCTTTTGCAAAATTAAACTCCCCGATGGTGCAAGGAATAGTGAATGCACCTGGGTCTTCTTTCTTTTGGACTAGCGACCTTGCTGAAATGGCGCTACAATGGTGGAGGTTGTCTTCTAGTTCAAAACTTACCTACCTCTTCTTTGTGATCAAGTCCTTCATAAACTTGGCATAACCGGGAATTTGTTCAAGCGCATCCACCAGAGGGATATTCACAGAGATGTGCTTGAGCATGGTGATAAACTTGTGGAATTTCCCGTCTTCCATCTTCTTTTTTATCCTCTGAGGGAAAGGAGGAGGAGGCTTTAGCATTTGTTTTGGAAGTTTTTCAACTTCCTTGCTCTTCTCCGTGAGCAATTTAGAATCATCATCTACCAAAGTGGGTTTTTCAAACTGAACACCCATACCCTCATCACTCACCTTTTCATCATCAATGAGCTCATCTTCGTTAATAACATCATCTTTCTGCTTTTGAATTATCGGATGTGATTCCAGTAATGTCTTATCACTTCTTGTGGTGATCTCCATACAATTCTCGTTATTTCTCAGGTTTTGAATAGTGTCACTCGGCAATGTACTAGCTTTCCTTTGATTTAGAGACGCCGAGACTTGACTCATTTATTGCTCTAACTGCTTGATTGAGGTGGAATGAGAGTCCACCAACTGACTCATTGATGATAATTCAGATTTCATTTCCTTGACTCCCGAGTCAGTAGATTCCACCTTCAACAACATCTTTGCCATCATATTCTCCAATTTGGACGTCCCTGTCTCATTGCTAGCTCTTTCTCAATTACCAGGTGGTACGTACAACCCACCTCTATCAATTTTATTTTTCCAGTTCCCCTGATCATGATCTTTGTAGCCAGCTTTTTCATAGTAGTTATCCTTCTGATAGTTCTGACCTTGGTTTCCCTGGACATTGGCCTGGAAACCCCCCAAATAATTAGCCTCTTTATCAGATTCAGACTATGCTGCTCTACCCTGGGGACCCACAGCTTTCACTTTCTCCATACCACCTGACAACAAATGTTTTGTCAGTAGGTCCATTTGCGTTTTCAGATGGGCCATATCTTGGTCCCTCTCTTCCTCTTTCCTGCGTTGTTCCTCTGTCATACCGACTGCATAAGTGCTAGCGGCTACCTTTGTATCCCGTGTATGCCAGGCCCTGTTGGTTTTAGTGAGACGGTCCCATATAATTGTGGCATCGATAAAGGTAAGACCCATAAATGCTCCACCTGCTGCATTATCCAGTGTCGGCTTGGTAGCCGAATTCAGTGCCCTGTAGAATGTCTATATTAGGAAATTGAAGGTCAACTGATTGTTCAGGCATTGTGTCATCTTCTTCTTGAACCGCAACCAAGTCTCATGTAAAGTCTCATGAAGTTATTGTCTGAAGTTGCTAATTTCATACCTCAACTTTATCATCCTAGAGGGAGGAAAAAACGTTTCTAGGAAAGCTCCTTTCAACTCTCCCAAGGTTGTGATAGAGTCGAGGGTTAGCTCTGTCAACCATAATGCTTCCTCATCTGACAGAGAAAATGGAAACAACCTGAGCATGATCATTGTCTGACTTACTCCAGGTAATTCAAACGACTTGCATATACCCACAAAATTCATCAGGTGTCGGTTTGGATCATCACCAGCAACACCACGGAACAGTCCCTTTAAGTTCAACAGCTGAATCATCGTGCTAGTAATGTTGAACTTAGCTCCAGGTGATAGCGGAGGGAGAACAATGGCGCCCGTAGCACCAACTCCATCCAAGTCGATATCCTCATCATCATCCAAAGCATACTGCCTTGGTTGCTGTCGACCTCTACCTCGTTGTTGTGGCCTCTGATCGGCTGGAGCATTGTTGTTAACAATATCAGTTGGTCTGCCCTCACCTACTACAATCTTTTCCTCCAGCCCAACATCATCCTCAATATCATCAGCATTCAAGTGTTGTTGGGCCTGCTCAGCTGTAGTGAGTCTCATTGCCTCTTGTTGTTGTGCATTCATGGTTCGCCTTAACGTTCTAGTAGGCTCGGGATCGTAAGGTAGTGTTGGTTCACCCGAGCGCCGCGTACTTGGCATGCACAACTATGTACCCTGTAAAAAAAATATAAAACAAAAACAACAAATAAAAGTAAGTTGGGAAAGTATGACTAAGAGTCAACCAAACACATCGGACTTCATGAACTACCGTATTCCCCGGCAACGGCGCCAAAATTTGATACGCCCAAATTACACTTCAATTAAGAAGCGCAAGCGGTCGTCGTTAAATATAGAAATCAACCAAGGTTGGGGTCGATCCCACAGGGAATAAAGTGTAAATTAAGTCGTTAGTAATTTAGTTGACTAGTAATCAATAGTTTTCGGTAATTTGGAGGGGGTTTAAATGTCAAATTTACACAAGTTAACTAACAAGCAGCAAATTTTCAAGAGTTTATAATCAATGCGAGAATGAACTAGGGAAGTGTTCACCATGGCTTCGTAAAAATTTCGACTCAAAGCTTAACCGGGTACTTTCTATATGTATATCACGATGTGATTGAATTAATGGTATCATCTAAACGTTTTTCAACCAAATAGACGAATTTCCTTTTCAATTCTCTCGAACTTGAAAAGGTGAAATTTCTTATTTCAATCCTAAACATCAAGTAGATTAATCTAGTTACATAATTAATTCTAAGACGAGAGTTGGTAGTCTCAAATCCTCGTAGTTAATCAAATTTCTCGGTTTTAATCTCTTTGTTCAAGCAAATTAAACCTAGGCATGTCCTAATGTTTGCAACCACTAGAAAATGTTGATAACGACTGATTAACAATGTGTCAACATATAGATTGAGCCCAATGCTACCCGGAATCTATATTGTTACTCTTGCCATGGCTCCCACAACCCTAGTTGTGGGAAGTTAAGCCACTCATGCTAGCAAAATGAAGTAAAGAAATAATAGTATTCATATGAGAAGAAAGAATTCTTACAATAGAAAATTATTACTTTACTTTAAACTTCATAGAATCCAAGCACTAATGGTTAAAATCCCAAGGAAGAAGACAAAGGTATTGTTTTCTTCCTCCTTTTCTCTCAAAGTTCCTCTCCAAAGTAATACGTCGCCCGTGTCGCATAAAAATTATGTCCCCTTAAAATAACCCTAACACTGGGTATTTATATTAGTCGAGGAAAATAAAGTTCCAAAAATAAAATCGGAGTCCCGCTGTTGCTTTTGACGTCTTGGCTTGACAGTACGTCAAGCCTATGATGGACCGTTGCTCCAACCGTTTCCACTATACAGTGCATGATCTCCATTAGCTCTAACTTGACAGCATCCCTGACGGTTCGTCAGGCTGTTGACGGACCGTCACTTAAACCGTCGCCACTATCTAGTGATTCAATGCCTTGCTGTCTCATCCTGATGGCTTGGATGATGGTCAGTCACAGGTGTGACAGCCCGTCAAGCCAACCATCACCCATATCCAGTGCCTCCTCTAGCTGCTTCCAGGCTTGGTGGCTCCCCTGACGGTCAGTCACCTATGTGACGAGCCTTCAGGCCCTCCGTTATGCCTAACCAGTGTTACTTAGCTTGAGTATTTTTCACTCCCTTTCTATCCTTGTCTCTATTTCCTGCAAATACAACATAAAAACATCAAAAACAACAATGATTGCTTAAAAACTTGCGAGTATTCTTAGTTAAAGGCGTCTAATGTACCGTAGAATACCGGCACATCACTATGTATGTATATATTGTACCTGTTATATATGTATATACACGTGGCCCATTTATCTCACTCTAGCTTTCCTTATCATTTATATTTTCCATTACTTTCTGTTATATTCTTACGTTTTGGATTACCTACTGAAGGGTTATAGTAGGTGCCATCATGGCCTGATTTTGGATCATGACACTTGCACATTACACTATAAAGATTTTTGTGCCAATTCAATGAAAAACTTTTAGAATTAATAATTCCAAAATGCATGGATCTTTTATTTCATTAATGTATAAGCTAAAGAATTCCTTTTACACAAAAGAAAATCTCAATCACAATTGGAAAAGCTCTCATTTCTACCATCTCATCTGGTGAAACAAGAAAACCGCCTAACACTTAATTTACTTTTACAAAAAACAAATTCTAGATAAAGAAATAAACAAGTTACCTGATCATGATTTCCACAATGTTGTCACCCTAGGCGACCACCCATGTCATCCTCTTTTTTTTCTTTTTTTCCCCTTAATATACCAATGAAACAATCAAGTGAATCTAATGAATCTGTAAAACTATATCTAACCAAAAGCCACCAATAACTGTTCATGTTTTTTACAATTTTATTCATGATATATATATTAGTTATCTATTTAGATGTAAGCTTTGCTCTGATACCAACTGTTGAAAATAGTATGCATAGGATGAATTCAAGGAGCATACTGCTTATATGAATCATAGACAATAAACACAAATACATACTACATACAAAGTGTGTTGAAAATTTAACTGAGAAATACTTCTTGAAGCGTGAGCAGATATCTTCAAGCAAGTTAGACTCAAGTTTTGTGGTCTTCTACACTCATCCCAAAATCATAGTCAAAGTCTCCCAATACTTACGTGGGCAAGTATAGTATAGAAAACTTACGATCTTTCTAGGTTAGAAGAACCGCCACTTATAGCGAAGCTTTTCGTAGTCAAAAATTTGAACAAGAAACAACCATATGTATTCGAAACAAGAAACATATATGTCTTCCTTTTTCCGTATAAATAAGATTTTGAGTCCGAGTTAAATATAGGCAAAGTTGAGACCACATATTTAATTAACACTTCTTATTATGAAAATATTTCATTATTTTAATCCAAATTATTCTTACCATAAAACATAACAAATCGCTCAACTAAAAATTATTATTAACTTATTATTTCACAAATATATATTATTATCACCGAATCTACTAGGCATATTGATCCATCTCATGATCTTACCTTTTAAGAAATCAAAACGATAATTAATATATACAACTCATAATAGTTATATCAAGAATGAGAATATAATTATATTTAATAGTTTAGAGAATATTTTTTGTCAGTCAGTCTAAAATATCTATCTCTACTAGGTCATGTTCAATACATATAAAAATGCACTACTACCTGAAATTAGAACTACACCATTCTCGTAATCAAGATAGATTACTTTTAATTAGTACTATAATCATTTTCATGGTTTGTCCAAATTTCCATGTACGATTTAGAACTATAACAATTAACTAATAAAAACTGACGATTTAATCTTTTTTGTATAAGCTTAAAATCTAAACACCAAATCATCTACTATAAAAGTTGAGGTTACACATATGACAAAATAATCTATTCCACGAAAAAACTTTATTGTATTTAATATATAAATAAATAATTATTCAATAAATAATAGTATATCAAAATGCATGGTTAATAGTATATCATAACTATCAAGGTAGCCATACTGCAATGACCCTCGTGGTCATTTTCTTTTTTTTTTAAAGCATTTTCATTATTTTGACCCTTCTCATAGCTTTTATACTGCTTATGTGACTTGCTGGGTTGGGTGCAGTGGTTCTTGAGGTGTTCGATTGGGTTTTAGAAGATTTTCTCTATTTTGGAACTCTTAAAGTGGAAATGTTTGACTTTGGTTAACATTCATAGTAAATGGGCTCAGATGAGAATTTTGTCAGCGGTGTTAGTGATGAGTAGATAATCTACCAACTCATTTAGCTTTTATTCATGAATTATTGCTATATTTTGATAAGATTTAGAGGTTCTTATGGACTTTATTGACATGAATGCAGGTACTTTTGTCCGAAGATGGAAAACAAGGAACTGGACCCAAAAAGCTGAAAAGAAGTTGAAATGTGAAGGATTGAACAAGATGGAGATTCTGCCGAGAGGTGCGGACCTTGTGCGACACGCATAATACAAGGTGCTATCCGCACCTCCTACCGCACAAGGCTCATGCATTGGCTGAAGAATCTGTTAAGGGGTGCGGTCACTGTGCGATGCACACACTGCCTAGTGCAAACCGCACCCCACTTGACATGAAGCTCCCAAGTCGGCTCAAGTCACTCGATCAGTGAAGAATGTTGTGCGATGCGCACTTCACGATGTGCGAACTACACGTCGTGTCACACAGTTTTCAAAGGGCATCTTTTTCCAATTTTGTATGATGTTTTGGGAATGTTCCTAAACCCAATTTAGGCACTATTTTAGAGAGTTTTTGAATAGTTTTTCACCTTTGAAGCAAGTTTCTCTCCCAAGGCAAGAAAGAGGGTTTCAATCCATTCTCTCAATTTTCAACTTTGAGCTTGTAAATTTGAGCTTGGATATTGGATTCTTGCTACAATTAATGAAAAGGAATTTGAATTTCCCTATGGGTACACTTTCTTTTTCCTTTAGCATGAGTGACTAAGTTTCCTTGTCTAGGGATGTGTAGATGATGGATATTTGATAAAAGGGTATGGGTCTTGCTTATTTGTGTTTATAATTACTAATATGATATGGGTCTAGTGATTTCACCATATTTCAACTCTAAAATTGATAGTCGCAAATATTGATTTACCTTACTTGGTTGTATTCTTGCTTGAGAAAGAAGTTTATAATTTTGGATGTGAAATTGCTAGTGGGTACTTGGATTCCACCTAGATTGAGGCTAGAAATAGCTTAAATCACCGGAAACACCTATTTAAGGGTCTAATCTATAAATAGTGTGACCTCTCTAGGCATATATTGGCTGGTTAATTGCCTAAACAATGGTGTTTGAATAAAAACCATCGGATATATGTTTGTTTGATCAAAAGATTAACAAGCATGCCTAAAACCAATGCTACCTATATCAACAACAACAACAACAACATACCCAGTGTATTCCCACAGCATGGGGTCTGGGGAGGGTAGAGTGTACGCAGTCCATACCACTATCTCAGGGGTGAGGTAGAGAGGCTGTTTCCGATAGACCCCCGGCTCAAGACAAAGCAGTCTAAAAATAGGCTACAAAGGACGTAACAATGATACAGGGTAAAAATACAAGATAAAACTACAAGAGAAGATAGGAAGTAATATGTAGTAACAAACAACAGACAGAAACAGAGCACTGCCACAAAATACTACCACGAGGAATCCAAGAACAATAAACTATAAGCGTAGCACTACGATTACTAGTCGGGACAATAAGGAAAAACACTCCTACCTACTAGCCTACACACACTTCTACCTACTACTCTTCTACCCTAATCCGCGTCCTCCACACCTTCCTATCTAGGGTCATGTCCTCGGTAAGCTGCAACTGCGCCATGTCCTATCGAATCACCTCTCCCCAATACTTTTTCTGTCTACCTCATCCTCTCCTGTAACCATCCATAGCCAACCTCTCACACCTCCGCACTGGAGCATCCATACCTCTCCTCCTCACATGTCCAAACCATCTCAACCTCTCTTCCCGCATCTTATCTTCCACCGATGCCACACCCACCTTATCTCGGATTTCCTCATTCCTAATCCTATCTCTCCTGGTAAACCCGCACATCCATCACAACATCCTCATCTCTCCGCCACCTTCATCTTTTGAATATGGGAGTTCTTTACTGGCCAACACTCTACTCCATACAACAAAGCTGGTCAGACCACCACTCTGTAGAATTTTCTTTTAAGTTTAGTAGGCACCTTCTTATCACACAAGACTCCAGATGCGATCCTCCATTTCATCCACCCAACACCAATACGATGAGTGACATCCTCATCAATCTCTCCATTTTCCTGGATAATAGACCCAAGATACTTGAAACTCCCTTTCTTTTGGATGACCTGTGTATCCAGCTTCACTTCTACGTCATCATCCTGAGTCGCCTCACTGAACTTGCACTCCATATATTCAGTCTTGGTCCTGCTCACCCTAAACCCCTTTGACAACATTTAGTAGAAATTCACGCAATTGAGCAAGTACATTGACCCATACTCAAGTCACATCAAAAGGACATCCCGAGTCGTCCTTTCTCTATTGTTTACACCTTGCACTTTTACTTATTATTTTGTTTGGAATTCAAATTGTGACAGATTCTCGATTCCTGCCTTTTTTACATTATTTTTTGTTTGAGAAATCTACTCTCGTTATGCAGTCTGTTCTACAATTGCTTTGGCTAAGCTCTAATTCCCTGTGGGATCGACCTTGACGCCCTTTGGGTACTATAAATGTGTTTGGCTCTAACGATCTTTGATACCTCCTTGTAGGATATTACATTTGAACGTTATCAAAAAATAGCACTGTTGCCGGGGAATTAAGTTGATTAGCCTTTTTGATTATGGAATTTAAATCACTTTGTAAAGTGTGTTTTCTTTTATTTTATTTGTTGTTTTTTCTTATTGTGTAGGTAGCCCATGAGTGAAGTGGACGATAGCGAAAGTGTCAACGGAAGTCTTGACGGTTTCATGAACGAGGCTAATGAACCCGTGCCTCAAGTGGGAGTAGGTGCAATCCGCCTACCCCAATGGTTTGAAATGTGGTGTTCTACATTACTAGCACAATGCTCTATCTAATTCAAATGAAGGGGATGTTTGGAGGAGTAGCCCACAAAGATGCCAACAGGCACATCCACAATTTTGTGGAGATATGTCAACCATTCATATTCCAAAATATCTCCGAAGAATCCATTTGTCTTCGCCTATTCCCCTTCTCTCTAACGGGGGAAGCCATATCTTGGTTAGGGGAATTGTTGGATGGGTCAATCACCTCTTGGGCTGAGTTGGTAAATACTTTCACTACTAGATTCTTGCCTCCATCATGCACGATGTAGTTGAGGGATGAAATTACCAACTTCCGCAAAACTTCTCGATGAGCAAGCCTTGCATGAGGTATGGGTGATATTCAAGAAGAATCTTGTGTTGTGTCCTAACCATGGATTACCATACAATGTCTTGCTACAAATATTCTTTAGATCCTTGAACTCGATGAATAAGTTTGTCGCCAACAATCTTGGTGGTGGTACCTTCATGGATCTATAATCTCCTCTTGCCTCGGCCTTTCTAGAGAGAATGACCAATACTAACTATGCTTGGCACACAAGGGAGGCTGACATTCCTACATCGGGGGTTACCACATACATCTTAAAAAATAAGATAAGGAGGAAGGATTAAGAGAGGGATGAGACCATGGCAAAAAATGATGACACAAATGACCTTTGGAAAAGTATATGATGGGGGTCGGATGTGCTAAAACTGTGAATGTTGTGAGTACACTGGAGGTCAAGGATAGTGATGATGAGCTCATGACCATCATGGATGGTAAAGTTTTCTGTGTAATGGTGGTTTCTTGTCCCGGATAGTATCTTTTGAGGGCTGAGAATCAAGGTTGGAATAAGGACAAGGAACGAGATAGGAATTGGAGAGATTGTGAAAACGATTGTGATAGATTCAATCACCAGAGCTCAAACCCATATATACCTCCTAAAAAATCGGATTCCTTATACCAACCCACCACAAGCAATCCTGGTCACTCTAAGATAGAGGATATGTTGTCCTTTGTTTAGAAGAAAGTAGACTCAATGAATATGGAGATTGGTGAGCTTAAAAGCAAAGTCTCAACACTTCATCAAACTGTGAGCTCTCATTTAGCCTCAATCAAGCATCTTGACGCCTAAATGAATCATCTATCCACTCAAATGAACCCAAGGATGAAGGGAATGCTTCCAAGTGAAACCACAGCCAATCCTAAAAATGATGCTCATGTCATGGCCATTCTTACTAGAAGTGGAAGAACAAGTGGTGTAGTGAGAGAGCCCGTTGTGGAGATGATTGTTGTAGCAAAGAAACCTATTTTTGAAACCGTTGAGAAGTCGTGTGATGATAAAAATGTGGAACAAAAAGTTGGGGTGAAGCTTGGTGCACCCAATGTTCTGGTGAATGTTGATGTTGATGATGAGAGGGAGAAGGCTGAATCTCCTCCCCAAGTTGCTATAGATGTAGAAGAGGACCCTCTCATTGTGCAAAGTGTGCCAACCACACTAACCAAGGGACCTCCTCCATACCCTCAACGGTTAAACAAGAATAAGGAAGAGCACAAATTTAACAAATTTGTTGACATGTTCAGCAAGCTTTTAATAAATATTCCTTTAGTTGAAGCCTTAACACAAATGTCGGGGTTTGCCACATTTATAAAAGAGTTGCTAAGGAAGAAGAAGATTGTTGATGTGGGAACCATTGAGATTTCACACAGTTGTAGCGCTGTGATGACGAGTAATGTCACTACAAAATGGGATGATCCGGGTGCATTCACCATACCATAGACTATTGGGCTATTTGTGTTCCGTAAAGCCTTGTGTGATTTAGAGGCGAGCATCAACTTGATGCCCCTAGCGATCTTTAACAAGTTGGGATTGGGTATGGCTAAACTAACATCCATGCATCTACTTATGGCTGACCGGTCCATTAAGCGCCCGGTGGGGATCATCTTTGATGTATTGGTGAAGGTAGAAAAGTTCATTCTCCGGGCAGACATCATGATCTTAGATTATTAAGTAGATGTTGAGGTGCCCATCAAATTGGGGTGACCACTTTTAGCCACGGGGAGAGCAATTGTAGATGTTGAACTCGATGAACTCAAATTTTGGGTTGGAAGGGAGGTACTGACATTCAACGTATGCTAACCCATAAAGCCTCCGGATGAATTGAGGGTAATCTCGGTGATTTATGTTGATGGTAAGCTTGATCATGCCCTTGAAGAGTGTGAAAGGGGAAAGTTGCCCAAGATTGCAGAGTTGCCAAGTAAGCAACACAATGATGTTTTGAGGACATTGAAAGAGCAATTCCCCTTCTTGGGATGGGGCCACGCCAAGCGGATTGGCATGCTATCTGACAATGAAAAAGGTCGAGGTACTATCATTGAGCCACGACATAAAATCAAGCTCTTCTTGGGAGGCAACCCAAGTGTTTTTACTTTATTTTTTATTGTCTTTTGTTGTTTTTGGTTTGTTTTAGGAATGCAAGGAGCAGAGGCATGAACAAGTGGAAAAACACGGAAAAAAGGAGACGTGCAGAGTATCGTGCCATTTGCACAAGCCATTGTGCGCGTTGCACGTCCCAACACAGACCAAAATAGAAGCCTAGGAGAAAAATTCTGAAATTGGAGGCGATGTGCTGTCACAACCCAATTTCTCGGTCATGATGGCACCTACAACCCACGGTAGGTGAACCAATCCCCATAGCCCAGAACAGTTAGTAATGGGCTACTATCTAACAAATAAGAGAACAAGACGAAGAGAACAGATAAAAGGACTATAAATATATACATATGCGGAAACTAAACCAAACCCCAAGACCTGGTATCATAGTATAGAGCCAAACTACATACATGGAGTGCAAATAAACCAAAACAATATATACAGATATCTCTGAATGGTAATAGAGTACATGAAGCAAAAGATAAACTAAAGCTAAGCTCCGATCACCAAGAGCTCACCCTCAGCCTGAAGTAGTCCCCAACAGATCTCCAAGCACGAATCACAGCGATCTAACGGCGATGGCCCACGCTAGGATCTGCACCCAAAGATGCAGGGGGGTAGGGGTGAGCACCAAATGCGAAGAATAAGGTACGCAGTAGGTATCATAGGCCGACTGGGCACATATAAGATAAAAGCGTAGTAATAGACAGAATAGAAGCAAGTAGTTACAGAAATCAACGAAAGGTACACAGGAACTAGCCCAGAGGGAAATCAACAGAACCACATATGAGGCTAGTAAGAAGAATATACACACCATAGGCACAGGTGAAAGTAAGAAATAACGCACCTGGGGTCCTTGCAACAACAGTGTATACAAAATAAGTTTACGAAATGGACGGTATACCGGTAACCTCAAGCGTAAGAAGAAGAGAGAAAGAGTAATGATAGGCATGCTCAGGGACATGAATCAAACTCAACTAATCATAACAATCTCAAATCTAGAAACTAACAGTCTAGCAGTAACCAATTCCATACTTAACCACAACAGGGAACAATTCTGTAAGTAAATAGCAAAATTCTACCTACAGTCCCCCGGCCGCCCATACAACCGAGGAACACAAACAAGTGAAAACAAACCCTCCGGCATCCCATACTACCGGAGCGTACAATCAACAAACAACAAACAAAGGTGGAGCCTCAAACAATGAATGATATGATGCATGAAGATCTCAAGTGAAATGGTATCTCTGTATGTACCTCCTCCGGCGCCGGTCCGGCCCAGCAGGTAGGTTCCATGGAAGGACACTGCCCGTATACCTCTACTCCACCGTATACCCCTCCTCCGGCACACGCAGCCCGTAGCCCCTGGCCCGGATGGCAAGGTCCATGGAGGTCCCAGACCCCATACTAAAAGTCAGTATCAACACATGTCGTCCGGAAGCAAGTCCGGTATCAAAATAGAGACCCAGTCTCGAATATGCAATGCCCAGACCCTGTCCAGGACTAAAGTAGTAGGAAAATGTCTCAAAACCCCTCCAAGGGTGCCCGGGCGTAACCGGGTCTAAACAGTAAAAAGTCATCTCAGGTGCTCGGTTCGACCGAGGCTAAAAATCATCTCAAGTAACAAGAAAACTCAACTAGCACCCCGGCCCTGCCGAGTCTAGCGATAATCGTAAAACTGATGATTTTAAACATAATTTTACTTTCTTGCCCAAAAAATATTCACAAGTTAAATCAACCATTTCCAAATCATTTCCATCAAAAACAGGCCCCCGGGGCCATGCAAGGTTTAGAAAATAGTGTCAGTAGGCCCGAAGCCAAAACCATAGTAAAACATGGATAAAACCTCTTTATATGCATGGAAATGGTATGATCACACACAATAGCTGCCCATCAACTCACAATCAATCTATCGACCTTGCACAGGCCCACAGCTACTCAGCAAGCATAACCAGCCTAGAAGGATAATTCTATGCCCGGGACACGCGGACATTCCCAAAATCTCACCTTCTATGTTCTAGAGTCAACAAGGCCTCACAGGACCGCACGGGTAAATAAAATATATCGGCGAACACTACAAGCAATGGAGGAACAAAAGTAGGCAGACATGAATAAAGCGGTCGAGGTCTGTGGTACCAACCTAATAAACCAACCCAAGGATGCCCATTAATACAATTTTATTCTATATATGCGGAGTCTAGGGAAAATAAACCGTAACCTACCTGTCGTCCGATGACAAGCTTGAACCTCTCTTAAAAATCCCTAACACGAAATCAAACTCGGACTCGGACTTGAATAACTTGGCATCGATAAATGATTTCTTTTTGATAATTAACAATTTTGCGTCAGAAATTCTGTTCATACGAGCTCCTCATTTAATCCTTTCAACACACAGAAGTATGTAATTGCTCACAAGCTCACTACTTCTACTGGAAACTATCAATTAAAGGCAACCGTCATTAGTGCATATGCCACTCAATTTAGCTAATATGCTAATGAGTGGATATGTGGCAGCATCCTATTTTGTTAGTAAATGAGTTGTCCAACCCCTCCACTCCCACGTGGAGTGGAGGTGGCACTATTGAAAGATACCTTTACCCCGTTATATATATTCGGGTATTGCATAGGTTTGTGAAAAAATAAATATAACTTTTTGAATATAACATAATTCATAGAAAATTATTTCAAACAAAACCTACTATATTATAATAATAATTTTTTACATAACTAAATTTACTATCTCCGTTAAAATATTACAATGTATAAAAACCTTATAAAATAAATACATATACAATTATAACGTATCAAAAATATTTTCCATAAACCTTTAAAATATTTTGAAAAGGTAATAATAATATAATATAACTTCCTACCACCTTCGACTTTTAAATAAAATATTTTTAAATACGCACGATTTCTATACTCAAGAATTCTCTCGGGATCCTCCCTTATGTTTTATCACTGTTTCGGAACTGAAATGGCGTCTTAAAACGTGAAGTTGAGGCTTAAATCGAGTTTAACCCGACCCGGTTCGCGACCCGGTTCGCAACCCGTTTTCTGCCAGACAGTCCGCGGTAAAACAGTCATAACTTTTTACTCTGAGATCAGTTGGATGTGAGGTTTTGTGCGTTGGAAACTAGACTCGTAGACCTTCGATTTGGTATTTTGGGGGACTTCTAACTCTTTATATATTGAGAGAAAAGCCCTGAGACATTTGACCCAAAGTTCAGGAAATTTCTTAAAGAACTTACGATAACTTTTGTCGATTTGCTTGACTTCAAAACTTATAATGCGACCAAACAAATGGGCCCGACACCGAAATACCGGTCCTGACGAGCCTTAAGTGACTTGGGTCCACTACAAACAAGCTCTAACGGTTCAAGGAAAACGTACACGTGGAAATAACCGGAAGGGTCATTACATCATCCACTACTAAAAAGGACTTTCGTCCTCGAAAGTCAAGGTCAAGGGGGTACCTGAAGGCTAAAATAGCTGCGGATACTGATCCCGCATATCTCTCTCGGTCTCCCAGGTAGCCTCCTCGACTGGATGGTGCCTCCACTGAACCTTAACAACTGGGATCTCTCGAGACCTCAATCTCCTAATATCTCTGGCCAAAATAGCTGCCGGCTCCTCAACAAAGGCTAAACCCTCACCCAACTGAACTGAATCCCACTGCAACACGTGAGACTCATCTGGGACATACCGACGCAACATCGAAACATGAAATACAGGATGTATAGCTGAAAATATCAGAGTTAAGGCTAACTGATAGGCAACGCTACCAACCCTCTGCAGAATCTCAAACGGCCCAATGTACCTGGGGCTAAGCTTGCCCCGCCTACCAAATCTCATTACGCCCTTCATGGGTGATACACGGAGAAACACCAAGTCACCGACACTAAACTCCAAGGCACGAAGCCTACGATCAGCATAACTCTTCTGCCTGCTCTGAGCTGCCCGAAGTCTATCCTGAATCACTCGGACTTGGTCTAAGGAATCTCGAAGCAAATCTGTGCTCTGTGGCCCAGCACTAAAACCGTCAAACCAACCTACCGGTGATCTGCAACGCCTGCCATACAAAGCCTCAAAAGGTGCCATGCCGATACTCGAATGGAAGCTGTTATTATAAGCAAACTCTGCCAAGGGGACAAACTGATCCCAAGAACCTCCAAAGTCAAGAACACAGGCCCGAAGCATGTCCTCTAGGACCTGAATGGTCCTCTCGGACTGGCCATCTATCTGAGGGTGAAAAGCAGTACTAAGATGAACCTCTATACCCAAATCTCGCTGAATAGCCCTCCAGAACTGAGATGTAAACTGGGTGCCGCGGTCTGAAATGATAGAAGCTGGGACCCTGTGCAACCGAACAATCTCACGAAGGTAGATCTGAGCTAACCTCTCTGCGTCATAAGAAGTCTGAACCGGCAAGAAATGTGCTGACTTAGTCAGCCTATCAACAATCACCCATATGTAATCAAACCCATGAGAAGTACGGGGCAAACCAACAACAAAGTCCATAGTAATCCCTTCCCACTTCCACTCAGGAATGGGAAGTCGCTGCATCAAACCACCAGGTCTCATGTGCTCGAACTTAACCTGCTGGCAGTTCAAGCACCGAGATACGAAATCCGATATATCCCGCTTCATACCACTCCACCAGTAAAGCTGCCTCAAGTCTCTATACATCTTTGTTGTGCCAGGGTGAATGGAGTATCTAGTACAATGTGCCTCGTGAAGTATCAACTACATCGAATCAATAATCCTCGAAACACAAAGGCAACTATCAAAATAAGATATCATAAGGCTTAGAAAACTTGAAAACATTCATATGGGAGTTTCTCTTAATCGACATAAACCATGATGAGAAACATGGAGTCCAGTGTCATACGCCCATACTGAAAAAGGTTTTCTGAATCGGCCAAGGTTAGAACCTTATCTAATAGGATCCTATCATAAGCCACCGAGGGAAACCTACGGTGGTACCATAGTTTTGGGACTTAAGGGTACACTAAACCCTAGTCCAACTCAGTACTAAATACTACTCCCAAAATATACATATAGCTCAATTCATAATTTTGACATATCTAATGCCAAAGCTATTTTAAAAGCATAAGGACATATCTAATTTTATGCAATTCACATATCATAAGTCTTAATACTTAGCATAGCCATAATTCAAAACATACTTTCCTTTATAAATTCATAGCTTGAAGAATTAGGCAAGCAATTTCATAAACACATAAGTTCATGTTATCTAAACATGCCAATTTTCACTTGAAAACATTCAATTCAATGGGATCATGCTACAAATCATCTTTAATGCATGGGCTTTTGAAAACAATTAAGGAACCTCAAATAAATCATAGATAATTAATGAGAAACCATAGATTGATGCTTAAAAAGAAAACCCATAACTTTTCCCTATTGAGTATAACCCTAATTTCACAATTTCATAAATCAAAGTAAAACATGGGGTTTTGGGCATAAGAGTGAAGGAAATCCCTTATTGAATACCCACATACCTTATTGAAGCTTGCTTGATCTAAGATGAAAAGCAATTGAGGCTTGAACTTGGAGCTTGAAGGAGTTTTTTTCCTCTTTTGGTAGATGAATGAGGAGTAATAAAAGACTTAGGCTAACAGGAGTAAAAACCTTACTAAAAGTTGCCAAAATGACCTCACTTAAGAGTTAAAAGGGTGGGTAATTATAGAAATACCCCTGGGATTTGATTAGAGAAAAGTTGTTAAAAATCTCGGCTTCAGGTCCCATGGGTCATTTCCATGAGCCGTAGAAGTAACCACGGTTTATGGATTGGAGTCGTGGTTCCTGAGCCAAAAATCTAAGCCGAGGATAACTTTCCATGAGTTAACAGAAAGACTCATAGAACCTTTTATGGTTCGTGGAACCCACTCGTGGTTCCTGGAAAGACTGGTAACCCTCAGTCTGAGTTTCATGAGTTGGTTCCACGACTCATGGAACCATCCACGGATCGTTAACCTGACTCGTGGTTTTCATACCTGTGAAGTATCTACAGGACTGGTTTCATGGGTCACTTCCACTACTCATGGTTCTATTTACGTCCCTTGGATTTGACTCGTGATCCCTGGAAGTTTCAAAATTTTTAGTGATTCTTAGTTTAGAAGCTGAACCAAATTCCAGGGTGTTACACATCCATAAATGTGGGATTGCCTATGCAAGATGAGGGTCCTACTGAGTCTGAAATATGCTTTGTCCTCGAAGGGATGGAAGCATACTATGTGAGGTTTAGGGAGAAGAGATTGATTTTGGAAGAGAAAGGGGTGAATATGGAAGCATTTGAAGAGGATCTCCCAAACATACCCAAACAATTCCATGAAAGAGCGTGGGACCATTTTGCCAAGACTATTGGGCCATATGTCCCAGAGTTGGTGTGGAAATTTTATGCCTTCTACCGAGCTAGGTAGGAAATTTTAGAGCATAAGGGTCTGGTTAACAAGATCCCGTACCTCAATTCTATTTGGGTGAGCGGAAAGGAAATAGATATCACACCGGTGGCCATCCACTTTGCTATGTGGTATGGTGAGCTGATCCCAGAGTCACGGTACATGGAATGTTTACTTACAAAGGAAAAGAAATATGAGTGGGTTGTGAGTATTATTGCTATGGAAACTCCTTTTTGGGCCATTTCAAAAGGGCCTATTCATCGCTCTGATCTCAAGTATGAAGCTCAAATATGGCTAGATTTTGTATGCACATGGCTCATTCTAACCGGGCACAAAACACAGGTGACTATAAAAGTGGCTATTCTGATCACTTATGTCATAATCAGTATCCAATTGCATAAAGGAGAGATAATCACCGAGCAAATCAAGCAAAGATCAAGACAAGAGAGCACCTACATGGCCTTTCCTTAGCTTCTTGTGTTTCCAAGTGCACTGCCTGCAGATTCACTCTTTGGATAAAATCAGCCAAGCCACCGGAATGATCCAATTGGATACTAGGCGAGACATAGATGCCCCACATGTTAATAAAAAGCACCTTGTTTATATTTCCATCTCAAGCAATGCCCATGATGAAGTTGTTACTAATGATTATTTGGGCACTTTCTCCCCCTCTCAAGAAGCATCAAACACCATACCCGTGAATTCCAAAGCCACCTCATCTTCAGGTAACTTGCTCAATATCAATCAACTTACTCATAAAAATGAGAAATTCCTAGAAAGGATGGCTAAGGATATTCCACGCATGATTCAAGCCTTCATAAAATTGGCTTTGAAGCCAATAGTGTCAAGTGTGAATAAGCTTTGTGCTAAAATGAATACAATGGAAATAGAGGTTGATGAGCTTAGGTAAGTAATACCATATGTTGAGCCAAAGATTCCTAATTGGGATTTTAATCTACCGGACCTAAACTCCACATCCTCTCCAAGGGTTGATAGCCCTCCTGATGATTGGTGCATAGGTTGGGGCCCAAATGAGGATGACAGTGCCCCCAAATCCAAGCAGTGTGTGTTTCCCCATCTGCCGAACAATATCTGCATCCTCCTGATTCACCCATGCCTGAATGGAGGCATATACCTAGGCTAAGTTGGTTACCACCACCTCTTTCTTATCATAAGTTGATGACCACGAAGGACCGATGGTTTGTAGATGACCCTTTTGGTGCCCTTAAGCTGCCATGGGACCCTGCAATACCCCCATTGGCAGGTTTTCAAATTGACCCAACATATGCCTACATCCCACCACCAGTATCACCACCACTATAACCTTAGAGGCCACCTCAGTGATTCTACTCAAAAAGGCGTCATCGCCATCATTAGTAAAATTAGGGAGTTTTCGCACTCATTCTTATTTGTATAACTTTTTGTGCATTGAGGGACATGCGTACTTTATGTTTGGGGGTGCCTATAATTATTTATTGTATGGATCATGATTGTGATTATATTGCCCTTGTCGGGCTTTTTTATTATGTTTTTTAGCTTAATTGTGCCCTCATCGAGCTTGATTTTTTAATTCTTGGTTGTGTGCCGGGTTAGTATTACACGATTCCATTACCTTGCTACCTGTGCTTTGAAAATATGCTAAAGGAGGGATTTCTTAATACCAGGGTTCTTTCCCAAGGAGCAAAAATCTTTTCTTTATTTTCTTTTTCTTTTTTTTGTGTCAAACGGGGTTGGTGTTTCCAAATGATAGATTGAGAGGCGACGTTCTTAAGGGAAAATGCCAAGTTTTAGTTTTAATTTGACTCTGTAATGTGCTTGTCTCGAAATGGACCCATCGAAAAAAGATTTCTTGGCAAGACATTTTTAAAAAAGAAAGGAGGGATGGAAAATTAAATTTTGAGGAAAACATTCTCTTGTCATTACTTGCACACTCTCGTTTTGGCTTGATCTATTCACAAATAAGTGTTTAATGAACTCGTTATAGCTTGTCGAAAGTCATTTGTCCCAATTGATCTTGAGACTAATGAAAGAAGTCTTGTGGCATGATGCCTTGTGTGGTGAGGCTTTACCTTGATTCTTGTGCATCCATGTTGTCTAGAATTTCCCGAATATGATTCAAGGCAAAATTCTAGGTGTGAACGAGCTTGGAAAATAATCTTAGGCCCTTTTTGATAGTCACTTCACCCAAATGCCTTCCCTCAACATCGATCCTGGTGAAGCCCTTTGATCTTGTTACTGTTTCTTGGCACCTTGCTTAACACCTTGACCTTTTTGGAACCTCTATTTTTGCACCATTCCTCCCTAATTGCTTGAAAATGAAAAGTAGGCTAAAAGCCTAAGTTTGGGGGGGGGAATGAAAAGAAAAAATAGGCAAATAACTAAGTTTGGGGGTGTATTTGATCAATGAGGAGAACAAAAAGGATGCACTTCAAGTGCAAGGTAGCACCTTAAGTTTGAATTGAAAATTGCTCCAAAAAGTTTAATCCAATGAGCAAAATGAAAAGAATGAATGGGTGCTACCAAATGAAGGCGATACAAGGAGTCTTGAATGATCATGATTGAAAAGGAGAATCTTGGGTTGTGAGAGGGAGAAATAAGATGAAGTCAAAAATTCAAAAATGTGAGCAGTGTTCAAAGTAATGAGAAAGAGCATTAGGGATATGTAGTCACTCGAGCCAAATAAAATCCTCACCTTACCCCTAGACAACATCATAACTCGCAAGTCCTTAGTGATTTAAAGCTTTATCACCCTACATTAGTGGCAATTTACATGAAGGGCAAGCTTATGGTTCGACATGTGTGCACTTGAACTTCCTTGAGAGAATGAGAGTATTCTTGGTTCACTTATAATCCCTTTGTTTTGTGAATTGCATGATTGTGAGTAGGATTATCTCTTGTGGTGAGTGCAATCATGCACTCAAATTGAAACATAAAGTCTCTATTTCAGTTAAAAGGAATGAATGAGACGAGTTGTGTGGTGAATCTTGAGGCAAACCTTGATGGTCAATGCTAATGACTTAAGAAGCTTAATATCTTGTTTTGAATGAAAACATTCCCTTGATTTTGAATGAGAGATGAAGTATTTTTGGAAAGGTTTTGAAATGATCTATTGCCTTGATAATATGGTGGTTCACATTGAGATGGGCATAATAGTTGAGTCTTTTGTTAGAGTTTTTTTGTTTATTATTTTCTTAGTTTTTAGAATAGAGTAGTCTTTGGTACCTTGATTGAGTTTTAGAGCATAATTCATTACTTACCTTGTGAGTATCTTGCTTGAGGACAAGCAATAATTCAAGTTTGGGGGTTTGATGAGTTGGTAATCTACCAACTCATTTAGCCTTTATTCATGAATTATTGTTATGTTTTAATAAGATTTAGAGGTTCTTATGGACTTTATTGACATGAATGCAGGTACTTTTGTCCGAAGATGGAAAACAAGGAATTAGACCCAAAAGAGCTGAAAAGGAGTTGAAGTGTGAAGGATTGAACAAGATGGAGATTCTGCCGAGAGGTGTGGACCTTGTGCAACATGCATAACATGAAGCGCAGTCTGCACTTCCCACCACACAAGGCTCATGCATTGGCTAAAGAATCTGTTTAGGAGTGCGGTTGTTGTGCGACACACACACTACCTGGTGCGAACTATACCCCACTTTGCATGAAGCTCCCAAGTTGTATCAAGTCACTGGACTACCAAAAAGTGTTGTGAGACACGCACTTTATGATATGCAATCTGCACGTCACATCGCACAGCCCCCAAAGGGCATTTTTGTCCAGTTTTGTATGATGTTTTGAGAATGTTCCTAAACCCAATTCAGGCACTATTTTAGAGAGTTTTAGAAGAGTTTTTGAAAAGTTTTCACCTTTGAAGCAAGTTTCTCTCCCAAGGCAAGAAAGAGGGTTTCAATCCATTCTCTCAATCTTCAAACTTGGGCTTGAAAATTTGAGCTTGAATATTGGATTCTTTCTACAATTAATGAAAAGGAATTTGAATTTTCCTATGGGTATACTTTCTTTTTCCCTTAGCATGAGTGGATAAGTTTTCTTGTCTAGGGATGTGTAGATGATGGGTATTTAATAAAAGGGTATGGGTCTTGCTTATTTGTGTTTATAATTACTAATATGATATGGGTCTAGTGATTTCACCATATTTCAACTCTAAAATTGATGGTTTCAAACATTTATTTACCTTACTTGGTTGTATTCTTACTTCAGAAAGAAGTTTATAATTTCATATGTGGAATTGCTAGTGGGTACTTGGGATTCCACCTAGATGGAGACTAGAAATAGCTCAAATCACTGGAAACACCCATTTAAGGGTCTAAGCTAGAAATAGTGTGACCTCCCCAAGCATATGTTGTTTGCTTAATTGCCTAAACAATGGTGTTTCAATAAAAACCGTTGGATATATGTTTGTTTGATCGAAAGATTAACAAGCATGCCTAAAACCAATGCTACCTATATCATTTAGTAGGAATTCACACAATTGAGAAAGTACCTTGACCCGTATTCAAGTCCCATCGGAAGCACATCCCTAGTCGTCCTCTCTCTATTGTTTACACCTTGCACTTTTACTTATTGTTTTGTTTGTAATTTTAATTGTTATAGATTCCAAATTCTCCACTTATTTTACATTATTTGTTGTTTGAGCAATCTACTCTCGTTGTGAAGTCTTCTCTATAATCATTTAGGCTAATCTCTAATTTCCTGTGGGATAGACCTCGACACCTATCGGGTACTATGAATGTGTTTTGCTCTAACAATCGCCGATATCTCCTTCTAGGAGAGTACATTTGAGCATTATCAGTTGGCTGCATAATATGGATTTTGGGATTGTGGGATCTTTGGTTTGGTTTCTGAGGCTTTTGAACTAACTTTGGGTACCTTGGGTAGTATTTATAAAGAACCAGAAAAAGGTTGACTTTGGTCAATATTTAATCAAGATGACTTTTGTTGGTCATTTCGATAATTATATTAAGTCTGGGATATCATTTCTAGTTGGGTAGCATATTTGATTTATGTTCACAGGATTACAAATGAATCCCTAGTGTCCATTCAGAGTCATTTTTGTACATAGAATATTGTCGATTTCCACCTACTGGTGCAGCTCTTATTCCTTCATAGCATTCGCGATGAGGACTTTGCATTTCTGAAGGTCTGGCTTTTTGACCATCGCATTCATGAAGGTCCTCCACATTCACAATAAAGTGTCTGTTAGGACCTGGTCTGGGCCCTTATATGTATTCACAAGGAGACCATCGTGATGGCCATGGGTCATATGGGTGAGGTCCTGCAATCATGATGTGGTCCCTACATATGCAATGAAGGGACCCCTGGCAGTATAAAAGCCTCCCTCTTCGTTTCTATCTTCATTTTCACAAACTTGGGATCTTCTTGGAGCTTATTTATTGAAGGATTTTCACCACAAATTGTTTTGGTATGATCCGTGCACCTCCCCCATGAATTTTCCCTTGTTCGTTGTGTGTATAATCTCTTAAATTTTTTAGAATTTAAACTCTAATTCTTGAAATTTCTCCTTTGATCTAATAAGCTTTCGGGGCTATTTTGGGCCTTAAAATAGTTCCCATTTTCACCCAACTTTTGGGGATGGGTTTATTAACTTATAGGGAACATAATTGTAAATTTTATTTCTTATTTCATTGATGTGCCCCGAGGGTTGATTTTTGACCTAATTACCAGCCAAAAATTGGAATTAGTGATATAGGTATCGTTAGTCCCGTGTTGACGTGTAGAGTATGTTCTTGATAGAGTGGCAACAATCCAAGCCTCTGTAAAAAGAGGAGCTTCCGAGTGATAATTCATGGTTTGTCATTCGGCCACGAGATAGGTTATGGTTTTCTCTTCTAGACTTAGCTTAGGTAAATGATATGTAGTATATATTGCATGTTGGTTAGGGTAATTGCTAGGTAGGTTTAGGTTTATAGTTATTATATATATGTATGGCCTGTTTTGGGGACATTACACTAGTTTTCTTTCTTGAGACTTAGTTTAGGTTGCCTGGTTTCAATTTGAGATTAAATTGTTGAATTAGGAATATATTAGATATCCTTAGCATAGGTTGGGGTAATATCCCGAGGTAGAGTTATTTTATTTCATCATTTTTTTTATTATCATCTTATTTCTATATTTATTTATTATATAAGACTTTAGGCCTGAGGGCGTGAACTTGGACTGATGGACTCCATGTTAGTGTGATCTTGATATCGAGAGTGGTTTTACCCTATTTGGTGTGTACTTATACACATACTTATATTTAAATACTTGCTTTGTGTAATGACCCTTCTGGTCATTCACGTTTATGCTTTCTTTGTACTTTTAGAGCTTGCACGTAGAGGCCCCAAGTCATTTATGGATTTCTAGGACCGGTGGTTTGGTGTCTTGGCCGTTCATTGAGTCATTACGGTTGTATCCCTATTTTAGAGCCTTAACTTAGGATATCATTGACTTCGATCAACATTCTTGGTAAACACGCTCAGAATTAAATTTTGATAGTTTCGTTAGCTCCAGAGCATGGACTTTGGTCTAGTTGGACCCTTGGTCAGGGTCTGGGAGCTTTTGATTCGGTTTTGTGTTGAGTTTTGTGTTTTCTAGCCAGTTGAATTTGAAATATTGACTTTGGTCAACATTCAGAGAAGACATCCTCGGATGGAAATTATACCAATGTTGTTACCTCCGGAATGTCGACTTTGGACTAGAAGGACCTTTGGTTTTGGTCCCAAGACTTCCGGACTCATTTTAGGCCATGGGGTTCCATATTTGAAAGTTTGTCCTAAAGTTGGTTCTTGGGCGTGGGGCCCACTTTTTGTCTTATCGACAATTCGTTGGGATATTTGTCATTTTCGTTGAGTCTGAAATGCCATTTTTAGTCTAATAACTCTACTCATTTGTTCTTGTGGAAGCTGGTTGCTGTCATGGCACCAGCATGGCCTTCGCCTACACGTGGTCATGGCCACCTACGCATCGGCCAATGCCAGCCGCCCCATTTTCTTGGCCATCGCCTAGGTGATGCCTTAGCCATGTCCGCAGGGCTACGTATGTGGTGGCCTAGCCGTGTGCATGCTAGGAAAGCGCCTGCCCTTCCCGTGCACGATGCTCGCCCGTGTACGCATGGCCACGTACGCACTGGCATGGCTGGCAGCTTTAAGTTGGCTTCTTCATTCTTTCTTCTCATTTTATAACCCAACTCTGTTTTCACCATTGATAAAAGCTCCTAAAACTAAAATTGCTCAACTTCTGACCACCAATTTCTTGGCATAGATTCACCATTTCTTCGTGATCAATTTCCCGTTATTAATCTTGTTAGTTTCTTGTTAAATTCTGATTAAATCATTGCAAATTTCCCTTTTGGGTGGGCTGTTTTAGCCCCAACTTCTTGCTCAATTGCTCTAAATTTCTAGGCATGCACTCCTATGATAATTGTGATCATTATGTACTCATTCATTTCTGACTTTGAGTTGCGATGCCCACGGGCCCGCCAGTGACCTGAAATTCGACCCGACTATAATTATAGTAATATGGGTATCGTTAGTCTTGTTTTAATGTGTAGTTTAAGTTCTTGATAGTGTGGCTTCATTTTGGAGCTTCTCGAAGCGGTTCGGGCTTTGACATCGTCGTTCTAGCAGCTTGTCATCGGAAGACAGGTAGGTTACAATTTAACTCCTCTAGATTTCGCATATATAGAAGATAATTATACTAATTAGCATCCTTAGATTGGGTTTATTTGCGTGGTACCACAGACCTTGTCCTCTTCTTCATGTCTGACTTATTTTGCTTTCTCTGATGATTGTAGTATTCGTACTAGATGATATTAGCACACTTGTGGTCCTGTGTGACCTTGTATTGACATTAGACCATAGATGGTGGGTTATTTGGGAATTTTCGTGAGTCTCAGATATCAATATTGCGATCTTAGGCTGGTTATCTATTTTATAGAGTGATTGGAGCCTGTGCCAGGCCGATAGGTTGATTGTGAGCCGTTGGGCTGTTGTTTGTGATTGAGCATGTCATTTTCATACATATAAAGAGGTTTTTCACATGTTTTACTATGGTTCTTGCTTTGGGCCTATGATTGACGGTTCTCTCTAAACCTTGCATGGCCCTGAGGGACCATTTTGGTAAAAGTGGTTATAAAGGGTTTGGAAATGATTTAAATGGATCTTCTTGGGGTAAGAAAATTAATAGGTTTATTTTATCACTGTTTTCAAAACTACTACTGGACTCGGCAGGTCCGGAGTGCTAAATATTTTTTACTATTGGTTGGTGATGGGACTAGACTCAGTAGGCTAATCATCAGACTTGTCTTACTACTGTTTTAGATACGGTTATGTTCGGGCACCCTTATGGGGGATTTTGAGACTTATTCACTAATTTAGACCCAGAGAGGCTTCAGGCATGCATTTTTTAGATTGCTTTGTTGAGGTTATGTGAGTTAGTATATGGTCAAGGACCTCTATAGACCTTGTCTACCTGGACCAGAGGCTACGTGTTGAGAGTGTCTGGAGAGGGGTATATGATATGGTTAAGGTATACGAGTTGTGTCCTTCGATAGATCCTACCAGCTGGTCCTATAAGCACTGGAGGGGGTACATATGGGGTTACTGTTCCATCTGGTTTTCACTACTGCATCATATAATCCATTTGTGTGAGGTTCCACCCTTGTTTGCTGATTATTGAGTATACGCTTTGGTAGTATGGGATGCCGGAGGGTTTGTCTTCACTTGTTTGTATTCCTCGAGTGTATGGGCGCCCGTTGGGATTGTAGGTAGACTTATTCTTACTCTATCACATCTCTGGCACTGATTATAGTTGTATTCGGGTTCACTTCATGTTCTACTAGGAGTATTGGTCTGTTTTTGTTGTAGAAATTGGGCTCCAAGCATGATTAGTTTATTTTCTTCTCTCCTTCCCTTTTTTCACTTGAGGTTACCGGTATACCGCCTATTTTTAAAAATTTTATATATATAATTTCATTGCGAGGATTCTAGGTGCATATTTCTTTCTTTCACCTGTGTCTGTGTGATATATATTCGAGTAGCTCGCCAAGTATGTTGTTTTCCCCTTGTATCCTTATATGCTAGGTTTTGTGTACTTGTTCTTTATGTTCGATGACTACTTGCTTTATTTCTTCTATATTACTGCTCTTATATCTTATATGATACCTACTGGGTACCCGTTGCTTTGCAATTGGTGCTCATACTACACTCTGCTTCTTCTGGTGTAGATCCTAGTGTGGGCCATCGTTGTTAGCTCAAGGAGACTCCTGCGAGGAGATTTTGGACTATCCTAGACTGAGGGTGATCTCCTGACGGTCGGAGCTTAGCTTTTAGTTTATCTTTTGTATTATATACTCTCTTACTACTCGGAGACATATGTATATATTATTTGGATTATTTTATACTCTGTTGATGTAGTTCTGGCTCATATACTTTGATACCAGGTTTTGGATTTGGTTTATCTTCTGCTTATGTATTCCTATTGCTTATTACTTATCATATCTCTCTTGCTTCCGCCTAAGGGGTTACCTGTCAGATTAGGCTTGACACCCTTGTCCCTTGCGGATATCAATTTAATGGATCTACGTCAGATTAGTTCATACCCTTATCAATGTATGAACACCCTCCCATCCAGGGTTACAGGTTGGCCCCACAGTTAACTTAGCTTGGGGTATCTCGGTTAATAGTACCTTCCACAGTCAGACTTATATTGCATTGACCATGTACTCAGTATTCATTTAGTTATTCAGCTCAACACATTATATGTTCATGTTAGTACTTGGTCACTGTCTCTAGCTTATCTTTTAGTTTATGCTTCAGTATGAATTTTCATGTTCAGTCTTTATGTTGTTCAGCTTAGCATCTATCCTGCATGCTCAGTACATTAGAAGTACTGACGCATACTTTTGTGCTACATTATTGTATGATGTAGGTTCAGGCACTCAGCATCCAGACCGCACTTAGCTTGATTTCTAGTCCTTACTCAGCAGCTTCAGTGGTGAGTCTTTATAGCTCGAGGATGCTAGATATGCTTTTATCTTTCAGTCTTTACATCTCAGTTTCAGATTATTAGAGTTAGTTGGGGGCATATCCCAGAAACTCATATCAGTTAAAGGCTTTCAAACATAGACTAGATTCAGCTATTGAGTTGTTGGTGTTATTTTTCAGACATCATTATACTCTTATATATATTTCATATTTAGACATGTTTAGGCTTCTCTCCTATCTCAGATATTAAAATGCTTTCAGTTTTCTGCACAATTCATGTTTTATCAGAAATTTGTCTAGTCATGCCAAACCATGGGTTAGCTTGGGTCACTTGTGACACTAAGTATTGTGTTACATCTAGGGGGTAGCCTCGGGGCATGACACCCCTACTTTCTCTAACACTTGCACAAGCATACTTTCAATTGTAGAGTCATCGTTTCATTCTTTCCAACCTTGATTCCCATGATCATGTTTGTCCAAACTTTGAGGGCTTCCATAGGAACCCACCTCGTGGTCATCCATAAATACCTCTTCACTACCTTCATTCAAGCTCTCAACAACTTCTATTAGCCTTACGGCCCCAACAATGCCAATGGTATTATTTTTTTCCACTCAGCCATTTGATGCGCTCCTCATTATAAATTCAAGAAGTGTGGAGGCGATTGATAGCTATCTATCTCTTTGCGCACCATTCTTTACCCAATCCTTAATCTCTTTAGCATAGGTCGCGCCCATTTCTCCCTCGGCTCCCCAAATATTCAACTTCTAGTCTAGTAAGATCACAACCTCAAATGCGCATGGGTTGAGTGAGAAGTACTGGGCATTGATGCTTGAGATATGTCCGCCTACAATCAACCAAACACAAAAAACAAAGTAAAAAACAACAAGCGCTCTCAAGGTGATGTCAAATCTACAATCAAAAAGGCTAAACAACTTCATTCCCTGACAACGACGACATTTTAGATAATGCTCAAACATACTCTTCTATTAGGAGGTATCATTACCCAAAATTGAATACCCGCTTAGAATAATAAAATAGATGATATTTGTCGAGAAGTGCAAAATCGTAGGTGATCGTCAGAGTAAAACACATTTATAGTTCCCAACGGATGTCGGGGTCAATCCCACAGAGAATTTAAGGTTTTTCCTAGGATATCGTAAAATATAGTCCACAATGAGAGTGAGTAATATAAAAAAGGGGAAATTGGGAATCTGGCACAATTTTGCAATTCAATAAGCAAAACAATAAAGTAAAATGGGATGTAGACAATAGAGAGGACAACTAGGGACGTGTGTCAAATGGGACTTGAACATGGGATAGGGTGATTTCTTACTCATGCAAATTCATGCTAAATGACATGAGTAACCTTGGTCATAGGTACGATTATCTATCTATTGATCAAATAATCGTATGTCCAATAGTCTTAGCTCAAGAACTATTGATTAGGCAATAAAACAACCAAGATATGCTTGGGGAGGTCATACTATTTCTAGCTTTAGACCCTTAAGTGGGTAATTTCATTGATATGAGCTATTTCTAGCCTCAATATAAATGGAAGCCCAAGTTCCCACTAGCAATTTCATATCCAATGAAATGAAATCCTCTTTCAAGAAACAACATAACCAAGTAAGGAAAATAAATATTTGCAACCACCAATTTTAGAGTTAAAATATGGTGAAATCACTAGACCCATATGAATAAAGCAATTATAAACAAGAATTAGCAACAGCCACACCTATTTATCAAGTACCCATCATCAACACACCCTAGATAAGAGGTTTAGTTACTCATGCTTAAGAAAAGAGGTATACCAAATGGGTAGTTCAATTTCCCTTCCATTCAAGCTAAATGTCTCAATATCCAAGCTTAATTTGTACACAAATGGTGGTTCTAAGAATCGGAAAGAAGGAATTTGATGAAACTCTCTTCTTCTTAGAAGGAAAAACTTGTTCACAAGGCTAAGAATATTTCTAAAACTCAGTGCTAGCTGAACTATTTACAATTGTGCCTAAATTGGGTATATAAACATTCCCAAGTCATCATATAATTTTAGACAAAAATGCTTTTCGGGTGGTATGCGGTTCGATGTACGGATCGCATGTTGTGATGTGCGCATCACACACCCTGCTTCAGCGATCCAGTGACTCGGGAAATTTGGGGAGCTTCATGGGAAGGGGGTGCAGTTCGCACAAGTTATTGTGCATGTCACACAGCGACCGCACCCCTTAACAGATTCTTCAGTCAACTTTCTTCTCTATGCGGTGGGAGGTGCAGTCCACACCAAGCCAATTGTGTGTCGCACAAGGTCCGCATCTCTCAGCAGAATCTTTGTCTTGTTTGATCACTTCACACTCCACTCTTTTTTGGCTCTTTTTGGGTTCATTTCCTTGTTTTCCATCATTGATCATAAGTACCTTCATAGAAATCAATAAAGGCCATAAAAACCTCTAAATCTTATCAAAACATAGCAATAATTCATGCGTAAAGGCTCAATAAGTTGGTAGATTTCCAACTTATCACCTTGGAACCTTAAAGTACCATTGCCTGAAAGCTCAATTGTTGTAACTTTATGCTGACAAATACCTTTTTTATATTTTTTTAATAAGGGGTCATCATACTGTCTCTCCTTCCCCATTGTCACTGACGATGACCATACAGTACTCTAAACCACTATGGCCTAATCTTCAGAGTTAATTAACCGAATACCTAAACTTGATAGCTTATGAACATATCTAAATATATTTTGATTTGTTGTCGGCAATTATTCTAGACTTTCCATAGATTGGCGACTAAGAGAATCTATTATAATATTTGCTTTACTCGACTGGTAGAGAATATCAACATCATAATCTTTCAGCAGTACTAGCTAACTTCTCTGCCTCAAATTTAACTCCCTCTACTTAAATATGTATTGAAGGCTCTTATGATCAATAAATATATCAACATGAACCCCATACAAATAATTTCACCATATCTTCAGTGCAAATACCACTGCAGTCAATTCTAGATCATATTTGGGATAGTTTTGCTCATGTTTTTTTAGTTGCCTCAAGCCATATGTTATCACATTACCATGATGCATTAATACACAACCTAGACCAATGCCCGAAGTATCACAATAAATAGCATACCCCTCTGTACCTTGAAGTGTTAGTATTAGTGTCATCATTAACCTGTCTTTCAACTCTTTGAAACTCTACTCACACTTCTCTAACCATTGAAACTTTGTTGCTTTTTATGTTAATTTAGTCAATAGTGCAGCTATAGAAGATAAGCCTTCAGTGGACCTTTGTAATAACCTTCTAGCTTTAAGAAACTACATACCTTTATCGGAGTATTGGGCTTATGCCAATTTTTTAGAGCCTCAATCTTTTAAAAGTATATTTTGATGCCATCCATAGAGACCACATGTCCAAGAAAAGCTACATAGTCAAACCAGAACTCACATTTGGAAAATTTGGCATATAATTGATGATCTCTAAGAGTCTGTAATATTGATCTAAGGTAGTCTACATGGTCTTCCTTGCCACGTGAATATATAATAATGTTATCTATGAATACAACCATAAATAGTTGTAGAAAGGGTTAGAAGACCCTATTCATCATATCTATAAAAGCTACAGGGGAATTAGTTAAACCAAAGGACATAAAAAGAAATTTAAAGCGCGCATACCGAGTTTGGAAAGCTGTCTTTGGAATATCATCTTCTCAAATCTTCAACTGATGATATTCAGACCTTAAATCAAATTTCCAAAAGTACTTAGCACCCTACACCTGATCAAATAAATCATTTGTGTGAGCAAGTCGATACTTATTCTTTATAGTAACTTGGTTCATCTTCTGATACTCTATACATATGCATAATGAACCATCTTTATTTCATACAAATAGCACAAGTGCACCCCAAGGTGATATAGTAGGTCGAATGAATTCTTCATCAAAGAGATCTTTCGGTTGTTCTTTCTGCTCTACTGGGGCAATTCTATAGGGTGGAATTGATATAGGTTAAGTACCGAGATCTACATTGATACCAAAATCAATCTCTTTGTCTGGAGGAAGTGCTGGAAGCTCCTTAAGAAACACATCTATATATTCATTCACAATTGGTATAGATTGAAGAGTCGATGTCTCTTTCTCAATATGAAGGTCCCATACTCTTACTAGATGATTAATATTCCCTTGGAAATCAACTTCTTTGTCTTAAGATAAGAAATACACCTATCTACAAGAATCATGACACTACCTTTCCATTCAAGGACTAGCTCATCCAGAAAGTGAAATCAAGCAATCTTAGCTCGACAATCAATTATAGCATAATAGGATGATAACCAATCATACACATGATGACATTAAATTTTATCATATCAAGCTCAAACAAATTTGTCGTAGTGTCTCAACCATATACTGTTACTATGAAATTATCATAGAGTTGTCGAACTATAACTGACTCTCCAACTGGAGTTGATATGGCAAATGGCTCACATAATAATTCGTGTCCTACTTTAAACTTTTTAGCAATGAATAGAGTAACATATGATAGAGTATCCCCTAGATATATCAATGCATAAAGATCATGTGAGAAGATAGATAAGATACATGTGACAATATTTAGTGATGCCTCTAAATACTGTCAGCCTACTAATGTATTAGAAGCTCTGCCTCTAGAACTACCCCGATCTGCTAGTGCCTGAGGATCATGAGATGAAGAAGGAGTAGGTGATGATTATGCTACTATGGACCCTGTGGACTGTGCTCTACCCTCTCTCTCTCTCTCTCTCTCTCTCAACATCTCTCTTTCTAATACTAGATAATTCTGTATTATATGACCAGGGACTCTACACCAATAACAAGCATCAGAGCCTAGTCGGCACTCACCAAGGTGTTATCTACCACACTAAATACAATGGAGCCTAGGGGGTAATCCCCGACCCCTACCTCTATGAAACTGTGGGCCTGGTTCCCTATTGTGTTGGCTCTGTTCAGACCTTAACCTCTGGGACTGGGAGAGAGGTCGAGTAGTGGAATAGGATGGTGGTGGTGGCCTTTGTGGCCCTCTACTGGAAGATGCTCTATCATTGCCCTAATAGACACTAGATATTTTGGCTCTCTTACTCTGATCCCACTAATACTCTACTCTAATTTTTTGTTGGAGCTCTGTAGTCTATTGTGCAAATGTCACTATCCGAGCAATGCTTATTTCTTTATCCAAAGCCATATTAGAACAAGGCTGTATCAAGTCATATTTAATACCACTCACAAATTGACATACCCTGGCGTGTGTAGTAATGACCATCTTTGATGCAAATCTAGCTAGATGCATGAATCTGATATTGTATTATTTTACACTCATTTTATTCTTCTTTAGCACAAAAAATTCTTCATCCCTTGTATCTCAAATTTCTTAGGGAAAGAATAATATAAAAAGGCCTCTGTAAAGTCCTTCCAAACCAGTGGAGGTGCATCTTCTCCTCTCGAGTCTTTCCACATGTCATACCAGGTTGTAGCTATATCCTTTAACTGATACACTGCTAACTCAATTGCCTTCTATCTTAGACACGTTCATGACTCTGTGTATTTTATGAATCCCATCAATAAATCTCTATGGATCCTCAGTGGATTTAGACCCCATGAAAAGTGGAGGGCCCATATTCAAGAAATCTCAAACATGGGAACCAAATGCCTCTCCCTAGGAAGATGTACTGGGGGATACAGCTTCCTATCTATAGGACTGAGTAGCAACTATTTGGGTGAGAAAATGAATGGGTCCCCTGATATCTTGGTCTGAGGGGTCAAATGAAGGAGTTGGAGGCATCAAGGATCTTGTAGGCCTTTTTGCTTGATGTAACTAAGGGTCTAGGATAGGATGTCTAACTGTGCCACCCTAGACCTCTATCTGATCCTCAACAGCATGTGGTTGTATACTAGGCCCTACCTCTAGGGCTGTGGTGAATCGTGGACTAGTCTGACTTTTTTTCTATGCAGGCATCTTTATAGATAAAGATTAACGCACGAGTCAGAATCAATTTCCAATAACTTTGCTCTATCACACAATCTAGAACATGAAAGAAGGCCATGTTTCCTAAATTTCCAAGAAGACCCCTACTTAAAAATATGGCGCATAACAGATTCATAATAAATGCACTACTAGACACGGCTTTATAGATAATTCTCTAAGACACCTAAATCTAGGCTCTGATACCAAGTTTTCATGCTCCAAATCAGGATGGGATAGAAAAGTACTATATACACATATATGCTATGAAGATAATCTATGATAGATGAAATATCAAAGATTTATGTACTAGCGACAACTAATAAGGATGATATATGCATATACCATGGCCTATGACCAACTGATATAAAATAATCGTACTATAGTGTCCATGAAGCCTCTAATAGAGTAAAAAATTATGTAATTACAAGTTGTAGGGATAGGGACCCTCCATACCTATACTGTAAAAATATGTACAATAAAAGCGAGTACTATCTCTATACTGTCTCCAAGGGAAATGGAGCTCACCGACTGCTCTATTGATATACGATAGTGCATACTGAGGAGGTTTGCAACTCTGTGTACCTAGTTCGGCATTTAAAAGAATGTAGCACTCCATGCCACAGGGGTGTCAGTAAATACATCACATATACTGGTATGTAAGGCAGACAGAATAACAAGTATAGATAAGATAGTATAATGAAATAATCTATAATGTGCTCAACTGAGATCTACTTTTGCTAGGAAGTAACCTATGAAACTGTTAATCATATGGAATTACTCTGAAATTATTATGAAAGTGTCTTCTAGATTCTTAATTAATATGAGATCAAATGATGTAATTTTCTATGGAATCATATAATTTATGTACTTTCAAATGAACAATAATTGCCTCTGAATAATAGAGCCTTGAGGGCTTTACATCATAAAAGAGGCATATAAACATTGTTATCTCTAAATCTCATATGTGATTGATAAGTCTCATACTCTATGATCTCCAAAGGTATGCCATAAAGGCTCAACTCTGAGGGTCAGCTTACAGGCAAGTACACCATATATGGCTCTACTCTGAGGGTATATAGCCATAATAGGCTGATATGTCTGTAGGCTCAACTCTGAGGTCTATGCTCTCACCTATGTGCACAAGGCACATCACATTATGAGTTAAGTGAATATAATATCTCTGACCTTTCCCCATCATTAATTAATTTTTATTTTAATAACTGATTCCATGAAGGCCTCTGGATAATTGATTACAAATGGAATCAATTGTACAAATAGTAAGCTTTGAATGATAATTTATCGACTATGCGTAACCGATAATAATCTTTGATTAAGTGAATCAGCTTGTAAACTTTGCTATATTTCAAATGAATCATATGTACATTTATTTACTGTATAGATGATAGATATTCTATGACAAGAAAATTATCTCTAGAAACATATAACAAATGTACTATATGAGTTCTATGGAATACAAATGAAGGCACACATATAGCTCAGATGACTATATGGATATTTTGACTCGTAATGATTAGCTAGAATACTATGAATGAATGAAAAATGAACAACTGATATACAGGGGTTATTACTATAAAGTATAGGGAACATAACAATTGAATATCTGCAACACCCCAAAAATTCTAGGCTAAGAAATAGACTAATATTCTAAGTGTGAACCTGTCAAAGTGACATAACAGGAACCACGGATGGGTTCCATGGACCGTGGAATAGACCATGGGCCATGGATTCCATTTGTGTAAAAAGTCTTACAAAGCAACCTTTAGTCTTTGATCCACAAGAGGGATCTATAGACCATGGATCAGACCATGGGCTATGGTTGTCCCTCGTAGAACCAGACTTGAGTGTGACAGTTGGCCTAAAATCCACGGCTGAAATCCATGGACCGTGGAACAGTCCATGAGCCGTGGTCTGTGGCATGAAAGTCAGACCTGTATCCTAGCCATTTCCCTATGGAACAACGAGAGTTTTACATGGCTCATGGAACTATCCAGGGACCATGGTTTCCATTTGTGAAACTCAGTTTTGAGAAAATTAAGCAGTTTTCATTAAGTCTTTTTAAGGGTATTTTGGGCTTTTTGCCTTTCTTTTAACTCTAACAATGAGTTATTTTAGGCTTACTTTAAGATGTTTTAATCAGACTTAGACTATTTTTCATTCATTCCACCAATTCAAGTTTAGAAGAGAGAAAGAACGCTCTCTGGCCTAGGGATTTCTTCTCTAAAGCTTCAGAACCCCATCCCCAGTTCAGGAATCTTCACCTATAAGGTATGTGGGTATTCAATAAGGGTCTTATTCACTCATATGACCATAACCTCAGGCTTTTACATTGAGTTTATGGTTTTATGAAACTAGGGTTCCTACCAGTTATGCAAATTATTACAAAATTTAGTCTTTATGATTTCTTCATGATTTATATCCTGTTTTGGGAGAATTGTATCATGTTTTCAATGATTTGCATGAATTTTTTGAAAGATTTGAGAAATCAAGAACTTAGCCTGAAATTTGGTGTATTTTCTCATGAACTAGCTTTCTTTAGAGTATAACCTAATTTACAAGCATTGAGTTTTAAACAAAATTTAGCCAGCTTTCAGTTTACAGCTTTTTAGAAAATAATGATTTCAGACTAGTTGAGTTCTGACGTAGTATTCCAAAACTTCAGTTTTAAATGAGATAGCAGAATTAGTTTTAGAGTAGTACTTAGCACCGAGTTAGACTAGGGTTTAGCATACCCTAAATTCCTAAAACTACGTGCCACCATAGGTTTTCTTAGCCCCTCAGTTGGGCATAAGAACTAGTGATCACGCAGTCATGCCTCTATACCTTGGCAAGGTATATTAGGTCCTCTCGATAGGGTGTATACATCAAACTCCACATTTAGCTCACATGGTTTATGTCGGTTAATAGACTCTCCCACAGAATTAGACTCAGTAGTTGTGTATTAGGCCCTCAGCTTAATTTTACAACTTTCCATTATACTTTTTAGAATATCCTTGCATTTTAGATTTTATGCATGATTATGTTTGGGCCTATGTACTATAGTTCAGTTTACAATTTTTAAATAGCATGTCAGCATTCTATCATGTTTAGTTATATTGCATATCTAACATGCTCAGTACATTTAAATTATTTACTGTATACTCTACATGTTGCATTCTATCACGATGTTAGTCCAGGTTCTCAAACTTAGCCTCGCAATTGCTCGATTTAGTGTCATCTCTCTGATAGCCAGTGGTGAGTTCTCATCATCCGAGGACGTATTTTATTATGCTTTTCTCATAGTTTATCTCAGGTTCAGTGTTTTGGAGTTAGATGGGCACTTGTCCCAGCAACTCATCAATAGTAGAGGCTTTCACGACATAGAGTCATACTTTAGCTTATTTAGTTAATCTTACTTTTTAGACTTGCAATATTAGCAGAGATTCTTAGTTTAAATTTCTAAACTTATATGTTATTCAGTTTAGCTTCCGCTTAGTTATTAAATTTCAAAATTCTTAGTGTATGCCAGACCATAGGTTTACTTTGGGGTCACTTGTGGCTCTAAGCACCGTATTACATCTAGGGTGTGGACTCAAGGCATGACAAATTTGGCATCAGAATAGCAGGTTTAATGTGTTCTAGGGTGTTTGAAAAACCGTATTAAGTAGAATTTTTTTCATGGGTGTGAAGCCTGCCACACTTATGAGAGAGAGGCTATGAGACATATTTAGAAAACTCCATTTCTTTTATGTTCTACATCGTGCGATAGAGTTTAACTCTATTTCTCCCTTCTAATCCAGTCGTTATGTATTTCAAATCATGCCTCCTCACAGAGCCAATGCTCGTAATGCTATTCATCCAGTCCCAAACAACGAGGTCACAAACACTGAATTCAAGAATGCCATTCAGAGGCATAGGCTGTGACGTCTCAAGGTAATCAACAAGTACATATTCCCGCTAACCTAAAAAGTGGGATAGATGCTGCAAAAGTTAGGGATTTCATTTGCATGAATTCGTCAGAGTTCTTTAGGTCGATAGTAGATAAGGATCTGCAGAACTTCATTTATGAGGTGAAGATGGTTCTTGAAGTGATGCAGATTTTAGGGGTCGAGAGTGTTGAGCTGGCATCCTATTAGCTTAAGATGTGGCTCACATCTTTTTCACGCAGTGGAAGAACAGTAGAGGATGGAATGCAGCTCCTATGACTTGGGACTATTTTGTTGGAGTTTTTCTAGACAGGCTATTCCAAAGAGAGTTGAGAAAGGCTAAGGTAAAGGAATTCTTGAATCTGAGATAGGGATCCATGTCTGTGCATGAGTATGGGTTAAAGTTTACTCAGCTCTCCAGATATGCTCCAGCAATGGTAGTCGAGCAAAAGGCCTGGATGTGTAAGTAAATTTTAGGTATTTCTAATTTGGTTAAGAAGGAGTGTAAGACATAAATGTTAGTCAGAGATATGGATATCTCGAGACTCAAGATGTATGCTCAGAAGATAGAGGAGGAGAAACTTAAGGAGATAGAGAGGGGAAGTAAGAGGGCTAGAATAGGAAATTTTGACTACTCTCAGCAGAGGTCGGGCGGTGGAAATCGCTCTCAGTTTTAGCAGAGGTCTTTAGCTCCAACACCTTCATCATATAGTGCTCCATCTCCGAGACCTCGACCAGACCAGAGAAAAAGGCCGTCAGGCTCTAAGTCACAAGGCACTATTTCAGGTAATCACACTTTCCCAACATGCCCTAAGTGTGGTAAGAATCATCCAGGTGAGTGTTTTGATGGAAGAGAGGGTTTTTTAGGTATGGTCAGCTTAGCCATAGGTTGAAGGAGTGCCCCTCCTCCAGGTAGGGATAGGGAGGTAATAAATCTCGGACCACTACTTCAGCAGCTCCAGCAAGTCACACAGCTCAGCAGGGTACTACTTCTAGTACAGGTGGCAGTCAGTGTCAAAATTGTCTTTATGCTATGTCATCTCATCAGGATCAGGAGAGTTCGTCAAATATAGTCACTGGTATGTTACAAGTTTTCTCTCTTGATATTTATGCTTTGTTAGCCATAGGGGCTTTGTTGTCTTTTGTGACCCCATATGTTGCTTGCAAGTTTGGAGTCAGTCTTGAACAACTCCTAGAATCCTTCTATGTTTCAACTCTAGTTGGTGAGTAGTCCTAGCTCAGAGGGTATACAGAAATTGCCAGTCTCAGTCCTCCATAGAGTCACCTTAGCAGACTTAGTGGAGTTATACATGACCAATTTTGACATCATTCTTGGAATGGATTGGCTACATGCATGTTATGCTTTAGTTTACTACCAAACTAGAGTGATCATGTTTCATTTTCTGAATAACTTGTCTTGGAATGGCACGGTAGTCCTCCTATGTCACAAGGTCGTTTCATATCTTACCTCAAAGCCAAAAAAGTTATTTTGAAGGGGTGTGTCTACCATATAGTGCAGGTCAAGGATTCTGAGTCAGAGACTCCATCTCTCTAGTAAGTTCCAGTAGTCAGTGAGTTCTCGGAAGTGCTTCCTAAGGATCTTCCCTGAGTCCCTCCTAAATAGGAGTTTGACTTTAGGATAGATGATAAGTTTATAATCTACAAAATTATTAAGCCTTTATTCATGAATTATTGCCATATTTTGACATAAATTAGAGGTACTTATTACCTTTATTGTCCTAAATACAGGTACTCTTAGTCAAAATAAGAAAGAAAAGGAATTGAACCAAAAAGAGCTTAAAAAGGAGTTAAAGTACAAAGATGATCAGAAGGGGAAGATTCTGCCATTAGAGGTGAAACAATGTGCGATCCATAAATAGGCACCTGCATTTCATAGGGGACGAAACATCTGGAAGTTCAAATACTGATTGATCAGTCATCAACATGTGAGCCACACTTTGTGAAAGGCGATCTCCTATCCCCTCTCACCTAACTCGCACACTGATAGGACATTACTGCCTAAGAATATGGGCACGTGTAATCTGCAAACCTCAAGGGGAGATTGCAGGTGCCTTCGTAATTCACATCACACATGCCATTGTCTAAATGTGTGTGACATATTTGGGAAAGTTATAAAACCTTTTTTGGGATTTCTACTAAGATTATTCATCAGTTTTTACTTTCCTAAGAACGAGTTGAGAGAGTAAATTTTCTTTCTTCTTCTTCCTTATTGAAAAACACCATTTGTAAGCAATTTGGATCTTGGAATTTGAACTTATCTTACATAATGAATGAAATTTTAGGAAACCCAATTGGTATCTTCTCTTATTCCTTTGATATGAGTAGCTAAATTCTATTATAGGGATTTGTGCATGATGGGTGTTTGAAATTAGGAATGGGTGTTGATTAATTAAGCTTATAATTTATTATTGTGTATGGATCTATTAATTCTTCATGTTTTAATTATGAAATTGATGGTTGTAAACATTAATTTAGTTTACTAATTTTGTACTTTCTTGAAAGAGGAGTTCATGAATTGAGTAAGAATTCAATAGTATGGATTGAAGATAATGATCATCCCTACGCTTAGTGGCAAGCCATCATCGCATTCTTCATGGATTCTGTTAAATATAATGATCACTGCATAGTAGATAATGATCTAAGTGTTAGCACTATGTAAGTGAATTCTAGATAATGATAGAGTAGGAGAGTTACAGTGAGTTAGAGTTCTTGTGTAAGTCTACAACATGTGTAGTACTACAAGTGTATAGAACCTAGGACTCTAAATCAATCATCCTACAACAACTATGTGTAAATACATGTATGCACAGATTAATAATCAATCAAGCTTTCCCATTTCTTTCTTGACTTTTGTACTGTGTAATTCTACATGTTACATAGTGTTGTTAACCTTACGCTACAAACTACTCTATTCAAATCACTTTTCCAAAACAATGGCACTAAAATATTACATCCTACTCAACCCCCTTATCACTTTTAGCAGCCTATTTGCATCACCTCATTGCTGCTTGTCCCATCAAACTTAAGCCCGCAAATTATCTCATATGGAGGATGCAGTTTATGAAACTTATGAAAGTCATGAAGGTGACTACATTTGTCAAGGAGGAGAGACTTCACAATGGTGCAACATCTGCTGCAGAGAAGAGTAATTCTTCTACATCAAAGTAAAGTGAAAAATCAAGTGAGAAGGATGATTGGAAAGAGAATGATGTCTTGTTGAGGACTTGGATCTCAAGAACCATGAATGAATAAAGCATGTACCTTGTTGTAGGATGTTCTACAACAAAGGAAATATGGGAATTTTTGGAAGAAACATAATTGCAGGCAACAAAAGACAAAGAGTTCCAACTTAAGCAACAATTGCAAAATATTAAGTTAGGAACTAAGAAACTTGATGAGTATCAGAAAGAGTTTAAGGTAATTTGTGATGGTCTTGCAGCCATACACAAACATGTTGATGAATATAGCAAGGTGATAAACTTTGCTAGAGGATTAGTTCCAAAATATAGGACCTTCAGAACTGTGATGCTGGTAAAAGCACTTTATCCTACCCTGAATCAATTTGACAATTCTCTCAGAGGATATAACATGATGGATGAAGAGGATGACTTAAATCAACACAATCATGAAATGGCCTTTACTGCACAGAGATGCAGAGGTCGAGGAAATTTCAATCAAAGGAGAGAAAACTTCAACTCGAGGGGAAGATGTCTTAAACCTACTGGACAAGGAAACACTAGCCAAAATGTGAATGCTGCAAATCTAATCCTACAGAATGTGAAAGACTCAAGAAGTGCATTTCAAATATATGGTAGGAATAACCACACAGCTATGAAATGCTTCTACAGGTAGGAATACTCTTACTAGTCTGCAGAAGATCTCCCATAGGCCATCGCAGCTGTGAATTTGCAACAACAATGTTGAAGATGATATAATGTATGTGGACTTAGATGCAACTACTTATCTAACCAATTCAATAGGTAACTTATTAGATCTTAAACCTTATAATGGAAAAGATAGAATAGTTGTTGTAAATGGATCACATCTTAAAATCACACATGTTTGAAATGCCACAAAGTCAGGATTGAAAATTAAGGAGATACTTGTTGTTCCTGATATAAATAAGAAATTGTTATTTGCTAGCAAACTAGCAAAGAATAATGCTTATACCCTTGAGTTTGATGAAAATGATTTTGTTGTTAAGGACAATATGTCAGGGAGACCGATACCCAAGGGCACTAAGAAGGAAGGACTCTATGCATTGGAAGATAACAACCTCTATGCCTTGACTGTAAAACAAGATTAGAGTAAGTCATACAGCATTTGGCACAATAGATTAGGACATACTAGTTTGAAGTCTTTAAAGTTTTTGAGTAGCAATAAATATATTAATGTTAGGAGTTGGAATAAGTTGCCTACTGTCTATACTAGTTGTCAGTTGGGAAAAAGTTTTAAACTTCCTTTTGGTTTGAGAAATAAAATTGAGAATGAGCTTCTGCACAAGATTCATTGTGATCTTTGGGGACCAGCACATGTTGAGTCATCTCAACACATGAAATACTATGTGGTGTTTATAGATGACACTACAAGATTCACTTGGCTTTACCCTTTAAGAAATAAATCAGAATTATGTGAAGTCTTTATCAAGTTCCAAAAGATGGAAGAAAGACAGGTTTCTAAAGTTATAAAAGTGTTTTCATGTGATGGTGGTGGTGAGTTTATTAAAACTAAATTCATTAGACACTTGGAAAGTTGTGGTATCATTAGACATATCTCATGTCCCAACACTCTTGAACAAAATGGAATATTTAAGAGAAAACACAGACACATAGTGAAAACTTGATTAACCTTATTGTTCCATGCCAAATTGTCATTCTTTCTATGGGTTGAAGCTTTCCAAATTATTGTGTTCATTATAAATAGGTTGCCATCTTCAGATTTAATGAATGAAGTTCCTTTTGTAAATCTCAATGGTAAATCTCCTAACTACAATAGTTTGAAAGTTTTTAGATGCAGGTGCTTTCCATATTTGAAAGGCAAGACTAAGTTCTCACCCAAATCATATCCATTTGTTTTTATTGGCTACATTAGTTTACACAAGGGGTATAGGTGTTACCACCTTCCAACTAGAAGGGTATTTGTATCGAGACATGTGGTTTTTGATGAACTCACACTGCCTTATGTGCAGTCTGATCAACCACTCTTAAATACCTCTACTCACTTAGCTACTTTCCTTGAGTTTTTCTCTAACTTGTAGGAGAAAGATGGAGCAAAAAATGGTACAAATTGTACCCCTTTAAGGGAAGTGTTGTCATCAGTTGTTCCTAATGATATAGCTCCAGATGTCCCTGATAATGTAGATATTCAGCCTGTTGTCTATAAGGTTTATAATGATGCTTCTACTGATGCTCTTTCTATCAGTGAAAGCAATGATGCTGCTACTAATGCTCTTTCTATCAACGAGAGCACTGAAAATAGTGTTGATGATGCAGGCAAGGGTATTGATCACAATGCTAAGGACACTGGACATCAGAGTGGTATCCGAAACCCTTCAGCAGATACAAATGAGACCACTCAATAGGAGGAAAAAGGCCATCACATGGTGACTAGACAAAAGGCAAAGAGGCTTCCAGTAGAACACACTTCTCTTATAGCAGCAAGAGAATCAACATCCATGGAACCCAAGATAGTGAAACAAGCACTTGATATTCCACATTGGTATGCAGCTATGCGGCAAAAGGTGAATGCACTACAAACAAATCAGACTTGGACCTTAGTTCCTAAAATGACAAATATGAATGTAGTTGGATCAAGGTGGGTGTTCAAAACCAAACTAAAGTTTGATGGAACTATATATAGACACAAATCTAAATTAGTTACTAAGGGATACTCTCATCTTGAAGGAGTGGACTTTGAAGAAACTTTTAGCCCTGTGGTTAAGGCAACTACCATAAGATTGGTTTTGTTAGTAGCAGTGAGTCTACACTAGCCTATGATATAGCTGGATGTTAAAAGTTCCTTCTTGCATGGACATCTCCAAGAAAAACTCTGTATAAGCCAGTCACCAGGATTTACGAATCTTAAATTCCCAAGTCATGTATGTTCCCTAAAAAAAGAACTGTATAGGTTGAAACAAGCACCAAGAGCCTGGTTTGATAGATTCAGTATGCACCTACTGCACATTGGTTTCAAGTATAGTACAACAGATCCATCATTGTTCACACCCCATTAAAAGAGCGGTACTGTCTTTCTACTCTTATATGTAGATGATATTATAGTCACAGGAAATTCTTATGTGTTTATTATGGAGATCATCACAAATCTTGGAAAAGAGTTTGCAATGAAGGACCTTAGACAACTACACTTTTTCTTAGGAATTGAGGTAAAGTACTTCACTAGAGGTATTCACCTCAATCAAAACAAATATGTTGTTGAGTTACTTAACAAAACTAATATGGAACTTGCCAAGGTAGTTGGCACACCACTAGCTCAGAAGTATGGAATACAAGAAGCTATAGGAACACCAATTAACGCCTCAGTATATAGAAGCATTGTAGGCAGCCTCCAGTATATTACCTTGACCAGGCCTGACCCCTCTCATGGAGTTAATTTGGCAAGCCAGTTTATGTAGGCTCCAAATAGTAAGCACCTTAAAGCTATGAAAATGATTCTTAGATATGTAAAAGGAACTGTCCATTATGGACTGAGGCTACTTTCAAGATCACCTTTCAGATTATATAGCTTCTCTGATGTAGATTGGGGTAGTTGTACCCAGACTAAAAGGTCAACTACAGGGTATACAATCTACTTAGGAGCAAACTGCATATCTTGGGCCTCAAGGAACCAACATACAGTTGCAATGTCCAGTGTTGAAGCTGAATGCAGGGCCCTTGCATCAACTACAACTGAGCTTACTTGGATAACATATGTTCTAAAATACATTAGCGTGTATTTGAAGACAACTCCTACACTATTTTGTGATAATCTCAGTGTATTGTATATGACAGTCAGTCCAGTCCTATATGCCAGAACTAAACATGTATAGATGGACTATCACTTTTGTCATAGAAAAGATGGCTAGTGGATAGTTTGTTACACAGTTCATTAGATCAAAGGATCAGCTTGCTGATATTCACACCAAGGCATTGACTAAACAGTAGTTTGCAAGATTTAGGAGCAAGCTAGGAGTTGATTTTTTACCTCTCACTAGCTTGAGGGGAAGTGTTAAAGATAATGATCACTACGTAGTAGATAATGATCAAAGTGTTAGCATTATGTCAGTGAATTCTAGATAATGATAGAGCAGGAGAGTTATAGTGAGTTAGAGTCCTTGTGTAAGTCTACAACATGTGTAGTACTACAAGTGTATAAAACCTAGAACTCTAACTCAACCAACCTACAAAAATGATTTATAAATACATGTATGCACAGATCAATAATTAATCAAGCTTTCCCATTTCTTTCTGGACTTTTGTATTGTGTAATTCTATAGATTCAACCCTGAAATCCCGTTAGGTTACTTACTTATTTTTCTTGGTGATCGTTACCATCTTCTTTGGGAGAGTGTTTTTGAATGTCATAAAAAATAGCGCCATTGTCGGGGAATGGTTCTTAATTTGCCATTTAATTATCGTTTAATTCACTTTTTGAGTATTTGTTCTCTCTTACTTTTTTGTTATTTTTATGGATTTGAGTAGGAAGCATGAATCACACAAGCCCTGATGCTAGTATTGGGAGTCACATTAGTGAAGGAGCGCAAAATGCTATTTATTTGCCTGATGCAGTGGAAGATGCAACATTCCAAATTACTAGCCAAATGCTCTAGTTATTGCATGTGAAAGGTTTATTCGGAGGACTCCATTAGAAATTTTATGGAAGTATGTCAACCATTTGCCTTGGCCAATATCATTCAATAATCCATTTGGTTGTGATTATTCCCTTTCTCTCTCATGGGAGAAGTTGCTCGATGGTTTGAAGAATTACCAAGAGGTACCATATCTACTTGGGATGAAATGCACACCATATTCCTTTATAGATTCTTTTCCCTTAACCAAATGCTTCACTTGAGGGATGAGATCATTAAGTTTGAATAAATCCAAGGTGAACCTCTCCATGAGGCTTGGTCAAGATTTAAGAGGAAAGTGGAAAAATGTCCCACCTATGGCCTTTTGGATGATATCCTTCTCCAACAATTCTACCGATCTTTAGACTCTACGAATAAAACCCTTATCAACACTTTGTTTGGAGGCACTCTAATGGATCAAACATTTTAGTTTGCTAAGATGTTACTTGAGAGGGTGACTAAAGTAAATCATGATTGAAATAATTGGGGAGCTAAGGGGGCCATGGGTGCTACCTCTAATAACACGCTTAATGAATGGAAGAAAAATGATGCAGGAAGGGATAGAGAGTTAACAACCATCAAAACTCTCCTTGAATTAATGACTAAGAACGTGGTTAATTGGAAAATTGAGAGTGTAAATTCCATTAGCATTGGTGGAGCTATAGAGTTAATAGATGATGGAGGCTATTCATGTGAGGTTAGAGAAGTGTCATCCGTTGAAATCCACGAGTTGGGTTCCCATGCGAGTCTTCAAAGAGTAAATCAAGGCGCATGGAGATAAGAGCATGGGAATCAAGGTTGGAACCATATGAATGACACCTTGAGAATAGAGAACATGCTTAGAAGATTATTAGAGAAGGTGCAGTCCACTAATGAGGGTTCTCAGGAGCTAAGATGCGAACTTAGAGTCCTTGCTCAAATGGTACATTCACACTCTATCACTATCAAGCTTCTCGAAGAGAATGCAATGGCTCGCCTCTCAATTCAAGTTTAAGAAAACTGAAAGAGTTGAGGAGGTCTTTGTTGAAAGGGAACAGATAAGTTCTGCAAAAGGTACAAGTCAGGACAGAGGCAAGCCTATAAGCAAAAGGGCTATCGGCAATGGTATTGCGAAGAATCATGATCCTCAAAATAAAATGCCCAAAGTTTGTAAGCCTTTCCCTAAATGTCCACCTATTTTCCCTCAATGAGTATTTCAAGCTAAAGAAAAGGAGCAACCTAGAGTGTTTGATTTCATGTTAAAAAAAATTACTATCAATGTTCCATCAAAGTGTGCCTGAGTATGCTTAATTTTTGAATGATATGTGTACCAAGAACAACTTCATGGAATATGGGGTAATTCATATGTCCCCCTAAGAGTAGCGCTATAATAACAAACAAGTTTGCAAATGACTCGGATACCCGGGGTGTTTTCACTATTTATGGTGAAATGGGTTGTATAAGTCAATAGGGATTGTGTGTGATGAAAGCGCGAGTATAAATTTGATGTCTATTACCACCTTCAAATGACTGGAACTCGGCTGTAATGACTCTTTCGGTCATTTCCACGTATACGTTTTCCTTGTACCGTTAGAGCTTGTCTGTAGTGGCCCCAAGTCATTTAAGGCTTGTCAGGACCGGTAGTTAGGTGTCGGGGCCATTTGTTTGGTCGTATGATAAGTTTTGAAGTCAAGCAAGTCGGCAAAGGTTACCGTAAATTTCTTTAATAAATTTTCTGAACTTTGGGTAAAATGTCTCAGAGCTTTTCTCTCAATATATAAAGAGTTATAAGTCCCCCAAAATACCAAATCGAAGGACTACGAGTCTAGTTTCCAACGCACAAAACCTCACATCCAACTGATCTCGGAGTAAAAAGTTATGGCTGTTTTACCGCGGACTGTCTGGCAGAAACCGGGTCGCGAACCGGGGCGGGTCAAAATCAATTTAAAGCCTCAACTTCACGTTTTAAAACGCCATTTCAGTTCTGAAATAGTGAGAAAACATAGGGGAGGGTTCCAAGAGAGTTCTTGAGTGTCAAAATCGTGCGTACTTGAAAATATTTTATTTTAAAGTTATATTTTTTATTACCTTTTTAAAGTATTTTAAAGGTCTATGAAAAATACTTTTATTATGATATAATTGTGTATGTACTTATTTTATAAGGTTTGTATACATTGTAATATTTTAACGGAGACAATAAATTTAGTTATGTTAAAAATTATTATTATAATATAGTAGGTGTTATTTGAAATAATTTTCTATTAAATATGGTATATTTAAAAAGCTATATATATTTTACCACGAACTTATGCAATGCCCGAGTATATATGTAGCAGGTTAAAAAGAAATGTGGCGGCACCACACTTCCACGTGGAAGTGGGTGAATGTAGCAGCAAGGTAATGATTTCAATAGATGGAACTTAATTACTCACTTACTTTAATTAATATGTAACCAATTTATGTTCACTTTTGGAAAACTTTAAGGGGTGGCAGTAGTACTAATTTTCTAGGATTGAGACCAAGTACACCTAACGTTTCTCATTCATTACCTAAAGAGCAAGGTTTGTTGGCTGCTCCCTATCTTCATACGCACATGGAGAGAAGTAGGTGGAACCATATATATTTTGACGTTATGTTTAATATCGAAAAGGAAATCAATTATTTACGTCAAGTTATTCAATCCCGAGTTCAAGTTTGATTTTGTTTTGGAGCCTTTCGGAGAGGTTCGAGCTCGGAAATCGTTCTCCTAACAGCTTGTCGTCGGACCACAGGTAGGTTATGGTTTAAACTCCCTAGACTTAGCATATATCGGATAAAATTGTACTAGCTGGCATCCTTGGGTTGGTTTATTAGGTTGGTACCACAGACCTTGACCGCTTTATTCATGTCCGCCTACTTTTGTTCATCCGTTGCTTGTAGTACTTGCCGATATATTTTATTTGCCCTTGTGGTCCTATGAGACCTTGTTGACTCTGGAACATAGAAGGTGGGATTTTGGAAATGTCCGCGAGTCCTGGGCATAGAATTATCCTTCTAGGCTGGTTATGCTTGCTGAGTAGTTGTGGTCCTGTGCAGGGTTGATAGGTTGATTGTGAGCTGTTGGGTAGCTATTGTATTTGATCATACCATTTCCATGCATATAAAGAGGTTTTATCCATTTTTTACTACGGTTTGGGCTTCGGGCCTACTGACACTATTTTCTAAACCTTGCATGGCCCCGGGGGCCCATTTTTTTTATGGGAATAAATTGGAAATGGTTTGATTTAACTTGTGAATATTCTTGGGTAAAAGAAAATAAAATTCTGATTTAAATCATCAGTTTTACGATTAACGCTAGACTCGGCAGGGTCGGGGTGCTAGTTGAGTTTTCTTGCTACTTGAGATAATTTTTAGCCTCGGTCGGATCGAGCACCTGAGATGACCTTCTACTGTTTAGACCTGGTTATGCCCGGGCACCCTTGGAGGGGTTTTTGAGATATTTTTCCACTACTTTAGTCCTGGACAGGGTCTGGGCATGCATATTCGAGACTGGGTCTCCATCTTTAACCCAGACTTGCTTCCGGATGACATGTTTTGATACTGAGTTTTAGTATGGGGTCAGAGACCTCCATGGACCTTGCCATACGGGCCTAGGGCTTCGGGCTGCATGTGTCGGAGGAAGGGTATACGGGGGAGTAGAGGTATACGGGCAGTGTCCTTCCATGGAACCTACCTGCTGGGCCGGATCGGCACCAGAGGAGGTACATACAGAGATACCATTTCACTTGAGATCTTCATGCATCATATCATTCATTGTTTGAGGCTCCACCCTTGTTTGTTGTTTGTTGATTGTACGCTCCGGTAGTATGGGATGCCGGAGGGTTTGTTTTCACTTGTTTGTATTCCTCGGTTGTATGGGCGGCCGGGGGACTGTAGGTAGACTCTTGCTATTTACTTGTAGAATTGTCCCTGTTACGGTTAATTATGAAGTTGGTTACTGCTAAACTATTAGTTTCTGGATTGAGATTGATATGATTAGTTGAGTTTGATTCATGTCTCTGAGCATGCCTATCATTACTCTTTCCCTCTTCTTACACTTGAGGTCACCGGTATACCGTCCATTTCGTAAACTTATTATGTATACACTGTTATTGCAATGACCCCAGGTGCATTATTTCTTACTTTCACCTGTGCCTATGGTGTATATATTTTGCTTGCTGTCCTCACATGTGGTTTTGTTGATTTCCCTCTGGGCTAGTTCCTGTGTACCTTTTGTTGATCTCTGTGACTACTTGCTTCTATTTTGTCTGTTACTACGCTTTTATCTTATATATGCCCAGTCGGCCTATGATACCTACTGGGTACCTTATGCTTCGCATTTGGTGCTCACCCTACCCCCTGCATCATTTGGTGCAGATCCTAGCGTGGGCCATCGCCGTTAGATCGCTGTGATTCGTGCTTGGAGATCTGTTGGGGACTACTTCAGACTGAGGGTGAGCTCTTGGTGATCGGAGCTTAGCTTTAGTTTATCTTTTGCTTTATGTACTCTATTACCACTCGGAGACATCTGTATAATTTGTTTTGGATCGTTTGTACTCCTTATATGTAGTTCTGGCTCTATACCATGATACCAGGTCTTGGGGTTTAGTTTAGTTTCCGCATATGTATATATATATTCCTGTTATCTATTCTCTTCATCTTGTTCCCTTACTTTTGCTTATTAAACTACTCTCCCGCTTAGTTGTTAGATAGTAGCCCATTACTAACTGTCCTAGGCTACGAGAATTGGTTCGCCTACTGGGGAGTTGTATGTGCCATCATGACCGAGAAATTGGGTCGTGACATCGGCTAGCCTACTATTACAAAGATAAAATTGCTTATGACAGACCGTTCAATGAAATTCCCTATTGGAATTTTTTGTGACATGTTAGCAAAAGTAGATCGACTTGTGTACCTGGTAGATTTTATGATACTTGATTGTACCGGTGGTTTTGAAATACCAATTGTATTGCAGCAACTGTGTTTGAAGACGGGGCACACATTGATTGATGTGAAATTAGAGGAACTTAAATTCTCAATGAATGAGAAGAGAACTTTTGATGTTTGTAGATCCATGAAGCGGCCCAATGATCTCCAAATGGTATTTGCAATCAATAAGATTGAGGAGAGTGTCGAGCTACAATTGGAAGAAAGATTTGTGGATGAAGCATTGGAGGTTGTTTTATTGAACCATGACTTTAAAGGGATTGAGGAGTATGAGGAAATATATAGTGCCTTACTAGGAATGGGATCTTATTCCTACACTCTGAAGAAACTTGATCTATATTTAAAGAACCAAGAAACTCCTCAATCCAAGACCTCTATTCATGAATCCCCAGTGTTGGAGCTCAAACCCTTGCCTTTGCACTTGAAGTATGCATATTTAGGTTCCAATGAGACCTTACCGGTAATCATATCCAACAAATTAGAAGAAGAGCAAGTACGGGCATTACTCAATGTTTTGAAGAAGCTTATTCGATCACTTGGTTGGACCATTGTTGATATAATTAGCATACCTACGGGAATATATACACACAAGATTAACCTTCAGGAAGATTGTACACCATCAATTGAGCATCAAAGAAGATTAAACTCACTTATGCAAGAGGTGGTTAAAAAGGAATTCATTAAATGGTTAGATACGGGGGTCTTTTTCCAACATCTGACAGTATATGGGTTATTCCAGTCCAATATGTACCCAAGAAAGGATGAATCATTGTCATGCCTAACAAAAAAGATTATATTATTGCTCTCTGGTCAGTGACTGGGTGGAGAGTTTGCACAGATTATTGGAAGTTAAATGTATGGACGGAAAAGGACCACTTCCCTCTTCCATTTATGGATCAAATGCTTGATTGATTAGTAGGGTATGGTTACTATTGTTTCCTTGATGGGTACTTGGGTTATAATCAAATCTCGATTTCCCCCGAAAACAAGGAGAAAACAACATTCACATGTCCCTATATGACCTTTACATTCAAGAGAACTTCATTTGGACTTTGCAATGCTCTAGCTACTTTTCAACGGTGCATGATTTCAATATTCTCAGACATGGTGAAGACACCATGGAAATTTTCATGGATGATTTCTCTATTCTGGGAGATGCATTTGAAGATTCTCTATATCATTTGGAAGATGTGCTTAAAAGATGTGAGGAGACTAATTTGGTTCTGAATTGAGAAAAATGTCACTTCATGATAAAGGAAGGAACTGTGTTAGGTCCCAAAATATCTGAGAAGGAATTTAAAGTTGACCAAGCAAAAATTAAGGTCATTTCAACGTTACCTCCTCCAAAATCAGTAAAAGAGGTGAAAAGTTTCTTGGGTCACGCCATTTTTTATAGGAGATTCTTAAATATTTCTCTAAGGTGGCCCATCTTTTGTGCAAATTACTAGAGAAGGATTCCAAGTTTGATTTTGATTATAATTGCATGTAAGCATTTCTCAAGTTGAAGGAAAAGCTAACTTCAGCCCCTATCATTGTAGCACCCGATTAGTCAAAACCAATTGAGCTAATGTGCGATGCTAGTGGGGTGGCTTTGGGGGATGTGCTTGGTCAATAAAGGGATAAGCTTTTTCACCCCATATACTATGCTAGTAAAATTGAACAGAAATTACTTGCAGTTGTGTTTTCTTTTTGAAAAATTTAGAGCCTACTTGTTGGGGACCAAAGTAGTGGTTCACACGGACCATACTGTGATTAGATACTTGATGGGTAAAAAAGATTTCAAGCCAAGACTCATCTGATGGGTTTTGTTGCTCCAAGAATTTGACTTTGAAGTAAAAGACCAAAGAGGTTGTGAGAATCAAGTGGCTGACCATCTGTCTAGGTTGGAAGAGGAAGAAAGACCTGTGGGGGGAACTTGAAATAAGTGATTCATTCCCCAACAAACACATCTTGGATGCATCTCATGATCTTATACCTTGGTTCGCTAATTTTGCTAACTTCCTAGAAAGAGATGTAACACCAAAACGTTTAACTTTCCATCAGAAGAAAAAGTTTCTACATGATGCCCAAAAGTTCTATTGGGATGAACCCTATCTCTTCTGGATTTGCGTTGATGGAATGATTCGAAGGTGTATTCTCGAATCTGAAAAGATGCCTATTTTGGAAGCTTATCATTCAACACTGGTTAGTAGTCATTGATAAGTCGGTAATCTACCAACTTATTGAGCCTTTATCCATGAATTATTGCTATGTTTTGAATAAATTTAGAGGTTCTTATGGCCTTTATTGATGTCTATGTAGGTACGTGTGATCAAAGATAGAAAACAAGGAAATAGACCCAAAAAGAGCTTAAAAGGAGTGAAGTGTGAAGTGATCGAAAAAAACAAAGAATCTGCCCTGATATGTGGCACTTGTGTGACACGCACAAGTCGTGGTGCATTTTGCACCTCCCACAGCATGAAACTTAGGATTGCCTGAAGGATCTGTCATGGGGTGCGGTCATTGTGCGACGTGCACAACTCATGGTGCGAACCTTACCCCCTTCACATGACATCTCCCAAGTCAGCTGAATCATTGGTTCAGATAAAGAAGGTGTGCGACATGCACATCACGATGTGCTAACCACATGTCACGTTGCACACCATTCGAAGGGCAATTTTGTCTCAAAAATTAGTGACATTTTGGGAAAGTATAAAAGGCCAATTTAGGCACAATTGTAAATAACATTCTACAGTCCGAAATATTCTGAATATCTTTTATCTTTGAGAACAAGTTTTCCTCTCCTAGAAGAAGAGGGTTTCAATATATTTTCTTTTCCAAATCTTGGTTAACCATTTGTGTACTCAAATTGAGCTTAGAACTTGAGATTAAGCTTTAATGAAGAGGAATTTAACTTACCCACTTGGTATATCTATTTCCTTTAGCATGAGTGGCTAATTTCATTTGTCTAGGGATGTGTTGATAATGGGTGCTTGACAAATGGGTGTGGGTGGTGTTAATTCTCGCTTATAATTGCTTATTTGACATGGGTCTAGTAGTTTCACCAAGTTTTTTAATCCTAAAATTGGTGGTTGCAAATATTAATTTTCATTACGTAACTATGTTGTTGCTTGAAAGATAATTTCATAGTTTCAGATGTGAGATTTCTAGTGGGAACTTGGGACTCCATTCAGATTTGTGGCTCGAAATAGCTCATATTAACGGAATTGCCAATTTAAGGGTCTAAGCTAGAGATAGTGTGACCTCCCCAAGCTTGATCTTGGTTGTTTGATGATTTATCCAATAGTTCTCTAACCGGGATTATTGGATATGTGGTTGTTGATCGAGAGATAAACAACCACGCCTATGACCAAGGCTACCTATGTCAGTAAGTGAAAATAAGTATGAAAAGGCAAACATCCTATCCCACATCAAAGCCCCATTGGATTCACATCCCTAGTCGCCTACTCAATTTGGTACACCTACTTTACTCATTTGCTTTAATTCGAATTGTGATTGTAGTGACAGAATCACAATTCCCCCAACCTTTTACTTTTATGTTTTAAGCATATACTCTCTTTGTGAACTCATTTTGATACAATCTTCATATAGCTAGCATCAAGTCTCTGTGGGTATGACCCCGATACCTGTTAGGTACTTATAACTGTGTTTTACTTGACGATTATTGTGCCTCCATCTTTGGAGAGTATGATTTCAGCATTTATCAATCATCATGGTGGCATGCAAACAGCCTCGAAAGTGTTGCAAAGTGGGTTCTATTGGCTGACACTCTACCAAGATGCATATGATCTAGTAAAATAATGTGATGGATATCTCATCTCCATGAACTTCCATTGACACTAATCTTAGAAGTTGAATTATTCAATGTGTGGAGAATAGACTTCATGGGGCCTTTTGTAGGCTCGTTTGGAAATACTTACATCCTCGTGGCTGTAGATTATGTATACAAATGGGTAGAAGCGGTGGCTTTACCGAAAACCAAAGGCAAGAGTGTTATGGTATTTCTAAAGAAGCACATATTCTCTCGATTTGGCATCCCTTGTGCTATTATTAGTGATGGAGGATCCCACTTTTGTAACAGGTTCTTTAGTGCTTTGCTTGAGAAATATGGTGTCAAGAATAAGGTCGCCACTCCTTATCACCCACAAACAAGTGACCAAGTGGAAGTATCCAATAGGGAGATAAAGTCTATTCTCACAAAAACAGTGAATGCCAATAGAATGGATTAGGCATGAAAATTGGATGATGCATTGTGGGCGTATAGAACCGCCTGAAAAAACCCATCAGTATGTCCCCTTATCAAATGCTTTTTGGAAAAGCTTTTCATCTTCTTATGGAGTAAGAGCATAAAACCATGTGGGCTTTAAAAAGGTTGAACCTAAATTGGGAAAAGGCCACTCATGCTTGGGTTGAAGATCTCAATGAGATAGATGAATTCTGGATGCGGGACTATGAGAGTGCCTCACTCTATGAATCCTGAATGAAGCATTACCATGATGAGCAAATACTAAAGCGAGAATTATCTCCCCGTAATTAGGTGGTTTTGTTCAACTCTAGGCTCTGTCTCTTCTTGCGTAAACTTAAGTCCAAATGGTTCGGCCCCTTCAAGGTATCTCAGGTTTTTGCCAATGGAGAAATTGAGTTGGAAGATGAAAATGGCTCAAAATTTAAAGTGAGTGGGCAACGATTCAAACAATATTTTGGAATATCAAAAGAAGTCACACTCATAGGAGTGACTTACCTCGACAAACCATGATTGAGAGGTACCCTTGTCGAGCTGTGATGTTTACTCAAGCGCTTCTTAGGAGGAAACCCAAGCATCTATCTTAATTTCATTGTTTTCTCCTTTCTCTCTTTATTATGTTATTGTTTTTTGTTAGAATTTTTAGGTAGGTGATGATTTAAGTGGGTGTGGAATGTTTGGACGTCAACAAACTACTCTTACAAGGCAACATATGTAATGCACTGGGAGAAGTGCTACTTGCATACTCATCACACTCACAAAACAGATCCACCTCCAGCTTCAAGTCCACATGTGCCAGCACATGCAAACTGCATGCCACAATATGTGCATCGCATCTGACTTCACAAGTAAGAAGCCGAACACTAGCATTTGAAAAAAGTTTTGGACCGCACATGCACCATAATGTGTGAATTGCATCCTCCATTCCATGGATCGCAAGCTATTTTGCCTCCCAAACTAGATCACCATCACTTAAACTATTTTTTGACTATGATCTATGAAGACCTCATGCGATTTGCACCACTCATTCTACGTGGGACACTTCACTTTTCATATGAGGAGGTAGATCACTAGTAACTTCTAAGTTTCATCCACAAGCATTTCACCCTTGCCAGTTAGCAATCACCCCTCTCTTCACATCCACATATCTTATGGAGTAGACCTCATTTATTACTTATTTCATTTTTGGTACATTGAGGGCAATGTTATTGTAACACTCCAAAAATAAACCAAGCTTTTAAACTCAGAACTTGCAGAAATTTTTGAACTTCCAGGAATCACGGGTCAAGTCCATGAGCCGTGGGTGGTTCTATGAGTCATGTAAATGACTCGTTATTCTAGTCCTACAGACCATCCTCTGGTCTGAGAACCACGAGTCAGGTCTACGATTCGTGGAAGTTTCCACGGGTCGTGAAAACTACCCGTGGAACTCAGACAGAGAGAGGTCAAGTCCCCTGATTCCCACGACTTGGTTCTACGACTCATGTCCTATTGAGTCGTAGGGAACCTTCAGCAGCCTGAAACCTTGGGAAGTTTCCATGAGAAGGAACCATGAGTCGTGGTTAGGTCTACGAGTCGTAGACTCCACCCATGGAACCTAAAGCTGAGTTTTAAATCAGTTTTTTCCTAATTAAGTCCCAGGGGTATTTTAGTCATTAATCATTCTTTTAACTCCTAAATGATGTCATTTTGACTATTTCAAGAAGGGTTCTCACCCTCATTAGCCTAAGTTCCTTCTCATTACTTCACTCTTCTCTCAAAAAGGAAAATTCTTCACCAAGCTTCAAGTTTCAAGCTCTAAGTTCAAGCCTCCTAAGTCTTTCCAATTCAAGTGGGTTATCTTCAATCAAGGTATGTGGGTATTCAACAATGGGTTCCTTTCACCCTTGTGCCCAAAACCCCCCCAATTCTTATGTTAAATCATGAGCTTATGAAATTAGGGTTTTGATCTAAATTGGGGAAAACTTATGAAATCAGTTTCTATGCTTAAATTCATGGTTTCTTATTGCTTAATTATTATTTGATTATGATTCCTTCATTGGTTTTAAAATCCCAAGCTCTAAAGTTCATTTCTAGAATGATTCCATTGAATTTCATGTTTTCAAGAGAAATTTGACATGTTTAGATATCATGACCTTATGTATTTTATGATATTGCATGTCAAATTCTTCAAGTATGAATTTAGAAAGGAAATGCATGATTTGAATTATGGCTATGTTAAATCTTTAGATGTATGAGTTGAATTGTATGGCATTCCGATATGTCTTATTGCTTTTCAACAGTTTTGACATCAGATATATCACCAGTTATAATCAGTTTTGGCATCAGATATTCCCCAGTATTATATGAGCTATGAGTATATTTTGGGAGTAGTATTTAGCACCTAGTTGGACCGGGTGAGAGTACCCTTAGTCCTAGAACTATATGCCCCCATAGGTTTACAAGTCTCCTCTATTAGGCATCAATTTTAGTGATCACGCCATAATCATGCCTTTATACCCTAGCAAGGTATATTGGGTCCTCTTGATGGAGCGTATACATCAGATTCCATGTAGCTCACATGGTCTATGTCGGTTAGAGAACCTCCCATAAAAATAGTTTATGCTTTAAAAATGTACTTGACTCTTATTTAGATTTCAGACTCTTGTTTATGATCATGTTTTCAGCTTATGGTGTTTTATAAAGTCATTTGCATCCAGTTTTACTTTTAAAGTATGATTTTGATTGTTAAAGTATACTCAGCATGTTTTAAAATATTTATCATGTTAATGCATCGCTCACATACTCGGTATATCCTATAGTACTGACGCATATCTTGCGCTGCATCCTTTGATGATGCAGATTCAGGAGTCCCTTCCAGGCACGTGGCTAGAGCTTCCAGGACACTTTATCTCTCAACTGTTAGTGAGTCCTCTTAGGTCGAGGATTAGTTATGTTCTTAGCGTGTGTTAGCTTTTATTTCCGTACTTTGAGTTAGCTAGGGTCTTGACCTAGCAACTCTTTATGTTATGAGTATAGGCTTTTCACACATAGACAGTATTCGAGTCTTCTTATAAATCTTGTATTCCTATCTTACTTGATTATCCAATTATGTTATTCCGACTTTATCTATTATGCTTCCGCTTATCTTTTGTTATGTTTGAGAATGCTATGACCAAGGGTTAGCTTGGGGCACTTGTGGTCCCAAGTCCTATGTTATGTCTAGGGGGTAACCTCGGGGCATGACAAACTTGGTATTAGAGCCTCAGGTTCAAGAGTCCTAGGATGTCTAAAAGCCGCATCGAGTAAAGTCCCTTCCATATGTGTGAAGCACGCCACGCATATGAGAGGAAAGCTATGAGGTGTCTTAGAAAACTTTACTTCTTTCAATATCATTTCATGCGATAGATCTTAACTCTTATGTTCCTCTAGTCCTCATATTGTACATTTTAGATTATGCCTCATTGATGTGCTATGCCTCCCCGAGCCACTTAGAATGTTGTTCCTCCCATTCCGGTCCCCGATGTCACAGATGAGGAGTTCAAAAATGCCATCCATTTGCTAGCCCAGACTTTGGCCACTCAGGACAATCATCAGGCTCCTGCCCCAGTCCACCCTCAAGGTGGGGTAGCGGCCCGAGTTCGTGACTTCGTCTGGATGAACCCACTCAAATTTTGGGGTTCGAAAGTGAGTGAGGACCCACTCAACTTTATTGATGATGTGAAGAAGATCTTCGAAGTTATGCAAGTGGTTGGGGTTGAGTGTGTTAAGCTTGTATCCTATCAACTTAAGGATGTAGCTCATATTTGATTTACGCAAAGGAAGGAGGCTAGGGGGAGGGACGCGGTCCCCAAGACTTAGGAATGTTTTGAGAGGGCCTTCCTTGATAGGTTCTTTCCCCAAGAGTTGAGGCAAGCGAAGGTGGAGGAATTTGTGAACTTGATATAGGGGTGGATGTTGGTTCAAGAGTATAGTCTGAATTTCACTCAGTTGTCTAGATATGCTCCCTCCATTGTATCGGATCCGCATGATCAAATGAGCAAGTTCATATATGGGGTTTCTGATATGGTGAAGAAAGAGTTTAGGTCTGCCTTGTTGATGAGTGATATGAACATTTCCTGACCCATGACTCATGCCCATCAGATTGAGGGTGACAAGCTTAGGGAGACGGCAAGGGAGAACGAAAGAGCTAGATTAGAGGGTTCGAGATTTAGCCATCAGAAGTTCAGGGGCGGACATCACTCTTCCTTTTAGAAAAGATCATCACGAACCGTGCATTCTTCTGCCAGTACTCCTTCTCAAGCCTCCAGGCCCCGCCATGATCAGTCCAGTAGAGGTGCAAGCTCGTATGCTCAGGGTGGTGGTGCAAAAGGACCTTCTTTCCCTGTTTGTACCATGTGTGGGAAGAATCATCCCCGTGAGTGTTTGGCTGGTAGAGAGGGTTGTTTTGGTTGTGGTTAGACTGGCCATCGGATCAGATATTTCCCTTCAGCTAGAAAGAGACAGGGAGGTAGGATGAAACCTATCCCAATAACTTTAGGAGGTAGACCAGCCCCATAGGGCACAACTTCTAGTTCTGGGGGTCAGCGCCAGAACTGTCTTTATGCTATGTCCTCCCATCAGGATCAGGAAAGTTCTCCAGATATGGTTACTGGTATGTTGAAAGTCTTCTCTCTTGATATGTATACTTTGTTGGACCCCGGTGCCTCCTTATCTTTTGTAACCCCTTATGTTGCTTGTAAGTTTGAGATTTGTCTGAATCAGCTTTTAGAACCCTTTTGTGTATCTACTCATATTGGTGAGTCAGTCCTAGCTAAAAGAATCTACCAAAATTTCCCTATCTCAGTCCTTCATAGAGTCACTTCAGTGGATCTAGTAGAGTTGGAGATGACTGATTTTGATGTTATCCTTGGTATGGACTGGTTGTATGCATGTTATGCCTCTGTTGATACGTACTCGTGTTGTTAGTTTCAAGTTTCCTAATGAACCCATCTTAGAATGTCAAGGTAGTCCCACTTCCTCGAAAGGTCACTTCACATCTTATCTTAAGGCTAGGAAGATGATTTCAAAGGGGTATGTTTATCATATAGTGTGGGTTATGGACACGGAGTCCAAAACCCCATCCCTTCAGTCTGTTTCTATTGTGAATGAGTTTCCATAATTGTTTCCTGAGGGTTTGCCTGGAGTCCCTCCTGAGCGGGAGATAGACTTTGGAATAGATATTCTCCTAGATACGAACCCTATATCTATTCCTCCTTATAGAACGGCTCCCGCAGAACTCAAAGACTTGAAGGATCTTCTTGATAAAGGTTTCATCAGGCCTAGCATTTCTCCATGGGGTGCCCCAGTTTTATTTGTTCAGAAGAAGGATGGTTCTCTTAGAATGTATATTGACTACTGTCAGTTAAACAAGGTAACAGTCAAGAATAAGTATCCCATTCCTAGGATTGATGACTTGTTTGATCAGCTTTAGGGTGCTAGTTTCTTCTCCAAAATCGACCTTAGATCCGGTTATCATCAGCTTCATATTAGAGATTGTGATATATCAAAGACTCCCTTCAAAACTCAATATGGTCATTATGAATTTGTTGTGATGTGTTTTGGTCTAACAAATGCTTCTGCAGCTTTTATGGATTTGATGAACCATGTGTTCAAGAAGTATTTGGATATGTTTGTGATTATTTTCATTGATGATATCCTCATCTACTCTTGGAGTGAGGAGGAGCATGTAGACCATTTTTGATTTGTGTTGCGAACTCTCAAGGACAGGCAGTTATTTGCTATGTTTAGTAAGTGTGAGTTCTAGATGTAGTTAGTTGCCTTTCTGGGTCACATTGTGACTAGTTATGGTATCCGAGTTAATTCTCAAAAGATAGAGGCAGTAAAGAACTGGCCTAGACCTACTTCCCCATCTGATATTAGGATCTTTTTTAGTTTGGCTGAATACTATAGGAGGTTTGTGGAAGGATTTTCTTCCATTGCTGCCCCTTTCACCTGATTGACTCAGAAGAAGGTAAAAGTTCAGTGGTCTGACTTGTGTGAGAAGAACTTTCAGGAATTGAAGACTAGATTGACCACAGCTCCAGTGTTAGCTCTACCCGAGGGATTAGATGATTTTGTTGTGTATTGTGATGCTTCTAGGATTGGTTTGGGTTGTGTTTTGATGTAGCGTGGTAAGGTGATTGCTTATGCTTTGAGACAGCTTAAGACTCATGAGAAGAACTATCCTACTCATGACCTTGTGGTGGTAGCCGTGGTCTTTGCTTTGAAGATTTGGATACATTACTTGTATGGTGTGCATGTGGATGTATTCACCGATCATAAGAGTCTTCAGTATGTGTTTACTCAGAAGGAGTTAAATTTGCAACAAAGGAGATGGCTTGAGCTCCTTAAGGATTATGATATGAGTGTGCTTTACCATCCGGGTAAGGCCAATTTCATGGTAGATGCTTTGAGTAGACTGTCCATGGGAAGTGTGTCTTTTATTGATGATGGGAAGAAGGAATTGGTTAAAGAGGTTCATAGGCTTGCTCGGTTGGTAGTTCGCCTTATGGACTCGACAGAAAGTGGTGTGATTGTACAAAATGGTGATGAATTATCTTTGGTAGCTGAGGTGAAGGCAAAGCAAGACAAGGATCCCATTCTACTTCAGCTTAAGGGTGCAATTCATCAGTAGCGAGTGGAGGTTTTCTCCCAAGGAGGAGATGGTGTGCTTCGTTACCAGGGTCTCTTATATGTGCCAGATGTAGATGGGTTGAGATAGCATATTCTGACCGAGGCTCACAGTTCTAGATATTCTATTCATCCGGGTACTACTAAGATGTACCATGATCTACGGGAAGTCTTTTGGTGGAATGGTATGAAGAGGGACATAGCTGGGTTTGTGGCTAAGTGTCCCAACTGTCAACAAGTAAAGGTGGAAAATCAAAGGCCAGGTGGCATGATTCAAGATATTGACCTTTCCACTTGGAAATAGGAAGCAATCGATATGGACTTTATTACTGGTTTGCCTCGTACTCGAAGGCAGCATGATTCCATTTGGATGATTGTCGATCGGATGACCAAGTCATCCCACTTCTTGGCTGTTAAGACTACTGATTCAGCAGACGACTATTCCAGACTCTACATCCGGGAGATATTTTGATTGCATGGTTTTCCCTTGTCCATCATTTCTGATAGAGGTCCTCAGTTTACATCTCAGTTTTGGAGATCATTTCAGAAAGGTCTTGGTACCCAGGTGAAGCTTAGCACAGCTTTTTTCCCTCAGACAGACGGCCAGGCAGAGCACACTATTCAGACTTTGGAGGATATGTTGAGAGCGTGTGTGATTGACTTCAAAGGTAATTGGGATGATCACTTACCTCTTATCGATTTTGCCTACAACAACAGCTTTCACTCTAGCATCCAGATGGCTCCATATGAGGCACTTTATGGCCAGAGGGGTAGATCTCCTATTGGTTGGTTTGAGGTAGGTGAGGCATCCTATATTGGTCCAGATACAGTTCATGAGACTATGGAGAAGGTTCAGCTTATTAGGGAGAGGTTGAAGAACACTCAGAGTCGACAGAAATCATATGCGAATGTGAGGAGAAGGGAGTTTGAATTTGAAGTTGATGATTGGGTTTTCCTAAAGGTGTCACCCATGAAGGGTGTGATGAGGTTTGGCAAGAAAGGAAAGCTTACTCCCCGTTTTGTAGGTCCTTATCGGATTTTGAGGAGAGTTGATAGTGTTGCTTATGAGTTGGAGTTGCCAACAGAGTTGGAAGCAGTTCACCCAGTTTTCCATGTTTCCTTGTTGAAGAAGCGTATTGGTGATCCGACCATGATTGTTCCCTTGGAGTATGTGGGTGTGAAGGATAGTCTCACCTATTAGGAGGTTCCCGTGGAGATCCTTGATCGTCAGATTTAGAGGTTGAGGAACAAAGAAGTAGCTTCAGTGAAAGTCCATTGGAGGAATCAGCTTGTAGAGGGTGCTATTTGGGAAGCGGAAGAGGCCATCAAGGCTAAATATCCTCATGTCTATTCTTCCGATTCAGTTCCAGCTTGAGGTACTAGTTTCCTCCTTAGCATGTCCCTAAGATTCTATTCCACTAGTTCCTCTCATGATTCTAGCATGCATCCATGTTTTACGAAGTTAGTTTATCATGTTTTCAAGTTGAAAAGCTCAGTTTTTATGTTTACTCTATGGTTTCCATGTTCTGTTGCTGGTTGGGATGTTTTCTCTTCAGTTTTTCCCTTGTTTAGTTTTCATTCGAGGACAAATGATCCTAATAGGGAGATATTATAACACCCCAAAAATAGACCCAGCTTTTAAACTCAGAACTTGCAGAAATTTTTGAACTTCCAGGAATCACGAGTCAAGTCCACGAGCTGTGGGTGGTTCCACGAATCATGGAAATCATCCAGCACCGAGTTAGACCGGGTGAGAGTACCCTTAGTCCCAGAACTACGTTCCCCCATAGGTTTAAGAGTTCCCTCTATTGGGCATCAGTTTTAGTGATCACACTATAGTCATGCCTTTATACCCTATCAAGGTATATTGGTTCCTCTCGATGGGGCGTATACATCGTATTCCATGTAGCTCACATGGTCTATGTCGGTTAGATAACCTCCCATAGAAATAGTTTATGCTTTAAAAATGTACTTGACTCTTATTCAAATTTCAGACTCTTGTTTATGATCATGTTTTCAGCTTATGTGTTTTATAGAGTCATTTGCATCCAGTTTTACTTTTAAAGTATGATTTCGATTGTTAAAGTATACTCAGCATGTTTTAAACTATTTATCATGTTCATGCATCACTCACATACTTGGTACATCTTATCGTACTGACGCATATCTTGCGTTGCATCCTTTGATGATGTAGATTCAGGAGTCCCATCCCAGGCACGTGGCTATAGTTTCCAGGCCACTCTATCTGTCAGTTGTTGGTGAGTCCTCTTAGGTCGAGGACTAGTTATGTTCTTAGCGTGTGTTAGCTTTTATTTCCGTACTTCGAGTTAGCTAGGGTCTTGTCCTAGCAACTTTTTATGGTATGAGTAGAGGCTTTTCAGATATAGACGGTAGTCGAGTCTTCTTATGAATCTTGTATTCCTATTTGACTTGATTATCCAATTATGTTATTCCGACTTTATCTATTATGCTTCCGCTTATCTTTTGTTATGCTTGAGAATGTTATGACCAAGGGTTAGCTTGGGGAACTTGTGGTCCCAAGTCCCGTGTTACGTCTAGGGGGTAATCTCGGGGCGTGATAGTTATGTTTATGTTTGGGGGTGCAATAATTCACTTTCGCCCTTTTAATAGTAGATTAGTCAAATAAACTGCTAGGGTTTTCGTCATACCACAATTCTTTCTCAAAGAGAAATTATTTTATTTTTGTTATTTTAATGTCGAACCAAGTTGGTGTTTTCCTATGATAGATTGAGAGGCAACTTTCTTAAGGGAAAATGCCAAGTTTTAGTATTAAATTGAGTCCATGGTTTACTTGTCTCGAAATGGGCCCACTAAAAATTTTCTTGGTAAGAAATTTGCAAAATAAAGGAAAAAGGAAAAATGATTTTTTTAAAAGCATTCTGTTTTCATGACTTGCACATTCCCTATTTGGCTTGATCAATTCACAAACGAGTGTGTAGAACTTAGAATAGCTTGTCATAAGCCATTTGTCCCAATTAATTTTGAGACTAGTTGTGAAATTCTTGTATTGTGATGCCTTGTGTGGTAAGGTGTTACTTTGTTCTTGTGCGTATGTGTTTTCTAGAATTCACTCCAAATGTGATTCAAGGTAAAATCCTAGATGTTGTGTAGCTTGGAAGATGACTTTAGGCCCTTTTTGAATAGATATTTTACCCAAATGGCCTTCCCTTTACATTGATCTTAGTAAGACCCTTTAAGCTTGTGACTTTTCTTTGGCACCTTGTTAGACACCTTGACCCTTTTTGGATCCTCTATTCTTGCACCCATCCTCCCTAATGACTAGAAAGTTAAATATAGGCTAAAATCCTAAGTTTGGGAGGGAATTGAAATGTTAACATAGGCACAAGCCTAAGTTTGGGGGTGTATGAATAAAATGTGGAGAAGAAAAGAAGTTATACTTCAATTCAAGGTAGCACTTTAGGCTCGAAATGAAAAATTGCTTTAAAATGTTCAAGGAAGTGAGCAAAATGAAAAGGAAAGGAGAAATTGGTGCTACCGAATGAATGAAACAAAAAGGTGTTGAATGAATAAGTTAATAGGGAAGCTTGGGTTGTGAGAGGGAGAAATGAGGTAAAGTTAATGTTCGAAAATGTGAGCGGTGCTTTGAATGATCACAAGAGCCAAATGTAATCCTCACCTTAACCCTAGCCAACATCATTGCTTACAATTCCTTAGTTATTCCAAGCTTAGTAACTCTACATTAAAGCAAATTACATGAAGGGCAAGCCTATGGTTCAACGCATATGCACTCGAACTTCTTTGAGAGAGTGAGAGTCTTTTTGGTTCTCGTATAATCCCTTTATTATAAATTAAATATTTGTGAAGGGAATTCTCTCTTGTGGTGAGTGGAATCACACACTTAAAATGAATAATGAAGTCTCTATTTCAATTGAGAGGAATGAATGAGACAAGTTATGTGGAAAATCTCGAGGCAAACCTTGAAGGTCAATGCCTATTACTTGAGAAGCTTGATAATCTTGTTTTGAATAAGAATACCCTGCTTTTGAATGAGAAATGAAATCATTTTGGTAAAAGTTTTGAAATGATTACTTTCCTTGAGATTTTGGTGATACCAATTGAGATGAGCATAGTAGTTGAGTCTTTTTATTTTGAGTCATTTGTGTGTTATTTTCATAAGTTTTTGAGTTAATATAATATTGTGTACAACCCTTGTGTTTTGAGAACTTATTTCATTCCTTACCTTGTGAGTGTCTTGCTTGAGGACAAGCAATAGTTCAAGTTTGGAGGTTTGATAAGTTAGTAATCTACCAACTTATTGAGACTTTATTCATAGATTATTGCCATGTTTTTACGTGAAATAGATGTACTTATTACCTTTATTATAGTGAATGTAGGTACTCTTAGTCAAAAGAAGAAAGAAAAGAAATTGAACCCAAAAGAGCTTAAAATTGAGTTAAAGTACAAAGATGATCAGAAGGGAAAGATTCTGCCATGAGAGGTGCAATAATGTGCAAGCTGCAAAGAGGCACCTGCGAATCTGGAAGTTCAAATTACTGATTGAGCAGTCATCAACATGCGAGCTGCACTTTTCCAAGGGAGATTGTCCATCCCCTTGTACCTGACTTGCATATTGATGGAACATTACTGCCTGAGAAGATGGGCACCTGCGATCCACAAACCTCAAGGGGCGATCGTAGGTGCCTTCGCATTTCATATCATACATTCCCTGAAGGGCAATTTTGTTCAAATGTGCGTGACATATTTGTGAAGGTTCTAAAACCCTTTTTGGGATTTGTACTAATATTATTCATCAGTTTTTACTTTCCCAAAGAAGAGTTGAGAGAGCATATTTTCTTTCTTCTTCTTCCTTATTGAAAAACACCATTTGTAAGCAATTTAGAGCTTGGAATTTGAACCTAGCTTACATAATGAATGGAATTTTGAGAAACCCAACTGGTATCTTCTCTTATTCCTTTGATATTTGTAGCTAAATTTTATTCTAGGGGTGTGTGCATGATGGGTGTTTGAAATTGGGAATAGGTGTTGATTAATTAAGCTTATAATCGATTATTGAGAATAGGTCTATTGAATTCTTTATGTTTTAATTATAAAATTGACAGTTGCAAACATTAATTTAGTTAACTAATTTTGTACTTGCTTGAAAGAGGAGTTCATAAATTGGGTAACAATTCAATAGTGAGAATTTGAGATTTCCACCACAAATCAAGGTTAGAAATAGTTTGATTATAGGAAATACTCATCTAAGAGTCAAATCTAGAGATAGTTTGACTCACCTAATGTCACGACCAAAACTGGGCCATGATGGCGTCTACATAACCCCCCCGGTAGACAAGCCAAACCCAATGATTGTGGAAGATAGTAATAATAATTAAACTAAGGAAAAGCAGAAGATATAATGAAAAGACGGGGCCAATAGCATATATGCATACCAATGTACAAAATATACAAAAGATGGCCCTAAAGTGACCAAATAGACAAAACAACATGAGAACCAACCCGGACCTGGTGTCACTAGTACAAGAGAGACCAAAGTAAGGTGTAGCTATACAACAGATGTTGTCTATCCAAAATACGAAATATAGATAGGATGTACAAGATAGAAAGCATGTAAAGTCTCCAAAAGCACCGGGAGCTCACCGTGATCCGAACAGCAACATGCCTCGAATGATAGAAGATCAGCGAGGGTGGCTTGTACTAGGTGCTACATCAGAAAAAGATGCAGAGTGTAGTATGAGTACCAAGGCAATGGGTACTCAGTAGGCATCATAGGCCGACCGAGCGCATAAAGATGATATATAAATAAGAGATACAGGAAAGTAGCTAAAATTATAGGGATTCACCTAAATCAAGTTATAAAGCCAAGCATACATCAATAATCCAATAAGGTGAAGAACAAACAAGATCAAGCAAAATCCAGAGACAATCCACATGCCAAGACAAATGTAATGTGATGCACAATGATGCATGCATGAATGCAATATAATATAAACTAGGAATACCACATCGAGCTATGCATATAGATATGTGAAAGCAAAATACCCGGAATAACGCATCGGGCTATGCATATATATATAAATGAAAGTAAAATACTGAAATAACGCATCAGGGGTTCGGAATACCGCATCGAACTATAAATATATGCATAAAATAGTATTTTTCCCATTTTCCTTCCAAAATCCAAAGTAATACCCAAAGTAATTTGTTTAAGTACAAAAATCATCACAACCGGGGTAAAGACTCATTTTAAACCAAAATCCTTGAAAAATACTTCCATGTTGTACCAATGATATGTCATGAAATGTGAGTAGGAAATATCAACAAACAGAGAAAAACCACACACACCAACAGACAGAACAGGGCAGAAATACCCTCCAAACCAAGAGAATTGACCTGGAATTCCGTCCAAATCCAAGCCATGGCCTCGGGCCCACAGTTACACACAACGATAGAATAAAGCGGGTAAAACAAAAAAAAAATGAAAATGACCGGGAATCTCTATTCTACCTCTAAAGCCTTGTAAAAGCATACTAAGGATTCTATACTAGTCAAACAGATAAAGCAAGCTCCTAAGCTAAGGATAGCATACAGTTCTAGACTAAGAACCCGAAATGGCCAATTAAAGTGATAACACGATTTAAGCCTAAATTCTACCTAATATCCAACCTAACGTTCCAGTAACTCATAAATATATATAATCTAACTAAGCTCAGTCTAGAAGGTAAACCGTAACCTACCTCAGGGCCAAACTGCAAGCACGAACCATCACTCATGTGCCTTCCCTATTTGAACAACTTCAGAAAGGTTCCACACTATCAAGAACACAATCCAGGTGTCAAGACGAGAAGAATGACACCCATATTACTATACGAAAAAATCAGGCAAAAAATTGGGTAGAAAAAATGACCCTCGGGGCCCGTGCAAAGAAACAGAAAACAAACATCACAATTATGCTCGCGGTGGGTTAAGGAACCCATGCCCAATGTTTGGGCGCGAACAGAGCTTGATTCGGGGCCCAAAACAGCCCCGAAGAATTACTAATTTGAGGGATCAAAATGGGAAAAACTCAAAATTTAAAGGCGGGAACCTACCTCGACAAGAGAAAAACGTCACGGAGGTGAGTTGCATGAATTTACGAGCATGAAGCCCCAAGAATCAGATTTTTACAAGGATCACCCCAACCTTAAGAATTAATTAACAAGGGAGTTTAGCGAGAGAATTACGAGAATTAACACGGAAGGAGGAGAGGGGTGACTAGGGAACTTACCGGATGAAGGACACTAAAGAAAGAAGCTGGAAAATAGGACCTTGGGAGCTTCAACAATGGAGTTCTCAGAATAATGAAGGAGAAAATGAAGTTGAAGTTTAAATAGTTGCTAGGGGTCCTTCATGGCGATCGCAATCGTACCCCCGCGTTCGCGGAGAACAGCTGGCCCAACCATCACTATCACGATGGTCCAGGCCGCGTTCGCGAAGAGGAAGGTTGAGCCAGGTCCCTGCCAGCTTTATCATGAACGTGATGAGCAACCTTCTCGATCGTGATGGTCAAGAAACTAGACCATCGCGAATGCGATGGAAGCTCCGCCATTGTGAAGACCAAAATGGTCTGCAACAATATTGCAGCAACTAGCTATTTCACCAAGGCCAAAAGTCTTCCGACGGATCCTCGGGATTCATTCGGAACCTTGTGAACACAAACCAAGCATGCTACCCTACCAGACACGGCATTCTAGACTCAATGGAATTGATGAAACTCCCAACAAAGATTGTTTTAACAAAAGTAGGCCCCGCGTCCAAAACCAACTCGGAACTCAAAACCCAAAAATAAGTCTGGAAGCCCCAAGATCGGAACCAAAGGTCTCCCTAGCCCAAAGTCGACATTCCGGAGCTAACAACATTGATGGAATTTCCATCCGAGGCCGTCTTCTCTGAATATTGACCAAATTCAACCCTACCAGCCAAAATGACTTGAAAACACACAAAGCAACACAAGACCAAACTGAAGGCACTCAGACCCATATCAATGGTCCTACTAGACCAAAATCCCCGTTCCGAAGTTAATGGAACTGTCGGAATTTGATTCTGAGCATGTATACCAAGAAAATTGACCGTAGTCAAATATTTACCCACTTTAAGTTCTAAAATAGGGAAATGGTCATAACGACCTAATGAACAGCCCAGGCACCGAATTGTCAGTCCCGGTAAGCCATAGATGACCTGTAGCCACTGAGGGAAAGCTTAAAATGCATAAAAAGCACAGAAAATAACTTGAGGGTCATTACAAAATCCACTACTAAAAGACTTTTGTTCGTGAAAGTTAGAAAAAGGATACCACCTGAAGACTCGAAAAGACAAGGATAACGGGTCTGTATGTCAGTCTCGATCTCCCAAGTAGCCTCCTCGACAGAACGATGCCGCCACTGAACCTTAACTAAAGGAATCTCCTCAGACCTCAACTTCCTAACCTGCCTGTCCAAAATAGCAACAGGCTCCTCCTCAAAGGTTAAGGACTCATCCAACTGAACCGACTCTAACTGAAGCACATGAGACTCATTTGGAATATACCGCTACAGCATAGAGACATGAAACATAGGATGCACACTAGGAAGAGAAGGAGGCAAGGCTAACTCATAAGCAACCTCTACAATACTATTAAGGACCTTGAATGGCCCAATGAACCTCAGACTGAGCTTACCCTTCCTACCAAACCTCATCACGCCCTTCATGGGCGATAACTAAAGAAGCACACTGTCACCCACCATAAACTCTAGATCCCGAACTCTCTGGTCAGCATAACTATTTTGCCTACTCTAGTTAGTGTGAAGTCTCTCCTTAATAACCCAAACTCTATCCATGGAATCATGAAGCAAGTCGGTACACCACGACCTAACCTTGAAAGCATCAAACTAACCCACCCGAGATCTGCATCGCCTACCATACAAAGCCTCGAACGAAGCCATCTGAATGCTGGAATGGTTACTATTACGATATGGAAACTCTGCCAAGGCTAAACATTGGTCCCTCTGATCCCTAAAATCAATAACGCAGGCTCAAAACATATCCTCCAGAACCTGAATAGTGTGCTTTGACTGACCATCTGTCTGTGGATGAAAAGCGGTGTTAAGCTCAACTCTAGTACCCAACTCTCTCTAAATAGACCACCAGAAGTGCAAAGTAAACTGAGTACCTCAGTCGGAGATGATAGAAACTGGCACACCATGCAAACGGATAATCTCCCGAATATAGATCTGAACAAACCTCTCAGAACTGTAGAAAGTCTGAACTGGCAAAAAGTGAGCAGACTTTGTGAACCTATCCACGATAACCCAAATAGAATCAAATATCCATAGAGTACGTGGCAATCTGACTACAAAATCCATGGATATACGCTCCCATTTCCACTCCAGAATGGGTAGCCTCTGTGACAAACTCCCTGGCCTCTAGTACTCAAACTTCACTTGCTAACAGTTCAAGCACCTAGATACGAAAGCCAAAATATCCCTCTTCATCCCACACCACCAGTAGTGCTTCCTCAAGTCACGATACATCTTAGCTTCCTCGGAATGAATGGAATATCTAGAACAATGAGCCTCCTCCAATATCAATCTGACCAAGTCACCAACTCTAGGAACACAGATGCGGCCCTCGATCCTCAGAGTACACTCTGAATCCAAAGTCGCCTTCCTAGCCTCACCGCTCAACACCTTGTCACGAATGATCCTTAATATTTCATCATCAAACTGTTGTGCCCAAATCTGCTCCAACAAGGAAGATTTAGCCTCAACACAAGCAAAAATATAGCCCAGCTGAGAAATGTCAAGTCTAACCAATCTATTAGCCAAGGACTGGATATCTCAAGCTAAAGGTCACTCTTCTGTAGCTAAGAAAGCCAAACTACCCATACTCACCGCCTTTCAGCTTAAGGCATATGTCATACTAACCATACTCACTGCAGGCGCAGGGGACTCATCCTCACCTGCTGCAGATCTCGTTTGAACCATCTGAGAAAGAGTGAAACAAGGATACTCAGAAGTTGATTAAGTCAATAACGCACGACAAGGAATCAAACAATAAGACATATTTCCTAGGAATTTCCTATAGCTTCTCGTAGATTGGATATGGATGTCATCGTACCAATCCACGAGACTCTACTAGACACTTTGCTCTTGTACTGGAGAGACCGATGAACCTAGTGCTCTGATACAACTCTATCACGACCCGAAACTGGGCCATGATGGCGTCTACATAACCCCCCGATAGACAAGCCAAAACCCAACAATTGTGAAAGACAGTAATAATAATTAAACTAAGGAAATGTGGAAGATATAATGAAAAGATAGGGCCAATAGCATATATATATACCAACGTACAAAATATACAAAAGATGGCCCTAAAGTGACCAAATAGACAAAATAACACGAGAACCAACCCGGACCTGGTGTCACCAGTACAAAAGCGACCAAAGTAAGGAGTAGCTATACAACAGATGTTGTCTATCTAAAATACAAAATATAGACAGTATATACAAGATGAAAAGCATGTAAAGTCTCCAAAAGAATCGGGAGCTCACTGCAATCCGAACAACAACAGGCCTCGAACAATAGAAGATCAGCGAGGGTGGCTTGTACTAGGTGCTGCATCAGAAAAAGATGCAGAGTATAGTAAGAGTACCAAGGCAATGGGTACTGAGTAGGCATCATAGGCCGACCGAGCGCAGAAAGATAATAAATAAATAAGAGATACAGGAAAGTAGCTAAAATTACATTGATCCACCTAAATCTAGTTATAAAGCCGAGCATACATCAATAATCCAATAAGGTGAAGAACGAACAAGATCAAGCCAAATCCAGAGACAATCCACATGCCAATACAAATGTAATGAGATACACGATGATGCATGCGTGAATGCAATATAATATAAACCCAAAATACCGCATCGAGCTATGCATATAGATATGTGAAAGCAAATAACACATCAGTCTATGCATATATATATAAATGAAAGTAAAATACCCAAAATAATGCATCGGGGGTCCAGAATACAGCATCAGACTATAAATATAAGCATAAAATAGTATTTTTCCCATTTTCATTCCAAAATCTGAAGTAATACCCAAAGTAATTTATTTAGGTCCAAAAATCACCACAACTGGGGTAAAGCCTCATTTCAAAGAATAATCCTTGAAAAATACTTTCATGTTGTACCAATGAAATGTCATGAAATGTGAATAGGAAATATTCACAAACAAAGAAAAACCACAAACACCAATAGGCAAAACAGGGTAGAAATACCCTCCAAACCAAGAGAATTGACCTAGAATTCCATCAAAATCCAAGCCATGGCCTTGAGCCCACAGTTACACACAATGATAGAATAAATCAGGTAAATTGAAAAGTAAAGCAAAAACCACCGGGAATCTCTATTCTACCTCTAAAGCCTCGTAAAAGCATACTAAGGATTATATACTAGTCAAACATATAAAGCAAGTTCCTAGTCTAAGGATAGCATACAACTCTAGACTAAGAGCCGAAAATGGCCAATTAAAGTGATAATAGTATTTAAGCCTAAATTCTACCTAATATCCAACCTAATGTTCCAGTAACTAATAAATATATATAATATAACTAAGCTCAGTCTAGAAGGTAAACCGTAACCTACCTCGAGGCCAAACTACAAGCACGAACCATCACTCTTGTGCCTTTGCCTTCCGTTTAGCCTCAGAAAGCTACCACGCTATCAAGAACACAATCCAGGTGTCAAGACGAGAAAAATGACACCTATATTACTATTGGGAAAAATCAGGCTGAAAATCAAGTCAGAAAAATGACCCTCGGGGCCTGCGTAACGAAACAAAAAACAAAAATCACAATTATGCTCGCGGTGGGTTAAGGAACCCATGCCCAATGATTGGGAATGAACGGAGCTCAATTCGGGGCCCAAAACAGCCAAGAAGTGTTACTAATTCGAGGGACCAAAATGGGAAAAACTCAGAATTTAAAGGCGGGAACCTACCTCGACAAGAGAAACACGTCACGGAGGTGACTTGCACGAATTTACGAACATGCAGCCCCAAGAATCAGATTTCTACAAGGATCACCCCAACCTTAAGAATTAATCAACAAGGGAGTTTATCGGGAGAATTACAAAAATTTACACAGAAGGAGGAGAGGGGTGACGAGGGAACTTACCAGATGAAGGACACTGAAACAAGAAACTGGAAAATAGGAGCTTCGAAGCTTCAACAATGAACTTCTCAGAATAATGAAGGAGAAAATGAATTTGAAGATTAAATAGCTACCAGGGGTTCTTCATCACAATCGCGATAGAACCCCCACATTCGTGGAGAACAGCTGGCCCAACCATCGCGATCGCGATGGTCCAAGCCGTGTTTGCAAAGAGGAAGGTTGAGCCGGGTCCCAGCCGGTTTCATCACAAATGCGATGAGCAACCTTTGCGATCGCGATGGTTAAGAACTAGACCATCACGAACGCGATGGAAGCTCCATGATCGCGAAGACCAAAATGGTCTGCAACAATATTGCCGCAACCAGCTATTTCACCAAGGCCAAAAGTCTTTCGACAGATCCTCGGGATTCATCCGGAACTCTGCAAACACAAACCAACCATGCTACCCTACCAAAAACGGCATTCCAGACTCAATGGAATCAATGAAACTCCCAATGGAGATCATTTTAAGGAAAAGTGGGCCCCACGACCAAAACCAACTCGGAACTCAAAACCCAAAAACAAGTCCGGAAACCCCAAGAATCGAACCAAAGGTTCCCTTAGCCCAAAGTCGACATTCTGGAGCTAATGGCACTAACAGAATTTCCATCCAAGGCTGTCTTCTTTGAATGTTGACCAAAGTCAACCCTACCAGCCAAACTGGCTTGAAAACACACAAAGTAACATAAGACCAAATCGAAGGCACTCAGACCCAGATCAATAGTCCCACTAGACCAAAATCCTCGTTCCAAAGCCAAGGAACTGTCGGAATTCGATTTTGAGCACATTTACCAAGAAAGTTGACTAAAGTCAAAGATTTACCAATTTTAAGTGCTAATACAAGGAAACGGTCATAACGATCTAACAAATGGTCCAGGCACCAAATCGTCAGTCCCAACAAGTTATAGATTACATATAGCCACTGAGGGAAAGCTAAAAATATAGAAAAAGCATGGAAAATGAAAAATGACCTGGAGGGTCATTACACCTAAGTGTTAATTGGTTGGTTTGATGATTAAACTATGAGGCTTGAACAAAGACCATAGTAAAGATGCTTAATAGGTTGAAAAACTATTAAGTGTATCTTAAACCAAGATACTCATGCTCTTAATTGATAGTTTGTTTGATTAATTAACCCCTATCCCATATTAAGACCCCATCGGAAGCACACCCCTAGTCTTCCTTCTTTTGATTACTCAATTGTGTTTATGTCTACTTTTGTCACATTGCAAATTATTTTCCAAACCTTTTCCTCCAATTTTACTTTTTCCTTGCTTCAACAATTGCTCATGCTAGTGAATTGTATACTGATATTTAGTGGCAAACCATTATCTTATTCTCCATGGATTCAACCCTGACATCCTGTTGGGTTACTTACTTATTTTTCTTGGCGATCGTTACCACCTTCTTTGGGAAAGTACTTTTGAATGTCATCAATAGACCTTTTTCTAGATATACAGCCTATATCCATTTCTCCTTACATACTGGCTCTAACTGAGCTTATGGAGTTGAAAGATCAGTTAAAGGACCTCCTAGAAAAAGGTTTCATCAAACCCATCATCTCTCCATAGGGTGCTCCAGTTCTCTTTGTATGTAACAAATATGGTTTGCTCAGAATGTGTATTGACTACCGTCAGTCGAACAAGGTCACCATTAAGAATAAGTATCTCATACCTAGGATTGATGACTTGTCCGGCCAGCTTCAAGGTGCCAGTTATTTCTCCAAGATTGACCTCAGATTCAGTTATCATCAGCTCAGAGTTAGAGAGTGTGACATTCTGAATACAACCTTCAGAACTCGGTATAGTCACTATGAATTTTTAGTTATGTCTTTTGGACTAACAAATTCTCCTGCAAATTTTATGGACTTGATGAATAGGTTGTTCAAGCAGTACTTGGATATGTTTGTCATTGTCTTCATAGATGACATCCTTTCTTATTCTCAGAGTGGGGAGGCATGTAAGCCATCTGAGGGTTGTGCTGCAAGCTTTTAAGGATCACCAGTTATTTGCTAAGTTTAGTATGTGTGAATTTTTCTTATAGTCATTTGCTTTTCTGGGTCATGTGGTGTCTAAGGAGGGTATCCGAGTAGATTCGCAAAAAATAGAGGCAGTAAAGAACTAGCCTAGACCCACCTCTCCGACAGACATTAGGAGCTTTTTGGGTTTGGCTGGTTACTATAGGAGATTTATTGAGGGTTTTTCATCCATAGCTTCCCCATTGACCAGGTTGACTCAGAAAAAGGTTAAGTTCTAATGGTAAGATGAGTGCAAGAAGAACTTCCAAGGGAAAGACTAGGTTGACCGAAGCTCTAGTTTTGACTCCACCAGAGGGTTTAGATGGTTTTGTTGTTTATTGTGATGCATCTAGAGTAGGCCTTAGCTGTGTCTTGATGAAGCACAGTAAGGTCATTGCCTATGCTTCCAAACAGCTTGAGATTCATGAGAAGAACTACCCGACTCATGATCTTGAGCTTGCAGCAGTTGTCTTTGCCTTAAATATTTGGAGACACTACTTGTATGGTGTCCATGTGGATGTGCTTACTAACCATAAAAACCTCCAGTATGTGATCACTCAGAAGGAGTTGAATCTTCAGAAGAGAAGGTGGCTCGAACTTCTCAAAGACTATGACATGAGTGTGATTTACCATCCTGGTAAGGCCAATGTAGTGGCTGAAGTACTTAGCAAATTTTCTATAGGTTGAGAAATAGAAGAATAAATTAGCTAAGGATGTTCATAAGCTTGCTCGTTTAAGGGTTTGCCTTACAGACTCAACAGATGGTCATGTTATAGGTCAGATTGGTTCAAACTCTTCTTTGGTAGTTAGGTGAAGGAGAAGTAAGACAGTGATCTCATTTTGCATCAGTTGAAAGGTGTTGTCCATCAGCAAAGAGTAGACGTTTTCTCCCAAGCGAGAGATGGTGTACTTCATTACTAGGGTCAGTTATGTGTTCTAAATGTGGATGAGTTAAGGCAGAGGATTTTGGCAGAGGCTCACAATTCCAGATATTCTATCCATTCTGGTTCCACAAAGATGTAGCATGACCTATAGAAAGTCTATTAGTGGAATGGAATTAAAAGGGACATTGCATATTTTATGGCTAAGTGTCCAAACTGCCAGCAGATAAAGGTAGAACATCAGAGACCGGGAGGTATGACTCATGATATTGACATTCCTACTTTAAAGTGGGTAGTAATCAATATGAACTTCATAACAGGTTAATTGCGCACCCATGGGCAGCATGATTCGATTTGGGTGATAGTAGACATGGTGACTAAGTCAACCCATTTCTTGGATGTCAAGACTACTAATTTAGCATAGGATTATGCCTGACTTTACATCTGTAAGATAGTCATATTGTATAGAGTTCCCTTATCCATCATCTTAGATAGGGGTAGTCAGTTTACATCTCAATTTTGGAAGTCATTTTAGAAAGGTCTTGGTGCACAGGTAAATCTCTGCACAACATTTCATTCGTAGATGGATGGTCAGGCAGAGCATACCATCCATACCTTAGAGGATATATTGAGGGATTGTGTGATTGACTTTAAAGGTAATTGTGGTTATCACTTACCTCTTATAGAGTTTTCCTACAATAACAGCTTTTCATTCTAGCATTCAAATGGCTCCATATGAGGCACTTTATGGGTGAAGGTATAGATAACCTGTTGGTTGGTTTGAGGTAGGTGAAGCAGTATTGATAGGGCCAGATTATGTACATGCGACTATGCAAAAAGTTCATCTCATTAGGGGGAGATTCAAGGCAGCTCAGAGTCATCAAAAAACCTATGCAGATGTGAGGAGAAAAGACCTAGAATTTGATATTGGCAATTGGGTATTTCTGAACGTTTCACCTATGAATTGAGTTATGCAATTTGTTAATAAGAGGAAGCTTAGTCCCCGATATGTAAGTCCTTACAGTATTTTGAGAAGAGTTGGTAGGGTGGCTTATCAGTTAGAGTTGCTCGCAGAGTTAGCATAAGTGCACCAAGTCTTCCATGTATTCTTGATAAAGAAGTGCATTGGTGATCCAGCCTTAGTTGTGCCATTAGAAAGTGTGGTTGTGAAGAATAGTCTCTCTCACAAAGATGTCCCAGTTTAGATTCTTTACCGTTAGGTTTGTAAGTTTAGAAACAAGGAAGTGGCTTTAGTGAAAGTTCTTTGGAGGAACCAGTCAGTTGAGGGAGCTACTTAGGAAGCAGAAGCAGCTATGATAACCAAGTACACTCACATCATTCCTTACAATTAAGCTCCAACTTAAGGTAATAGTCTCCTTATTTGTATTCCCCTTAGTTTCATGTTCCAACAGCTAGTCTTGCATTTTCATTGTGCATTCATGTCTCACGACTTCAGTTTAGTTATATTTCAGTTAGAATTCAGTCATTATTTCAGTACATCACCTTTTAGAACTCAGTCTGAGGGATTGTAGCTCTTTATCTATTATTTTAGCCTAGTTAAGTCTTCATTCAAGGATGAATGATCCCAAGGGGTAGATATTGTAACACCTCAAAAATTCTAAGTTAAGAAACAAACCAGAATTCTAAGTGTGAAACTGTCAAAGTGACAGAAATAGGAACCATGGACCGTGGAACAGACTACAGTCTGTGGATTCCATCCATGGAACAAGTATTACAAACCAACCTTTGGTCTTTGATCCACAATAGGTATCCACAGACCATGGATCAGACCACGAGTCATGGTTGCCCCTCCTAGAACCAGACTAGCAGGGTGACAGTTGGCCTGAGATCTATGGCCGAGGTTCATAGGACTGTGGAACAGTCCACAAGCCATGGTCTGTAGCCACAAAAGTCAAACCTGTAGCTTAGAAATTTCCCAGGGAACCACAAGAGGGTTCCATAGCTCATGGAACCATCCACAGACCGTGGTTCCTGTCCGTGGAACCCAGTTTTGAGAAAATTCAGCAATTTTCATTAAGTCTTCTCAGGGGGAATTTTAGACTTTTCCCCTTTATTTTAACTTAAATAATAAGTTGTTTTAGGATTACTTTAAGAGTTTATAATCATACTTAGCCTATTTTTCATTCATTCCACAGATTCAAGTTCAAAAAGAGAGAAAGAATGTTCCCTGGCCTAGCGTTTTCTTCTTCAAAGCTTCAGAAATCCATCCCTAGTTCATGAATCTTCTCCTACTATGTATATGGGTTTTCACTAAGGGTGTTGTTCGCCTTTATGCCCAAAACCTCAGGCTTTTACATTGAGTTTATGGTTTTATGAAATAAGGGTTCCTACCCAATATGCAAATTATTACAGAATTTAGTCTTTATGATTGCTTCATGATTTATATCCTATTTTGGGAGAATTGTATCATTTTTCAATGATATGTATGAATTTTCAGAAATATTTGAGAAATCAAGAATTTAGCCCAAAATTGATAGTATTTTCTCATGAACTAGCTTCCTTCAGAGTCTAACCTAAATTACTAGCATTGAGTTTTAAACAGAATTTAGCTAGCTTTCAACTTAAAACTTTTCAGAAATTAATGATTTCAGACTAGTTGACTTCTGACGCCGTATTCCGGAACTTCAGTTTTAAATGAGCTAGCAGAATCAGTTTTTGGAGTAGTACTTAGTATCGAGTTGGACTAAGGTTTAGTTTACACTAAAATCCTAGAACTACGTGTAACCATAGATTTATTTAGCCTCTTAGTTGGGCATAAAAACTAGTGATCATGTCAGTCATGCCTCTATACCCTGGCAAGGTATATTGGGTCCTCTCAGGGAGTATACATCAAACTCCATATTTAGCTCACGTGGTTTATATCGGTTAACAGACTCTCCTACAAAATTAGACTTAGTAGTTGTGTACTAGGCTCTCATCTCAGTTTTACAGGTTTTTATTATACTTTTCAGAATATACTTGCATTTCAGATTTCATGCATGATTATGTTTGGGCCAATGTACTATAGTTTAGTTTACAGTTTTTAAACATCATGTCAACGTTCTAGCATGTTCAGTTATATTGCATATCCCACATGCTCAGTACATTCAAAGTACTGACCGTATACTCTACGTGCTGCATTTTATCATGATGTAGGTCCAGGTTCTCAGACTCAGCCTCGCAATTAACTCGATTTAGTGCCATCTCCGCAATAGCCAGTGGTGAGTCCTCATCAACCGAGGACATATTTTATTATGATTTTCTATTAGTTTATCTCAGTTTCAATGTTTTGGAGTTAGCTGGGATCTTGTTCCAGCAACTCATCAGTAGTAAAGGCTTTCAGACATAGAGTCAGACTTCAGCTTATTCAGTTAATCTTACTTTTCAGACTTATAATATATTAGCAGAGATTCTTTGTTTAAATTTCTAAACTTACATGTTATTCAGTTTACCTTCCGCTTAGCCATTAAAATTCAGAATACTTAGTGTATGCAAGACCATGGGTTAGCTTGGGGTCACTTGTGGCTCTAAGCACCATGTTATATCTAGGGTGTAGACTCGGGTCATTACAATATCATTCTCTATAAATCATATAAACTATATAGACCCTTATAGAGAAACATGTGACGTATGAATCTGCCTTGCGACGAAGGAAGTTTTAGCTTTACATATCTCGATTCTGAGTTTTGGAAATTTTTGTGGATAGTACCCCCTCCTACCATCATACAATCTACACAAAATCAAGGGGTATAACCATTACAAACAGCCAATAAACACATTCTAGACATATCGGTAACATGTCGGCTACTAGGCGAGCGACTTGCTCGTCGGACTTTCTTTATACTTATGATTCTTTATACTTCCCTTCTCTTATTACAATCATAAATTAGACAAATATTGGACATATTTACAGTAGCTAATAACCATGTGGGGCCTACAAAATAGTCTGCCACAATCAAATATGCAGCTTCCCGAATAATAATCAAAACTTGGTGTATCACCACACCTTCCGATTCAATCACAAAACAGCTACAACAGACCTCAACCATGAGGTTTTCAACCAATACCGACAAAAACACATATAATACAACCCCAAAATATTTCAACAAAATTAGAATAACTCTAATTCATGGCTTTTGATCACCATCCTGTAAGTTCATACAATAATACGTCTAGAATCAGATCTTTCTTTTCATATATAATAAGGGACAGAGGGGAAGAAATTTACCTTGTTTTTTTTGTATATTTCATATTAGTAATACACCTCTTCACTTCCAAACTTTTCTCTTCACAACACCACCTTAAAACAATAAGAAAACAAGCCAAAACACTACTATGTTGAAAGGGGCTGCCAGCTGCCCAAACCCTCAAAACATGTGGAGTTAATGTACACTACCATAACCCTGTTAAAACCATGATAAAAAACATCCTAAAACTTATTTTTTATCCTTGGAAAAATTTGGAGGAGCAAGAGCTCTAGAATGAAGAATAAGGGGGTGACTCTTTCTCTTTTCTTTGCTTCAAAGAGAGAGTGGGTTTTGTGTCTAGTTTATCTGATGGAATAGTCTAGAAAAGTTGAATATATGTATGTGTTGTCATATTTCATATGGGTTTTGGTCGTTGACCCTTGACCTATCCCACTTCTTTATTTAATTTCAGATCGGGCAAAAAAGAAGTCAAAGCAGGTGATCTACCTACTTGATATCTAATAAGTTTTGGGTCTAATGTCATGCCTCAAACTTGGAGAGGCACAAATGGCACCCAGTGCCATATTTGATCGAGCGATCCACCAGAAATCGAACCAAGTAAAATTTGGTGGGCCGTTAAGGGCAAGCCAAAAAATATGAAATGCAACGAAAATAAATTCAAATATAACAAAAGTCTAATACAAGACCGACTAGGCTGCAACTAACTAACAAACCCACAACAAATGTCTACAAACCTTTAAGATGAAAAACTGCTAACCACGAGTCAAGAAAGGGCCTCGACATACCCATACAAAGCCAAAGAAAACTCTAGACTCAGCAACTCTGGAAAGAACGGAGCATACCAACCATCGGCTAAGCTCAACCACACGCAACGAGGACCATTGTCTACCTGATAACTTGCAGGCATGAATGTAGTGTGCCCCAGGCAATAGGGACGTCAATAAGAAAGAATGTACTGAATATGAAAGGCGATAGGATAACAGAAAAAGCACAACCCAAAACTGAAACCACAATATGAAGAAAGTTTAAATAGAGATGATACAAACATCCTAGCCACAACCTGCACAGATAAACGTCAGCCCAATACTACTTTACCTGCCCCTACTCTACTCCCCACAGCAACTACCACCTTAGCCACATTTCACCTTAGGAACATCAAGATACCGCTAACCAAAACAATCATAACACATGAGTGTAATTTTAGATGAACAACACAAGTCAATCAACCATGTTGGACACAATCATGGCCCAAAAAATGCACAATACAAAATCTTAACTTGTAGAAAAAATTCAAGTCTTACGGGAGATCAATACATAAGTATGGACATGCAGAAATACTCATGCCTTACAGGTCCTCACAAATCCACGAGCTCGACCATGCGGAAAGGTCTCGCACCTTATAGGTCTTCATGAGCCCTCTAGGCAATCACAACCATAAAATGCAATAGCACATATATTGTAATATGTAGCGCACAATACAATACAATACAATATAAACTTAATTTTTGCATCCCACAAGTACCCAAGAATCATTGTACCTCCTCTATACCACAACTTTAATACCATGATTAACTCGATAATCACCATAATTCGATAATCAGAATCATTAATACACCACCTCTTTTCAACTTAACACTAAACTGACATCACCAGATATGAGTTTTCAATAAGAATAGCATCAATAATAATTTAAAGACATCTAATAATTGATTCTTTGTTAGCACTCTAGACCCGTAAATCACGTATCTTGAAGAAATCATGCCAAAAGAAAGGAATAACCTGAACATACCTTGAATTCAAGCTTGAATAAATAATTGATTTCTCTTTTGGTAATCGAACATATGCCAACATAAAATTCCCTCAAGGTTGATCTTATCAATATATAAAGATATGAACATGTCAGATTTCTTGAACAATTTGTTCCAAATGTTCGATAATTGCCATAGTCCCTATTTAAAATTGGTATTTTATTTTCAAGAGTTCAATTGTGCCGAGAAAATATGGTTTGTTGGAGTCATATTATAGATCACACACATTAAATAGTTTAAATTGGAAATACTTTGAAAAATGTTAAAGGAAATGGTAGATAAGGAAAATAATTTGACTTTACAACCAATATAACATCTATCTCACATAGAATGAAATTCGAAGGGCAATTGTTAGTGCTATCGGCACTTCTTAATCTATTTGTCAATACATACCAAAATACAAAATATATATCACAATATAAAAGCCATTTTTAAAATGAAAAGCTTCACTTTAATTGTTAACTAATTGCCCTAACAAATGGAAGGTAATAAATGAGCCACCAATCAACCATATTTGTTGTACATTCCCTCCACTTCCATGTGGAAGTGGAGGTGGCACACCAAAGCTAATTGTATCCCATTACGTAAGTACTGGAGTATTGCATAAGTTCGTGATAAAATAAATATAACTTTTTTGAATATATTAAAATTAATAGAAAATTATTTTGAATAAAGCATGCCTCATATAATAATAATTTTTTTAAAATAACTAGACTTACCATCTCCATTAAAATATTAATAAATTATAAAACTCTTTTAAAATTAATATATACACAAATATACTGTGATTAATGATTTTTTGGTCATAAATACTTAATGCATTTTAAGAAGGCAATAAAAATATAACTTTTTATGAAATTCTAATTTAAATCAAATATTTTTGAACATGTGCGGTGTTAACAAAACTCTCAAATTTGGGCTTGTAAGCCTTCAATATGGGATCAAGGACAACATTAAACACCTGGGGTGTTACTTCCTCCCTCCCTTAGGAACATTCATCCTCGAATGTGGAATAGAACGCATGAGTAAGGCTAGGAACTTCTTGAACTTCTGACAGGATCTCCCCTATACACCCGACTATACCACACCTGTCACACAGCCTAGAAAACATACCACATTCCTCACAAGACCACTAGTAGGTATTAGAAATGGGCCCCATATGGACGTTGATGACAAAAACTCATAACTGGAATAAAAACTTACCTCAAACGAAAACACTCCATCCTCTAGAATACTATGATGCCATGAATCATGATTGAGATTTTCACAAGGTTTGTTGAGGTCACACGATCGCGAATTACTATCACACAATTTTGATAACCTAACTCTTAGGACTCAGCTCAATAGCACGACCTAAAAGATGAAAGAATAGTAACCAATCCTAAATTCCCTGTAGTCTCCTGATTATAAGTATGGTTCACAACACACCCATAAGCAAGACTCTACTAGACACGCTTTGTAGACTCTGTAGGACATAATCATGCTCTGATACTAAGTCTGTCATGCCCCAAACCCGTAGAGGCACGAATGGTACCTAGTGCCATACTTGATTGAGCGATCCACCAGAAACTAAACCAAACAACATTGGTGGGCCATTAAGGCGAAGCTAAACAAAGTGAAATGCAATGGAAACAAATTCAAATATAACAAAAGTCTAATACAAGGCCGATTAGGCCACAACTGAATCACAGACCCATAACAGATGTCTACAAGCCTTTAAGATTAAAAAACTGCTAACTATAAGTCAAGACACGGGCCCGGCGTACCCATACAAAGCCAAAGAAAACTCTAGACTCAACAACTCTAAAAAGAATAGAGCATACCAACCATCAGATGGACTCAACCACACACAACAAGGACCACTATCTACCTAATAACCTGCAGGAATGAATGTAGTGCCCCCAGGCAATAAGGACGTCAGTACAAAATAATGTACTGAATATGTAAGGCGATAGGATAACAGAAATAGCACACCCCGAAACTAAAATCATAATGTGAAGAAAGTTTAAATAGAAATGATACAAACATCTCAGCCATAACCTGCACAGATAAACATCATCCCAATATTATTTTACTTTCCCCTACTCCAGTCCCTACAACAACTACCACCTTGACCACACGTCACCTTAGGAACATCAAGATACCGCAAACCAAAATAATCATAACATATGAGTACAATACAAGATGAACAACACAAGTCAATCAACCCTCTTGGACACAATCACGGCCCAAAGAATGCACAATACAAAAGCTCAACCTGCAGAATGAACTCACGCCTTATGAAAAACCAATACACAAGTATGACCATGTGAAAATACTCACACCTTACAGGTTCTCGTAAAGCCACGGGCTTGACCATGCGGAAAGGTCTCATGCTTTATAGGTCTTCACGATCCCTCTAAGCAATCACAACCATAAAATGCAATAGCACATATATTGTAATATGCAGCACAATATACAATACAATATAAACTTAACAAAGTAGCCCACAAGTACCCCAGAACTGTCGTACCCCCTCCGTACCATAACCTTAATACTATGATTAACCTGATAATCATTTTAATCTGATAACCACAACTATTAATACACCACCCCTTTCAAACTTAACACTAAACTAACATCACCGAATATGAGTTTTTAATAAGAATAACACCAATAATAATTTAAAGACATCTAATAATCGGTTCTTTGATAGCATGCTAGACCATAAATCACGTATTTTTAAGAAATCATGCCAAAAGAAAAGAATAACCATAACATACCTTGAATTCGAGCTTGAATAGATAATCGATTTCTCTTTTGGTGGTCGAACATAATGCCAACATAAAATTCCCTCAAGGTTGCTCTTAGAAATATATAAAGCTATGCACATGTTGGAGTTCTTGAATAATTTGCTTCAGATGTTCGATAATTGCCATAGTCCCTATTTAAAATTTGTATTTTGCTTTCAAGAGTTCAATTGTGCCGAGAAAATATGGTATGTTGGAGTCATATTGTAGATCACACGCACTAAATAGCTTAAATTGGAAATACTTGGAAAAATGTTAAAAGAAATGGTAGATAAGGAAAATCATTTGACTTAACAAACAATATAACATCTATCTCACATTGAACAAAATTTGGGGGGCAATTGTTAGTGCTATCAGCACTTCTTAATTTATTTGTCAATACATACCAAAATACAAAATATATATCACAATATAAAAGCCATTTTTAAAATGAAAAGCTTTATTTTAATTGTTAACTAATTGCCTTAACAAATGAGCGGTAATAAATGAGCCACCAATCAACCATATATGTTGTACATTCCCTCCACTTTCACATGGAAGTGGAGGTGGCACACCAAGGCTAATTGCATCCCATTACCAAGTGACATGAGAGTGGTCGCGGTCATCAATGCTATTGAGGAAGCTCCTGCGGATGTGCACATTGAGGAGAAGTGTTTGGTCGAGACGCTAGCTGTTGTGAGAAGGATGCCGCGAAAAGAGAAGCATGTTGCGGAGAGCGGTGTAAATAGCTCAAGGAAACGAAAACACCGCAAGAGAATCTACAAGGAAAGAGCGAAAAAGCGGTCACGACTAGCTGCGGAGCCAATAAAAGAGGAAGTTGGAGCGCAACATGAGGTTGGCGCACACAAGTACTCCATCGAGTTCTCTTGTTTTGGAGACCCAGGCGGTCTCCAACATCATTCCAGAATCTGAGTCATATCGACTTCACAGGTATTCCTTTATTCTCACAGCTTTTAGTTTTCATATGTATGCATTGGGGACAATGCATGAGTCTAAGTTGAGGGTGTGGGGAAACCTGTGAGTCACCACCGAGGGTTTTTGTTGCCGTGTTTCTTTTCCCTCCGATGTGCTATCTAGTAGAACCGGCATGTTTAGGTTGTTATTTTAAATTTTTTTAGTGTCTATAGTGATGAGCATGGCGTTTTTGTTAACTAAAACGAGGGCCCTTTAAAAAAATTTCTGGTTTTGTACTTATGTTGAAACAATTGACTGTCTGGATCCTTGAATGTCATTTTGTGATTATGATTAGAATGAGTATGCTTAAGCCGAGCGGTTGTTTGATAGTTGGTAGCGATATAGTTTCTTGGTGCCAAGAGCGTGTGAGTTTATCGTCATAATTTCTTACTCTGTGCATGCATCTAGAACTTGCCCGGTCTATTTTGTTAAGTTTGAAGTTAGTTGCTTAGGAAAGGATCACAGGCCCTTTTTGTGTGCAGTCCACTTAACCTAAAAGACCGTCCAAATATAAATAATCCCTTGATCCCTGTTTGAGCCATAATTGACCTTATTCTTTCAATAACCTGTCACCATTCCCGTTTAACTTTGAATCCCTATTTGGCCCTGGTCCTTCCTTGGACATCGTGCACCTCAACGCAGGCAATCAGCCTAAGTTGAGGGTGGCTACTATAGAGGTAAACCCTGTTTGGCCCTGGTCCTGCATGGACATTGTGCACCTTAACGCAGGCAATCAGCCTAAGTTGGGGGTGGCTACTACGGAGGTGAATGATAAGAAAAAGATGATGGAGAAGATTGGTTTTTGAATAGAATGAAAATCTGGGTGTGCGCCTAGGAAAAGAAAAGAAAAATAAAGAAAGGTGAAAAAGATCGAAAAAGTAACAAAAAGAATGGTCAAAATAAAGAGGCCACACCTGTAGCTAGAAAGAAAGGAATAAAAAGGTGAATAAGGATGGACAAGGTGAAGTTATGTGGTGATAAGATGTAACCGGTTCCAAGGAGGGCTTAGTCACTAACCCCTAAATGTATCCTACCTGCACCTGAAGCCTCATTACAAGCCAAAACAAGTCCTGTAGTGATCTTGAGCGGCTTTCTGAAGAACTGAAATAGAATAGTAAGGGCAAGCCTATGGTATCGCATGTGCATTGTTTGAAATCGTTTGTGAGTGTGAGCGCTTACCTAGTCCCAAATCGTGTGTGTGGGATTTCTTTGTGGTGAGGGCACCAAGATTTCTGTATTGTCAATTGATTGTTAGGATAGCTGCGCGTGTGTATGTAGAATGTTCTATCATATCGGAATGACATGTTTGGATCCTTGCAAGTTAGTGTTTCATACATTTGTGGGCTACGAGGGAGCTTGATTTAAAATGGAATAAGATGTTGAATGACCATGAGTTGCTAGAGACACGAGTTTGTTTTCTTAGTTGAGTCGTATTATTGTTTTATGTCATGTTGCTTGAGGACAAGCGAACGTTTTAAGTTGAGGGTGTTGATGTGACGCCAAATTACGTCACTTTCGACTCCTTTTTACTAAGAACAATCGTACGTTTTCAAGCAACCATTGTTGTTTTTGATGTTTTTATGTTGTATTTGTAGGAAATGGAAGCAAACACGGAAACGGAAGAAACTACGCGAAAAACAACATTCTGCCTAAGAGTGACGGCCTGAGTGACGGCCCGTCACAAGGCTGACGACCCGTCACTGGGACCGTCAACTTAAGGCAGTGTTGCTGCCAAGCAGTGACGGCCCAGGCAACGGTCCGTCACTGCCCTGACGGTCCGTCAAGCCTGGCCGTCACGCTAAGGCAGTAGCACTGGTCGGCGACCCGCGTTTTGGGGATTCCTAGCCCGTTTTGGATTTGGTTTCTACTACTCCTATAAATACCCTATGTTAGGTTTATGTTATTTATTATTCACCCATTAGTTTAAACACGTTTTTAGTTAGTTTTTGGGAGCAAGAACACGTTTCTTGAATTAACATTCGTGTTCTTGATTCATTCTTGAGTTCTTGGTTTCTTTTGTCCTTGGATACTTGAAGATTGTCCTCAATATATTGTAAGGATCTCGTTTCTTTATTATTTTATGAACATGACTTTCTTCTCTTCTTCTTCGAGCATGAGTAACTAAAACTCCCGCAACTAGGGTTGTGGGAGCCATGGCAACCGTAGCAATATAGATTCCGGGTAGCGTTGGGTTCGATATATGTATTGTCACATTGTTAATCATACATTATGTCACGTTTTCTAGTGGTTGCAAACATTAGAACATGCCTAGGTTTAATTTGCTTGAGTAAAGAAGTTAAAACCGGGAAACTTGATTAACGACAAGGATTCGAGACTACCAACTCTCGTCTTAAAGATTAATGGCGTAACTGGATTAGTCTACTTGATGTTAGGATTGAGAGCTAAAAAGCACATCTTTTTGAGATCGAAAGAAGATAAAAGGAAATTTGTTTATTTGGTCGAGAGACGTTTAGACGATACAATTGACGCAATCACATCGTGACAATCATATAGAAAGAACCCGGTTAAGCCTAGAATCGACATTGTTACAAAAGCCATGGTGAACACGTCCCTAGTTCATTCTCTCTTACTGATTATTCTCTTACATTATTGTTGCTTTTGTTTACGATTTGTTCACAAAACCCCCATTTTTATTTATCGGAAACAATTGACTACGAGTTACTTAACTCACTAAAGGCTTGATCTTCACCATATTCTCTGTGGGATTCGACCCCAACCTTGTTGGGTTCTTTACTTGACAACGATCGCTTACGCTTCATTAATTTGAGGTGTAGTTTGAGCGTTATCACACGGTGTTAACAAAACTCTCAAATTTAGCCTCGTAAGCCTTCAAGACAGGATCAAGGGCAACATTAAACACTGGGGTGTTACATCTAATACTTTTTAAGTTTTGGGTCTTGTTTCCTTTACCCCTTAAATTTAATGTAGGCTACATATACAAGTATAGAAAGCAAGTAGGACGTCAAAATAAATAACCTAACCATGTAAAAAGTTCAAAAATGTAGGACGTTTACGCTAGTAGGTGAAGCACATAGCTTTAGCAAGTAGGTGACTTTCTTGTTCTCAAGTTCAATTGCCTTTTCAAGTCTCATTCTCGCAAACTGTATTTCCACTTTAGTATAGTTGGATACCTTGACTTTGGCTCAAATTCACCCTCACTTTCACATGTTCAAATAAAGTAATTGATGCTACCTTTGTCGTACATATATTTAAAGGTATAGGGTATTACACAATCGTGACTCTCATTGTGAATCTGATTTATCAAAGAAGGTGTGTATGATCAATTCTTTAAGGTGATTTACTGATCACAAACATATTTATGACTATAAATGCCTCGTGAATCAGAGGTAATCACATTACTCTCTTAACTTATTTATGTTGGGACCTATGATTTATAGATTCATTCACGACCGTGAATCCCTTCATAGATCAGGTTTTTATCACACTTAGCATTCTTTTTCATTTTTCTAAGTACTTCTATGATGAAAAGTGGCTTTTGTGGTTGTAGATGTGATCTATTATCATGACCTAAAAATGGGCTGCGATGGCGACTATATAACCCCCCTGGTAGGCAAGCCAATCCAAATATGCGGAAGATAAAATAAAATATGTCAAATAAAAAAAGCAGAAGAGAAATATAAGGAAATAAGGGCCAACAGTATAGATACATACCAACTATAATAAATATACAAAAATGGCCCTAAAGTGACCGAGAAGATAATATATACACAAGAACCAACTCCAGACCTGGTATCACCGGTACAAGAGCATCTAAAGTACAGTGTAGCTATACAATAAATATTGTCTATCAAAAATATAAAATATAGGCAGAAAGATAGATGGAAAGTAGTAACAAGTCTCCAAAACATCGGGATCTCACCATGATCCAAACAGCAACTGGCCACGAATGATAGAAGGGTGAACGAGGGTGGCTCATACTAGGTGTTGCATCAAAAAAAGATGCAGAGTGTAGTATGGGTACCAAAACAATGTGTACCCAGTAGGCATCATAGGCCGACCGAGCTCAGAAAGATAATATATATTATAAGCTTTAGGAAAGAAACTAACTACAGGGATCCACCTAAATCTAGTTATCAACAGAAAATAGAACTACCTATCGGACGATGAACATAATAATGATAAAATAGGTAAAAGAACTCCAAGTACACGTAGGCAATGCAATGAAATGCGATGAATATATCATGAGATGATATGATATGGAAAATAGCCAATGCAGAAAAGTAAAACCCGATACCTATTACCCCAGGCCCCAAAATGCAACCTCGAGCTCATCAACATATGCATAAAAGTAAAATCCAAATACGTGCTCCTCGGGCCGCCCAAAATTGTACCTCAGAGTCTTCAACGGGAAAGTAAAAATAGATAAAGGGTCGGAAAATGTCTTTCGGACCGTATAATAGTGGTACTTTCTTTTTTTTCAAAAACCAGTGGTTAAATAAAATATTGTATTTCTTTCATTTCCAAAATCAATAGCCATGAAATGCAGTAATGAGATATAATTTCATGCTCAAAGAATTTCAGTCAATTAGGGTAAAGCACCCTACAAACAAGGTAATTGACCTGGCACTCTGTCCAGTCCATGCTATAGCCTCGAGCCCACAGATACACAGATACAGAAATAGACGGGTGGTAAATAGAAAATAAGAAGGAAAACAAGTAAAAGCACCTACTCTACATCTAAAACCTTCTAAAAGCATTCTAAGGATTCTAGTCTAGCCACAAAAAATCTACAAGCTCCTAAACAAAGGATAAACAATATAATTCTACTTTATGATCCCGAAATAGCAAATTTGTATAATCACAAGATTTAAGCCAATTTATACTCTAAGATACTACCTAACGTTCCAATAATTTATATAATATAAAATCTAACTAAGCCAAGTCTAAGGAAAATAAATTGTTACCTACCTCGGGGATGAACTGCAAACACGAATCATCACTCATGTACCTTCTCCTTCTGAACAGCCTCAGAAAGTTGTCATGCTATTAAGAACATAATCAAGGTGTCAAGACGAGAAGAATGACACCCATATTGCAATAAGAAAAATCAAGGCAAAAATTGGGTCAAAAAATGACCCTCGGGGCCCACGCAATGAAATGAAAAGAAAATTTCACAATTATGTTCGCAACGGGTTTAGGAACACAGGCCTAAGAGTTGCGTGCGAACAGGACTCATTTCGGGTCCCAAGATAACCCCGAAGTCCACTTGATCGAGAATCATACATGCAAAAGGGTTGAATTTATGGAAGAAATGTGGAAATAACATAAGGACGATAACTAGAACGAAGAAAGGGAGAGAATTACCTCACTAGGACACAGAAACGATGAGGATGGATGATTTCTCTTACTAACTGAGCTTCAACAATAGAGGAAAGAATTAGAATGAAATAAAATGAAGAAGGCAACTAATTTTAAACTACTTGCGGTCATAATGGCATAGGTGCGGCATCGCCATAGTGCCCAAAACACCACAGGGGCGGTGGTCAACCAAACCTCCAACCTCTGCAGGTGTAGTGAACTGTAGGCGCGGCAAAAGGAGCGCAGGGGTGCCCCCTGACGACATCACCCAAGACCGCAAGCGCAGCTGGTGACCACAGGGGAGGCAGCGTAGGTGCGCCACCGAGGCTCGTAGGCGCGCCATACCATACATCAGCTGCAACAACACACAACCAAAACTCTGACCGTACCCTTAGGATTTGTTCAGAATCCCGTGAACACAAACCAGACATGCTACTGTCATGACCCGATTTCTCGGTCATGATGGCACCTACAACCCTCCAATAGGCGAAACAATTCCCGTAGCCCAGGACAGTTAGTAATGGGCTACTATCTAACAAATAAGCGGAAGAATAGTCTAATAAGCAAAAGTAAGAGAGTAAGATGAGGAGAATAGATAACAGGAGTATATATATACATATGCGGAAACTAAACCAAACCCCAAGACCTGGTATCATAGTATAGAGCCAAAACTACATACATGGAGTGCAAATGATCCAAAACAATATATACAGATGTCTCTGAATGGTAATAGAGTACATAAAGCAAAAGATAAACTAAAGCTAAGCTCCGATCGCCAAGAGCTCACCCTCAGTCTGAAGTAATCCCCAACAGATCTCCAAGAACGACTTACAGCGATCTAACGGCGATGGCCCACGCTAGGATTTGCACCCAAATATGCAGGGGGTAGGGTGAGCACCAAATACGAAGCATAAGGTACCCAGTAGGTATCATAGGCTGACTGGGCACATATAAGATAAAAACGTAGTAACAGACAGAATAGAAGCAGTCACAGAAATCAACGAAAGGTACACAGGAACTAGCCTAGAGGGAAATCAATAGAACCACATGTGAGGCCAGTAAGCAGAATATACACACCATAGGCACAGGTGAAAGTAAGAAATAACGCACCTGGGGTCCTTGCAATAACAGTGTATATATAATAAGTGTACGAAATGGACGGTATACCCGTAACCTCAAGTATAAGAAGAGGGAAAGAGTAATGATATGCATGCTCAGAGACATGAATCAAACTCAACTAATCATATCAATCTCAAACCCAAAAACTAACCGTCTAGAAGTAACCAATTTCATACTTAACCGTAACAGGGAACAATTCTGTAAGTAAATAGCAAGAGTCTACCTACAGTCCCCCGGCCGCCCATACAACCGAGGAACACAAACAAGTGAAAGAAAACCCTCCGGCATCCCATACTACCGGAGCGTACAATCAACAAACAAAAAACAAGGGTGGAGCCTTAAACAATGAATGATATGATGCATGAAGATCTCAAGTGAAATGGTATCCCTGTATGTACCTCCTCCGGTGCCGATCCGGCCCAGCAGGTAGGTTCCATGGAAGGAAACTGCCCGTATACCTCTACTCCACCGTATACCCTTCCTCCGGCACACGCAGCCCAAAGCCCCAGGCCCTGATGGCAAGGTCCATGGAGGTCCCTGACCCCATACTAAAACTCTGTATCAAAACACGTCATTCGGAAGCAAGTCTGGTTTCAAGATAGAGACCCAGTCTCGAATATGCATGCCCAGACCCTGTCCAGGACTAAAGTAGTAGGAAAATATCTCAAAAAAAACCCCTCCAAGGGTGCCCGGGCATAACCGGGTTTAAACAGTAGAAATTCATCTCGGGTGCTCGGTCCGACCGAGGCTAAAATTATCTCAAATAGCAAGAAAACTCAACTAGTACCCCGGCCCTGCGGAGTCTAGTGTTAATCGTAAAATTGGTGATTTAAATCATAATTTTACTTTCTTTTAACCAAGAATATTCACAAGTTAAATCAAACCATTTCCAAATTATTTCCATCAAAAATGGGCCCCCGGGGCCATGCAAGGTTTAGAAAATAGTGTCAGTAGGCCTGAAGCCCAAACCGTAGTAAAACATGGATAAAACCTCTTTATATGCATGAAAATGGTATGATCAAACACAATAGCTGCCCAGCAGCTCACAATCAACCTATTGACCCTGCACAGGCCCACAGCTACTCAGCAAGCATAACCAGCCTAGAAGGATAATTCTACGCCCGGGACTCGCGGACATTCCCAAAATCCCACCTTCTATGTTCCAGAGTCAACAAGGTCTCACAGGACCACAAGGGTAAATAAAATATATCGGCAAGTACTACAAGCAACGGAGGAACAAAAGTAGGCGGACATGAATAAAGCGGTCGAGGTCTGTGGTACCATCGTAATAAACCAACCCAAGGATGCCCATTAATACAATTTTATCCTATATATGCGGAGTCTAGGGAAAATAAACTGTAACCTACCTGTCGTCCGATGACAAGCTGCTAGAACAACGATGTTCAAACCCGAAATGCTTTGAGAAACTCCGAACCAAAAATCAAACCCAACGCGAAAATAATTTCCCGCAAGAACGTTTCTTTAGCGTGGATTAATAGCAAAATTGATCGAATAAATTTGCTTGACTTGGAAACCAAGAATGAAAGAACAAGGTGGAGTACCTATCTATATATCATCACACGCACAGTAGTTAAAACAATGAACGAATTGGTCTCTATTTTCATTAACAATTTGTAATTGGAAAGTAATAATCATAAGGGACAATTTATAAATTACTTGAATGATAAACCTCCCAGTGATGCCACCACTTACCTATTAACTTTGCTGGACACTCCCTCCACCTCCACGTGTGAGGTGGAGGTGACACCCAACATATTCATTTCCCAATATATATCTACTCGGGTATTGCATAAGTTCGTGGTAAAATAAATATAGCTTTTTGAATATACCATAATTAATAGAAAATTATTTCAAATAAAACCTACTATATTATAATAATAATTTTTAACATAACTAAATTTACTATCTCCGTTAAAATATTACAATGTATACAAACCTTATAAAATAAATACATATACAATTATATCGTAACAAAAATATTTTTCATAGACCTTTAAAATACTTTTTTAAAAAAAATAATAAAAAAATATAACTTTAAAATAAAATATTTCCAAATATATGCGCGATGCTAATAAAATTCTTATATTTAGGTACGCAATTCACCATCGCACAATTTTGATACTCAAGAACTCCCTCGGAACCCTCCCTTATGTTTTCTCACTGTTCCAGAACTAAAATGGCTTTATAAAACGTGAAGTTGAGGCTTTAAAATCGATCTTGACCCGACCCGGTTCTCGGCCCGGTTCGCGACCCAGTTTCTGCTAGACGGTCCGCGGTAAAACAGTCATAACCTTTTACTCCGAGATCAGTTGGATGTGAGGTTTTATGAGTTGGAAACTAGACTCGTAGACCTTCGATTTGGTATTTTGGGGAACTTCTAACTCTTTATATATTGGGAGAAAAGCCCAGAGACATTTTACCCAAAGTTCAGAAAATTTATTAAAGAAACTTACATAACTTTTGCCCACTTACTTGTCTTCAAAACTTATCATACGACCAAACAAATGGACCCGGCACCGAAATACTGGTCCCGACAAGCCTTAAATGACTTGGGGCCGCTACAAACAAGCTCTAACGGTACAAGGAAAACGTATACGTGGAAATGACCGGAAGAGTCATTACAGCTACCCTACCAAAAATGGTATTTCAGACTTAATGGAATCGACAAAATCCCCAATGGAGATTATCTTAATGAAAATTGGGCCCCATTTCCAAGAACCAACTTTTACCAAAATGGAATCCGATAGCCCAAAATGAGTCCAGAAGCCTCGGGACCAAACCAAAGGTCCCTCTAACCCAAAGTTGACATTTCGGAGTTAACAGCACTGATAAAATTTCCATCTGAGTTCGTTTTCTCCAAATATTGATCAAACTCAACTTTACCATTCTTAAGTGTTGCAAAATAGGGAAATGAGCTTAAAACACAAATGAACGACATGAGAACTGAAGCATCATTTTGGCAAGTCATAAATGACCTGTAGCCGCTATGGGAAAGCTCAAAATGCGGGAAATGGACAAAAATCAAGGAAATAACCTACAGGGTCATTACCACATCCACTACTAAAAGGACTTCCGTCCTTCAAAGTTAAAGAAAGGAAGATACCTGAAGGCTCAAAAAGGTGAGGATAGCGAGTCTACATCTCGGTCTTGATCTCCTAAGTAGCCTTCTCGATAGGATGATGCCGCCACTAAACCTTAACTGAAAAAATCTCCTTGGACCTCAACTTTCTAATTTGCATGTCCAAGATAGCAATAGTCTCCTCTTCAAAAGCTAGAGACTCATCCAACTGAACAGAATCCCACTGAAGCACGTGAGACTTATCCAAATATACTGCCATAACATAGAAACATGAAAAACTGGATAAACATCGAAAAGAGCAGGAGGAAAGGCCAACTCATAAGCAACCTTCTCAATGCGATGAAGGATCTCAAATGGCCAATGAACCTAGGACTGAGCTTTCCTTTCCTCCCAAACTTCATCACGCCCTTTATGGGTGACAATCGAAGGAACACACAGTCACCAACCATAAACTCTAAATCTTGAACTCTCCGATAAGTATAACTCTTCTGCCTACTCTGGGCAGTGTGAAGTCTCTCCTGAATGACATAAATTCTATCCATCCAATCATGGAGAAAATCAGTACCCCACGGTTGAACCTCGAAGGCATCAAACCAACCCACCAGAGATCTACACTGTCTACCATACAAAGCCTCGAATAGAGCCATCTGAATGCTAGAATGGTAACTATTATTATACGCAAACTCTATCAAGGTTAAGAACCGGTCCCACTAACCTCCAAAATCAATAACACAGGCTCACAACATGTACTCGAAAACCTAAATAGTTCACTCCTACTGACCATTAGTCTGCGGAAGAAAAGTAGTGCTAAGTTCCACCCTAGTACCCAACTCTCTCTGAATAAACCTCCAGAAACACGAAGTAAACTGAGTACCACTGTCAAAAATGATAAAAACTGGCACCCCATGTAAATGGACAATCTCATGAATGTAATTTGAGCCAATCTCTCAGAATTATAAGAAGTCAGAACTGACAGAAAGTGAGCAGACTTCGTCAACCGATCCACGATGACCCAAATAGCATCAGATCTCCACAAAGTACATGGCAAACCAACTTAAAGTCCATATCTGTCCGCTCCCATTTCCACTCTGGAATAGGTAGCCTCTAAGTCAAACCAACTGGCCTTTGGTGCTCAAACTTCACCTACTGACAGTTCAAGCACCTAGACACAAAATCTTAGATATCCCTATTTATCCCACATGACCAGTAGTGCTGCCTCAAGCCATGATACATCTTAGATGCCTTGGGATGAATGGAATACCTAGAACAATGAGCCTCCTCCAAGATAAACCTGACCAGGTCACTAACTCTAGGAATGCAGATATGACCCTCAATCCTCAGAACACCCTTCAGATCTAAGGTCTCCTTCCTAGCCTCACCACTCAACACCTTATCATGAATGATCCTCAACCTCACATAATCAAACTATTGTGCCTAAATCTTCTCTAACAAGAAAGATCTAGCCTCAACACAAGCAAGGACATGGCCCGGCTAAAAAATATTGAGTCTAACCAACCTGTTAGCCAAGGACTAGATGTCCAAAGCTAAAGTTTGCTCCTCTGCTGCTAAGAATGCCAAGCTACTCATACTCACAGCCTACCAGCTTAAGGCATCTGCTACCATATTTTCCTTGCACGAATGAAATGAATGGAGATATCATAGTCCTTCAGTAACTCCAACCACCTGCGCTACCTCAAATTTAGATCCTTTTGGCTGAAAATGTACTAAACACTATGATGGTCCGTGAAGATCTCACAGTGCATGCCATACAGATAATGCCTCCAAATCCTCAATGTGAAGACTACTATTACTAATTCCAAGTCATAAATGGGGTAGTTTCTCTCGTAAACCTTCAACTGTATGGAAGAATAAGCAATAACCTGACCTTGATGCATCAATACACCACCCAAAACAAGACTTAAAGCATCGCAATACACTGTAAACCCCTGATCCTTGATCGAAAGAGTAAGAATCAAAGCTGAAGTCAATAAGGCCTTGAGCTTTAAAGAGCTCACCTCACACTCATCAGACCACGAGAAGGGGACATTCTTCTGAGTCAATCTAGTAAACAAAGCTGCTATAGAAGAAAACCCCTCTATAAATAATCTATAGTAACTTCCCAACTCGATAAAACTACAAACCTCAGTAGGAGAAATAGGCCTAGCCTAATCACAAACTGCCATAATCTTTGCCGGATCCACGATAATCATATCCTTAGATGCCACGTTCCCCAAGAATGCCACAGACTCAAGCCAAAACTCACACTCAGTGAATTTGGAATACAACTGATAGTCTCACAAGGTCTTAAGTACAACTCTCAGATGCTGCTCATGCTCCTCTCTACTCCTCGAATATACTAGAATGTCATCTATGAACACAATCATGAAAGAATCCAAGAAGGCTCTGAACACATGACTCATCATCTCCACAAAAGCTGATGGGGCATTAGTCAACCCAAAAGACATGACTACGAACTCATAATGGCCATATCGACTCCTAAATGCAGTCTTTGGGATTTGACCAGCCCTAATCCTTAACTAGTGATACCCAACCTCAAGTCTATCTTAGAGAACACCCTTGCACCCTGTGGCTAGTCAAACAGATCATCAATATGCGGCATTGGATACCTGTTCTTAACTATCACCTTATTCAACTACCTGTAGTCAATACACATACGCATGGACCTATCCTTTTTCTTCACAAACAGAACTGGATCACCCATGAATACACACTAGGACTAATGAACCCTCTACTCAACAGGTCTTGGAGTTGATCCTTAAGCTCCCTCAACTCATATGGAGCCATCTAATATGGCAGAATAGAAATGGGTTTAGTGCCCAACTTGATATTGATGGTAAAGTCAATATCACAATCAGAAGGAAGACACGGTAGATTAGAAGGAAACACATCTGAATACTTGCAAACCACAAGAACTGATTCAAGTGAAGGTGTGGTGGCACTAGTATCACGAATGTAAGTAAGATGGGCCAAGCACCCCTTCCCAACTAACCACTGGGCGCTCAAGAAAGATATAACTCCCCTCGGCATGTGGCTATCGGCACCTTTCCATACTATAAGAGGTATACCAGGCATCCATAGAGTAACGGTCTTAGAGAAACAATCCAATACTATATGGTAGGGAGACAACCAATCCATGCCTAAAATCATGTCAAAATCAACCATATCTAGCATAATCAGGTCTACCCACATGTCATACCCCAGAATAGTCACCACACAAGACCGATGTACATGATCCACTACTAAAGAATCTCCTACTCGGGTAGCTACATGCAAAGGAATAGGCAATAACTCATAAGCAGACTCCAGATGAGTAGCATAATAAGCAGACACATAGGAGAATGTAGACCCCGGATCAAACAAAGCATAAGCTGACTGATGACAAATGGAGATCATACTTGTGATGATAGCATCCGAAGCCACAGCCTCTATATGACCCAAAAATGCACATATGTGGCTCCGATTGCCATTAACACCTGATCTACCAGACTGAGGACCGTCTCTAGCACTCTGGGGACCACCCCTACTACCATGTGCACCATCTCTAGCTAGTGGTGCTGGGGCCTTGAGGGCCTATACTAGTTGATCTTGCCGCTTACGATGTTGTGCCAAAGGATAATCCCTAGCAAAGTGGCCAAACTCGCCACACTCATAACAACCCCGGCCAACCATACCCTGTTGTGGAAACCTAGATGAATCAGACTGACTACCATGGCCTGTGGATCCAGAACGAGCACCTCACAAAGACTGAATCAAACCCTGACTACTCAAACCCTCATCAATATGTAATGCTGCATGAACAGGATGGCTCAGCTGAAAATGCTATTGATGTTGACCCCTACCAAAGTACCCTCTGCCATATGTCTATGATCCGTTGTAACTGCCTTAATGGCGGGGCCTTTTATCGATGCTCCCTTGGGCCTTGTGAAATATGCCATCAATAGTGTAGGCATGGTCTACTACCTCCAAGAAGGACTAGCCTGATGCTACCATACCCTCTATAGCCAAGCGAACCTGTAAAGTCAATTCTCGGACAAAGGAATGCACCTTCTCATGCTCGGTGGGAAGAATCATGGTGGCATGCCTAGCCAACTCATGGAAGTAGACATTGTACTCTAAAACAGATATGGAGCCCTGCTCCAGCCTAGAGAACTGATCCATCAACCTATCTCAAGTTGTGCAGTACATATTTCTCCAGAAAAGCTACAGAGAATTGGGTCAAAGTAAGCTTAGGTAACTCGGCTGGCCTGTAAGCTATATACGACCTCCATCACTATTTTGCTGGACCATCCAGCTAAAATCGCCCATGTAATCTACTCCGTGCAACTCCACCAACCTAAGATTATGCAATCTCTCCTGGCATTTACTCAAAAACTCATGCGCATCCTCTTTAGGAGCACCTAAAAACCTCGGGGGATCCAACCTCAAAAACCTACTAAGTATCTTCTGCTCCTCAGAAGACATAACGATCCTAACTGAAATAGGTGGAACAAATGTAGAAATTAGCAACACCTTTAATTAGGGAGCTACAGTAGCAGGTTGTGCTCCTAAGCTATATTTTGAGCATCATCTCTAACTTGAGAACCAATCGGAGTACCGGACGAAGCTGCTGGATGTGACATACCCTCAAGAAACCCAAGCAAGCGAACCAAAGTGTCCTGTAGCACTGGAGTAGCCACAAAACCTTCTAGATGCTGGGCTGTCCCCACACCCTTCAGCTCATACTGTACCTCATCAATCCCAATATCAGACTCTAGTGATAGCAATCTAGTCTGGGCCGGAGTTGTCACCGCAACTCATCCCCTACCTCGACCTCTGGGTTAACCTCTACCTCATCCCCTAGTTGGGGCTCTAGCTGTAGTACAGGGGTCTCATCCTCACCCGCTACTGATCTCCTTTGAACTATCTGAGAAAGAGTGAAACAAAAGATACTCAAAAGTTGATAAGGTCAAGAATGCAGGATAAGGAATCACATGAGATGGAATCTTTCCTAGGAATGCCATGTAGCCTCTCACAGAAAGGATATGGACGTTATTGTACCGATCCATGAGACTCTAATAGATACTTTGCTCTTGTACTAAGATTGGTGAACCTATAGCTATGATACCACTGTCATGACCTAAAACCAGGCTGCTAGGCTGTGATAGCGCCTACATAATCCCCCGGTAGGCAAGCCAACTCAAAGATGCGGAAGATAAAATAAAACAATTCAAATAAAGAAAGCGGAAGAGAAATATAAGGAAATAGGGGCCAGCAGTACAGATACATACCAACTATAATAAATATACAAAAATGTCCCTAAGGTGACCAAAAAGATAACATATACACAAGAACCAACCCCATACCTAGTGTCACGGGTACAAGAGCATCTAAAGTACAGAGTAGCTATATAACAAGTATTGTCTATCCAAAATACAAAATATAGACAAAAAGATAGATGGAAAGCAGTAAAAATTCTTCAAAATGTTGGGAGCTCACCACGATACGAATAGCAGCTGGCCACGAATGATAGGAGGGTCAACGAGAGTGGATCATACTAGGTGATGCATCAAAAAAAGATGCAAGGTATAGTATAAATACCAAAACAACAGGTATCCAGTAGGCATCATAGGCTGACCGAGCTTAAAAAGATAATACTCCCTCCGTCCCATATTATGTGGCACCCTTTGACTTAGCACGGTATTTAAGAAAAAAAGGAAGACTTTTAAAACTTGTAGTCCAAAATAATCCTTGAATATTTGTGTGGTTGTAAATCATTTCATTAAGGGTAAAAGGGGAATTTCAAAGTTAAACTTTTTCTAATTATAGAAAGGTTACATTCTTTTTGGGATGGACTAAATAGGAAAGTGTGACACATAAAATGGGACAGAGGGAGTATATATTATAAGCTATAGGAAAGAAACTAACTACAGGGATCCACCTAAATGTAGTTATCAATAGAAAATAGAACTACATGTTGGACAGTGAAGATAATGATGATAAAACAGGTAAAAGCACTCCAAGTACACGTAGCAATGTAATGAAATACGGTGAATGTATCATGAGATGATATGATATGGAATATGGCCAATGTAGAAAATCAAAACCCTATACCTGGTACCCCCAGGCGCCCAGAATGCAACCTTGAGCTCATCAACATATGCATAAAAGTAAAACCCGAATATGTGCTCCTCAGGCCGCCCTAAATCGTACCTCGGACTCATCAATAGGAAAGTAAAAATAGATAAAGGGTCCAAAAATGTCCCTTGGACCGTATAACAGTGGTACTTTCCTTTCTTTCAAAAACCAATGGTTAAATAAAATCCCTAATTTTGAACCAAAAATCCCGTATTTATTTCATTCCAAAACCAATAGCCATGAAATGCCGTAATGAGATATGATGCCATGTTCAGAGAATATCATTCAATCAGGGTAAAGCACCCTACAAACAAGGTAACAGACCTTGCTCTTCGTTTAGTCCATGCTATAGCCTCGGGCCCACAGATACACAAATACAAAAATAAATGGGTGATAAATGGAAAATAAGCAGGGAAACAAGTAAAAGCACATACTCTACCTCTAAAACCTTCTAAAAGCATTCTAAAGATTCCAGGCTAGCCACAAAAATTTTACAAGCTCCTAAACTAAGGATAAACAGTATCATTCTACTCTATGGTCCCGAAATGGCCAATTTGTACAATCACAAGATTTAAGCCTATTTCTACTCTAAGATACTACCTAACGTTCCAATAATTTATAAAGTATAGAATCTAACTAAGCCAAGTCTAAGAAAAATAAAATGTAACTTACCTCGAGGTCAAACCACAAATACGAATCGTCACTCGTATGCCTTCCCCTTTTGAATAGCCTCAGAAACCTGCCACACTATCAAGAACATAATCCAGGTGTCAAGCTGAGAAGAATGACACTCATATTGCTATATAGAAATTTAGGCTAGAAATCAGGTTGAAAAATGACCCTCAGGACCCACGCAATAAAATGGAAAACAAATTTTACAATTATGTTCACAATGATTTTAGGAATCTATGCCCAAAATTTGAGTGCAAGTGAGACTCATTTCGGGGCTCAAAATAGCCCAAAGTCCACTTGATCGAGAATCTTACATGCAAAAGGGTCGAATTCATGGAAGAAATGCGGAAATAATATAAGGATGATAACTAGAACAAAGAGAGGGATAGAATTACATCATTAGGACACAGAAATGATGAGGATAGATGATTTCTCCTACTAAGCGAGCTTCAACAATGAAGGAAAGAGTTGGAATGAAATAAAATAAAGAAGGCAAACTAATTTTAAACTGCCAGCAATCAGCATACCTATAGTCATAATGGCGCAGGTGCAGCATCACCATGGCGCCCAAAACTCTGCAGGGGTAGTGGTCAACCAAACCCCCAACCCTCGCAGGTGCAATAAACACGCCGCGGGGGTGATACCATGAGGATGGCAAAAGGATCACAGGGGATCCCCCTGCCAACATCACCCTAGATCGCAGGCGCAGTTGGTGATCATAGGGGCGGTAGTGCAGGTGTACCCCCTAGTCCCGCAGGCGCACCATACCAAATATCAGTAGCACCAACTGCAACAACACATAACTAAAACTATGATTGCACCCTCGGGATTCATTTGGAATCTCGTGAACACAAACTAGACATGCTACCCTACCAAAAATTGCATTTTAGACTCAATGAAATTGATGAAATCCCCAATAGATGTTATCTTAATAAAAAGTGGGCCCTATTCCCAAGAACTATCTTTTATCAAAATGGAATCAATAGCCCAAAATAAGTCTGGAAACCTCATAACACAAAACAAAGGTCCCTCTAGCCCAAAGTTGACATTTTGGAGCTAATAGTGCTGGCGGAATTTCCATCTGAGGTTGTCTTCTCCAAATTTTGACCAAAGTCAACTTTACCAGGCTTAAGAGTTGCAAAATAAGGAAATGAGCTTAAACTACAAATGAACGACCCGCGAACCAAACCATTAGTTTCATCAAGTCATAAATGACATATAGTCATTGTGGAAAAGCTCGAAACACGAGAAATGCACAAAAATCAAGGAAATAACCTAGAGGGTCATTATATTTATGGTTCATATAAAATGGTTTTGTCAGTCAAACATAATGCATAAAAAAATAAAAACTCACAAATCATTCACTATGACATTCCAAATCCCTTTCCCACACCCCTATGACATCTCTACCATATATATCATCCAAGATCTTCAAAGAATAAAGGGTTTTGCATCCTTTTCATAGCAGGTATTCTCTTGGGTTTACAACATTCGAGATTCTTTCCCTTTTTTAAATTTTTAGGAGTATTTTGGCAATAATGATCGTGAATTAACTTTCCAATAGCATTGCTTACCTTGTAGTCATGCATTGGTCTGTGGATTTATTTGCGGATTGTATTATTCTCCGTGAAAAACTTTAGAGACTTATTTCTTCGTGAAAGTTTTTGGATCTCCTTCTTAATACTCCAGTAAGATTTTCTCTGATATTTTAAGACATGCACCACAACACACATCAAAAATAAAAAGTCTATTCTAAAACAAAGAGATAACAAGGAGAAAGAGTGCAAAAAAGAGCTTGGGTTGCCTCCCAAGTAGCGCTTGATTTAGCATTGCAACATGATGAAAGTTATGATCTCGGTAGTTTGTATCTATATAGCCTAACAAATGGGGACCATCTTTACTATCGTTCTTGTTGAGCACAACTTTATACTTAGTTCCATCAACTTTTTTCCCTCAGATTTAGTTAATGATGTTGACACAGTTTGTCTTACCTCTACAAGATGTGGTTTTGGCTCAGGAGCTTTTTCCACGTCTTTTATAATGTTAATTACAAATATTGTATCATACGCCCTTATGATTTTCAAAATATATTCTTGCTCTAAATATCACCTCATCATCCCTCACTCAAAATTTTATTTTTTTTATTCTTCGAGTCCATAAAAGATCTTTCTATTATTTGAAAGGGTCTCCCAAGGATAATAGGGATCTATTTGTCAACCCTACAATATAGGATGACTAAGTTAGCTGGCAAAGTAATTTCTCCCACCTTTAATAGCACATCATAAACTATATCAATGAATTTTTTTAATGTTTTATTAGCCATTTTCAGCCGCATGCTTATCGGCCTAGGCTTGCTTAGATCAAATTGTTTGTAGATAGCCAATCAAGTTGGTTTTCATCCCATTATCACACAATGCTCTAGAAAAATCATGATTGTCAATGGTGCAAGGAATGGTGCAAGCTCCTGGATCTTCTCTTTTCTTAACTTTATGTGCATAAATAACATAAATAACCCAGTGACCTTTACCTTTTCCTGTTGCATGACTTTTTTGTTAGAAAGAAGTTTCTAGACATTTAGTGATCCCAGGCATTTCCTGTATACCATACAGGAAAGGAACATTCAACACTGCTTTCTTCAGAACTTTGGTATAATTTTTGGTTGCAGCTTTCTTTGCCTTCTTAATAAATCTCTAAGGAAAAAGAGGAACCAACATCAGAAGAGGTGGTAGAGGTTTTGGTACCTCTAAAACTTCTTCCTATTGATGTGCCATAATTTTATGGCACTTTTGACGCTTAAAACTTGGAATTCGAGTGTGTTCTTTAGTGATTTTTAGTAGATTTGATGTGTTTTTGAGTGTTGTGTAGGAAAATAGGGTTCAGAAGCTAAGTGCAGGAAAAAGAAGGAAAAATGCCCAGAAATGGAGTTTCACGACTACATTTTATGAGCCATCATTTAATCAATGGACCATAGAACATGCTAATGGATTTGACTATTACAAAGGTACATGGAGCCTGATTTCCATGACAGGATTCCATGAGCTGTGGACCCATCCACAAGCCATGGATCTTGTTCATGGAACCTGATCAGAGAAAAAGCCAAAAATCCAGTCCATGAGCCGTAGACCAATCCACGAGCCATGGAATGACTTCATGGAATTCAACCTACAAGAAGACAAAAGGCCTAATTTCCACGAAAGTCTTCCATGAGCCGTAGAAGGATCCACGGACCGTGGATGGTGTCCGTGAAAGTTGTCAAACCTAGCTCTTATAGTTTAATTAGGATAGGATTTGTAATGTCTATAAATACCTTTCTTAGGTTTTGTTTTACATTTTATGCTCTATTATTCATTAGAAATGACTTAGAAAACATTGAGTACTACTTTGTTATTGATTTTGGGAGATTATTTTCATCCATTGGCTCTTGATTATTGATTCTTCTTTAATAATTCAAGATTCTGGATTTCTTTATTCCATCTTGTAAGTATATGATTATGAATCCTTCAACAAATTCTATTTGTTTACTTATGAACATGAGTAACTAAATCCACAACCAGGATTGTGGGAACCATGACGAATTAATAAAGTAGGCAAAGTACTTAACAATTCTAGGAAGGTGTTTATGCATGTATTGTTCTTTCTTTCGCTTTGATTGCTTTTTAATGGTGCGCAATGTTAGAACTCGCCTTATTCTTACTTGTCGGACCAAGGGGGTAAAGAATGGGAAAAATGTTGTTACAACGGAAATTCGAGGCTACCAACCCTCATCTACTAGCTTGACCTTATCCAGGAATAGCTAATCTGGGATCAAAGGTAAGGGTTAGTAAAGCATACACCCATAGACAGACCAAGTTGCATGATAAAATTCTTCTATCTAGGGGACCAACTATTTAGTTAAAATTAACTTACCAATCTTGCATGCTAAGCACCCGAATATATTGCTAGTATAATGCCTACTATGTTATGAACTCATGGGGAACACAGTCCTAGTCCATTCTCTTTCTGAATCACAACAAAACTAATACGTGTTGTTACTTGTTACTTGATATTTTACAAACATTACTTTTTACTTAAAACCCCTCATTAGGGAAATAAGATGCCTAAACTCGTAAATACACACAGTTGACTGAGGTCCTACCATATTCCCTGTGGGATCGACCCTAACCTTGGTTAGGTTTTATATTTTACCCACGACTGCTTTATACTTCTTTTGGGAGGTGTAATTTGATTGTATCAAATTTTAGCACTGTTGTCGGGGAATGCAGTTTAGGATTAAGAAAAATTGTGTTTATTTGATTGCTAGTCCTTATTTCCTGATTTACTTTTTCTGTTATTTTTGTTTTGTTTCATAGGTTGCACACTTATGCATGACTAATACATGGAGTCAAGTCAATCCACTGATTCCACTTGATCTTGAACTTCAATGAACTCTGAGAAACATGGTGAAAGACGGGGTTGTTGAGACATCAGAACAGGCCACAGCCCGATCGTTGGCCAAAGAACAACAAAGGATAATGGCAGCACAAGATGATCAAGCTACTTAGGATGCTCAGCTTACTGCAGATCAAGATAATCAGAATGCTGCAACTGAACAATCAAGACAAGACGCTACCTGTCAGGCTACACTAAATGCCCAAGCTGCAAGGGAAGAGGTAGCCCAACACAATATTAATCAAGATTCGATTGGACAGATAGAGAATAGGGGTCCCCAGCAATATCAAGCCCAACACATACCTAATAATGATATTGATAATGATGAAGTCAATCTTGATGATGCAGGAACAATGGGTCCTATAGTGCTATCATCGCTGCCCGCTGGTGTAAAGTTTGACCTTACAAGTACCATGATCCAGTTTATGTACCTGAAAGGATTATTTGCTGGCACATCAACTAACAATGCAAATTTTCACTTGGTGAACTTTGTGAGGATTTGCAAGGCTTACAAGTTGCAAGGGGTATGCCAAGATGCTATCAGATTGAGGTTATTTCCAAAAAAAGTTACTGGAGAAGCAACACTTTGGCTTACTAAACTTCCTGATAATTCAATATACTCATGAAGAGAACTGAAAAGCCAATTTTTTGAGAGATTCTTCCCTCTATCAAGATGTTGCAGCTCAAGTAGGAGATCTATAATTTCAAGCACTTAAACACAGTAGCACTCTATGAGACATGGCTTAGGTTTAATAAGAAGCTGAAACAGGTGCCAAATCATAGGATTTTGAGAGAGACTTTGATGGATATCTTTTATAGGGCACTGAATTCAACTACTAAGGTTGTAGCTAACACAGTCACTAGAGGTGGATTCATGGAGAATACTTATACAGTTGCATCTGAAATGCTAGACAAGGTCAAAAGAGAAACAGGGCTTGGCACATGAGAGAGTCTGAAGTTCCAGCCATAACTTATGTTGTTGGAAAGTCCCTAGATTAGACCAAATTAGAGGAGATTGGCCAAGATATGGCAGAGTTGAAAATAAACTTTGGACTTATTGCTAAGTGTGTCATAGGTACCAGAGCTAAAAAGGTTAACCTAGTTGGTTCGCGAAGTAAAGCACTCGAGCATGAGGACTCTGAATCTGATAAAGAGGCCAACTTCTTAAATGATCAGGTGGAGGTTTTCTGGGTCAACGGCCAAGGCTCTAACCAGGAGACTTAGCGGGGTCAAGTAAATAAAGGTTGGAACAAAGACAAAGATAGAGATAACAACTACAACCGATCTTAGTATAGAGACAAGATCAGGGGTAGAGATAGAGATTGTGATTGGAATAAGAGGGATGTCTATAAGTGGCCTATATATCCCTCTTGGTAACCGTGAAGGAGGATCCAATCCAAATAAAGTAGAAGAGATGTTGGCCAAGGTGTTGCAGAAGGTGGAGTCAACTGATGTTAACTTGAAAGAAATTTGTGCTGACATTTCAGGCATGAATCAAAAAGTAGAGTCACATGCCATGGCCATCAAGCAAATCGAGTATCAGCTGGGTCAAATGTCTACAGCCTTAAACCAGTGGCAGAAGGGTACACTTCCTAGTAATACAGTCCAAAATCTAAAAAATAATGGGGATTGTATAGCGGTGACTACTCAGAGTGTAAAATAGACTATTGATCCTCCTACCCCTACAGTTGTTAATGAACTGGCTGAACCTGAAAAATATGATACTGAAATTGTGGTTGATCCAGAAGAAAAGGGTGATGATGAGAACACAAATGAGAAGAAATTGGTAGTTTCCAAAAAGAAGAAAGAGGAGATTCCTCAGGTTTTAAAACTGATTCCATGACCTCCTCCACCTTTCCCATAAATATTGATCAAAAGGCCGAAGAAGGTAAATATGTAAGTTCATCTTCATGCTGAAACAACTTTTAGTAAATATTCCTTTGGTCGAAGCATTAGAGCAGATGCCAAGGTATGCAAAGTTCATGAAAGATATGTTAACGAAGAAGAGAACTATGAGTTTTGAGCCAGCTTGTTATTTACATCAATGTAGTGCAATAGCCTCCTATTCTCTTGTGCAGAAAAAGGAGGATCCTAGAGCTTTCACTTTTCCTTGCACAATTGGAGCGTTCCATTTTGCAAAAGCTTTGTGTGATTTGGGTGCTAGTATAAATCTGATACCATTAGCAGTATTTAGACAGTTAGGCTTGGGAGCTCCCAAAATGACTACCATATGGATTCTTATGGTAGATCGCACAGTGAAAAGGCCAATAGGGATTCTTTATGATGTACTTGTGAAAGTTGAGACTTTTATCTCTCTTGCAAACTTTGTGATCATTGACTGTGAGGTATATTTTAAGGTTCCCATTATCTTGGGATGCCCATTCCTTGCCACTAGATGTCCTTTAGTTGACCTAGAGACTAGGCAGATGAAATTCAGACTTAATCATAAGGACGTAACTTTCAATGTTTGTAAGTCAATGAAGCACCATGATGATATGCGCGTAGTATCAGTCATTAACATAGTTGATGAGGAGAAACTAATAGTGCATATTGAGGAGCAACTTGGTGTTGAAGCACTTACAGTCGTGATCATGAATTTTGATGGAGAGGATATTGTTGAGTATGATGACATGGTAGAAGCACTTGTCGGTATAAGGTCTTATTCTTATGTTCCAAAAAAGCTTGATCTGAACCTAAAGAATCGAGTAACCCCACCAGCTAGACCTTCTATTGAGGAGCCTCTGGTCTTGGAGCTCAAAACTCTCCCATCTCACCTCTGATATGTATTATTAGGTGCTAATAACACCTTGCCAGTTATTATTATTGCAGACCTAGATGAAAGGCATGTTGAATCTCTGGTGTCTATTCTGAGAAAGTTCAAGAGGGACATTGGGTGGTCCATTGCTGACATCATTAGCATTTTTCTAGATATATGCACGTACAAAATTCAACTTGAGCCAGATTGTATTCTGAGTATTAAGCACTAGCATAGGTTGAATCATCCTATGCAAGAAGTTTTCAAGAAGGAGATCATTAAATGGTTGAATGCAGGTGTGGTTTACCCTATTACAGATAGCAAGTGGGTGAGCCTGGTTCAGTGTGTGCATAAAAGTTACTATGGTTCTAAATTCTAAGAATGAGTTGATTCTAATGAGGCCAGTCATAAGCTGGAGTGTATGCATGAACTATAGGAAGCTGAATGCTTGGAAAGAGAAAGACCATTTTCCGATGCCATTCATGGATTAGATGTTAGACCGTCTTGATGGTAGAGGATGGTATTGTTTTCTTGATGGTTATTTGGGATACAATCAGATTTCAATTTCTCTGAAGACTAAGAGAAGATCACTTTCACATCTTTATATTTGGTATTTAATTTTAAGAGGATGCCATTTGGGTTATGCAATGCACCAGCGATATTTCAGTGATGTATGATGTCGATTTTCTTAGATATAATGGAGGACATTATGGAGGTTTTCATGGATGATTTTTCTATAGTAGATGACTCTTTTGATGATTGTTAAGCTTATTTGAGTTGTGTGCTAAAGAGATGTGAAGAATGCAACTTAGTGCAGAATTGGGAGAAGTGTCATTTCATGGTCAAAGAGGGTATAGTGCTTGGCCACTCGATCTCCAAGTAAGGTATTGAGGTTTAAAAAGCAAAGATAGAGGTGATTGAAAAGTTCCTCCTCCAGTTTTTGTGAAGGGTATCCAAAGCTTTTTGGGGCATGCTGGTTTCTATCGCAGGTTCATAAAGGACTTCTCTAAAATTTCACATTCCTTGTGCAAGTTGTTGGAGAAGGAGGTAAAGTTTGTGTTTGATGATGCATGCCTTAAGGCATTTAAATACCTCATGCAGAAGTTAATCTCTGTGCCTATTATTGTTATGTCTGATTGGTCTCAGCCTTTAGAGGTTATGTTTGATGCTAGTGGAGTGGCGCTAGAGCAGTCCTAGGCCAAAAGCATGAAAAGATTCTACATCCGATCTACTATGCTAGCAAAGCACTTAATATAGCTCAAAAGAACTATATTGTGACAGAACAAGAGTTGCTTGTTATGGTCTTTGTGTTCAAAAAATTCAGATCTTATTTACTTGGCACCAAGGTGATTTTGCACACTAACCATGTAGCTCTTTGGTACCTCATGGTGAAGAAGGATGCGAAGTCTAGGTTAATTCGATGGGTACTTATTTTGCAAGAGTTTGACTTTGAGGTCAAGGACCAAAAAGGTACAGAAAATCAGGTAGCAAATCACTTGTCTAGATTGGAGGAAGAAGTAATGTTATAACTGAAAGATGAGTTAGAGATTGATGATGACTTCCCAGACGAGTAAGTGTTGGATGCATCCCACGATTTAATTCCATGGTATGCATACTTTGCTAACTATTTAGCAAGTGATATGGTACCTCCTGATTTATCTGTTCACTAGCGAAGAAAGTTTATGTCTGATGTTAAGAAATTCTTCTCGGAGGAGACATTCCTATTTCATGTATGTGATGATACTATAATTTGTAGATGCGTGCCTGAGGCTGAGATGATAGAGATATTGGAATCTTGTCATTCATCCCCTGTTGGGGACATCATAGTGGCATACGGACAGCCCACAAGATCTTGCAATGAGGTTACTATTGCCCTACCCTCCACAATGATGCTCATGAATATGCTAAATCTTACAATCGATGTCAAAGGGAAGGTGGTATATCAAGGAAACATGGGCTTCCTCTCACTCTCATCCTTGTGATTTGAACTATTTGATGTGTGGGGTATTGACTTCATCGGTCCTTTTTTGAGTCCGAATGGGATAAAATATATCTTGGTGGCTGTTAACTATGTATCTAAGTGGGTGTAGGTGGTGGTGCTTCCCAATAATGAAGGCAAGAGTGTCACAATGTTCTTGAAAAAGAACATTTTTTCCAGATTCGGTACACCACGGGTGATCATAAGTGATGGAGGCTCTCAGTTTCGCAATAGGTTGTTTCGTGCTTTACTTGAGAAGTATGGAGTGAAACACAAAGTTGCAACCCCTTATCATCCATAGACTAGTGGGCAAGTTGAATTTTCCAACCGGGAGATAAAGACAATTTTATCAAAGTCTGTGAATGCAAATAGAACAGATTGGTCTAGGAAGCTGGATAATGCTTTGTGGGCATACCAGATGCGTACAAGAATTCAATAGGTATGTCACCATATCAGATCGTGTTTAGGAAGGCATGTTATCTACTAGTGAAGCTTGATCATAAGGCCATGCGGGCACTGAAAAAGTTGAATTTAGATTGGTGTGAAGCATCCTTTCAGCGGCTTGGTCAGCTTAATGAGTTGGATGAGTTTAGCCTCAATGCCTATGAAAGTTCAGCCTTGTACAAAGAAAAGATGAAATTATACCATGACTAGAAGATTGAGAAGAGAGATTCTGCGTTGGGCAATTTGGTTCTACTGTTCAATTCTAAACTGCGCTTATTTCCTGGTAAGATGAAGTCTAAATGGATTAGACCATTTAAAGTGGTATAAGTATTTCCACATGGTGCCATAAATCTTGGAAACCATGAAGGCAAGAGGTTCAAGGCCAACAGTCATCGTATTAAGGCTTACTTGGGAACTGCAGAGGAGATCAAAGTTGTTGAAGTTTGGACCCTTAGTGAAGTACGAATAACTAAGGAACATGCATCATGCCACGACATTAAATCAGGTGTTGCATGGGAGGCAACCCATGAGAGAAACTTGATGAAGTCTGAGTAATCAAACGACCTGCATCATGCTGCAACGTTAAATCAGGCACTGCTTAGGAGGCAACCTAAGGCTAATGTTTGTTCTGTGTGCAGGGACAAGTGGATGAAAGGCACTAGAAAAGAGATATTTAAAAAAGGGGTAAGTGATATTCCACAAGCAAGATTCACGAAACGTGGTTTAAACCACGGCTCATAGACTTTACTCGTGGAAATCAGACCAAATTGACCAGGTGCAGAACAGAGTCTATGAGCCAGTTCCATGAGTCGTTGTTCAAACAAAGAGTCGTGGTTACTAGTCATAGAAATCAGAAACAAATGACTATCATTGGAACAGGATCTACAAACCAAGTCCATGGACCGTGATTCTAACCACGAGTCATGGTTTCTGGTCGTAGAAATCAGATGAGTATCACCTTGGCAGGACTTGTTCCATGAAGCATGGTTCAATCTACGACTCGTGAATAGTGTTTGTGGAACTCAGGTAAGTTTTTTTAATTTTGTGATGCGATTTGCATCTGACCCGGCCTGCGACCCCCATTTCGGATTAAAACCCCTCAATTAGAATTTCTTTTCACTCGATCACTTTCCCTTACACAACTAAAACTCCATCCACATCTCCTTCTTTCATTCAAACAACAAAACTCTATAAATTCCTACACCAATCACTCAGTTTCTTCCCATTTTCATTCCCAAATTCCTCAACCATAGGACCTCATTGTTGCTACACCAAAAGTGCCAAAATAGTGACTCAAACTTACTACCCGATCGTGGGTGAAGTCTTTGCTTATTATCACAAGTATTTACTGAAGTTTCTTCCATTATTCTAAGGTACAAAGTCAAATTTTAACCTTATTTGAATTGTTTGGTTGAAATACATGACCTAGGGTTAGCTTTTTGTGAATTTGGTGTTTAAAACACTAAGGGATGATAGTGGTTGAGAAAATACTTGGCATGATATGTTATTTTATGCATTGTTGGTACAAAGTGGGTTGAAATCATGTGCAATTGTGAAGAAAATGCAAAACAATTGTTTGCCTTCTATAACAGTGACCACGAGAGCAGTTCGTGGACAGTGGTTCATTTCACGGACTGTGGATAACACTCATAGGAATCAAATTAGAGGCACAAAAATTTGGTCTAATTTCCATGAGACTCATCCACGAGCCATGGATCAAGCCATAAGTCGTGGATGGCCTCGTGGAAATCAAACCTTTAAATAGATAAATTGATCTTGAGATCCACGAGGAGTTTCCATGAGACGTGGTTCATTCCACTGGCCGTGTACCCCACACGTGGATCCCCAATTTTGAAAAACTTCATAAATTGTTTTTTGTTTTTCCTTAATATTGGTGTACTAATACTCTCCCACGCAAGTACTATGCCGCCTAAAAACACTTTGAAAAAGGGTGGAGCATGCACCTCAAAGGAAATAAGAGAAAGGGCTTGCCAACTAAAGTCTAGACTCTTAGATGAGCCCTCCAAAACTGAACGGAGTGGGTCTAAAGAGGTGTATGAAATCCAGCTTGATACAAATATTGTTCCTCAAAATATGAGGTGAGGGACAAAGATACAGGCTACTGATAAGGCAGCCCTACAGCTGGCCCTCACGATTACATCACAGGTAGTGGCTACTTCTTTCCCATCAAAAGAAGGAGAGAGGTTGTCCATTAAAAGAGATAGCATGAGGGAAAATAGAGAGAGCTCACCGAACACTGGTAAAAGAACTATGTTAGAAAAGGAGTCTGATGATGTTGAGTCAGGCACAGGTTACAAGAGTTCTACTAGTCCATCCACTTCGAAATCTGAGACTCGGAGATGAGCTAAGGCAAAAAGACTTCAGAGACCTGAGGCCCAGCATAACAGGCAATTGTGTGTACAGGGCATGCGAAGAGTGTATGATCAAGATGCAACATGATCTGATAGGGGTATTCCCAAAAGGGGTATCTTTGAGGAGCCAGAGATTCAGACTGAGGTCATAGCTTCCATCCTGGACATTCATGATACATTTACTCATTACAGGCTTGGTTGGATGGCTGAGCCTTCAGGAAGCTACAGTCTCGAGATAGTATAGGAGTTCTATCGCCTTATGCAGCCATGGTATATCAGCTCCTTCCACTAAGGCAGAGGTACCAGGACCAACTCCCACTTATCAGTGTAGTAGTACAACATACACCCATTGACATATCCGAGCACATAATTCAGTGCTTTCTATTCAGGCCCAAGTATGAGCTACCGGTGATATAGTTGAGTTTGACCACAGGATGAAAATGGTCAAGGATAAACTAAAAAAAGAGACCTAATTCAGAAAGCTGACTTACTGATATGGGTTGTGAGATACATCACTAAACATGGCAAGGATGCAGAATGGGTTAATGGATGTGATATCAAAAAGGCATCCTTGAGCTTTGCAGGCAAGTTTTGGTGGGCCATAGTCTGGTCCCGTCTTTGTCTGACTCAAGTGGACAACACTCTAACACCAAACCGAGAAGTACTAGTGGCCAACATTATGGTTGGATATGAGATAAACATCCCCCGCTATATCATAGAATAGATTCATGAGTGGGCATTCAGATATAACACTAGTATTCCCTTTCCTTGCCTGATTCATCGCCTCTGCATAGATTCAGCCATCCCAACTATGCCTGATATGGACCATATGATTGAGGTGACATGGACACATTATGTTGGGTTGATAAAGGACACTACTAATCCGGTCGCCATTGGCGAGCTTCCTCTTCCACTTCAGCTAGAGCTATGAGAGTTGAGGGACCATCAGTGTTAAGAGATCCATTTGAGTTGGGTGTAGTAGAGTGGACCATAGAGCTGAGTGCTAAGTTTCCCAGCCTTTTAGTACCGCTTTAGAGAGTACCACAGCTTTAGTTGTTGTGCCCTAGACTTCTAGGCCACCAGTTGCTATTCCTACTATTCTCATGTGCTCAGCTCCTTCTGGTATGGTCACCATCACCACTGAGTTCTTACATGACTTCGTCCAGAGCCAGACAGAGATAGAAAAGTAGATAAGTGATTTGCTTGACCAGCTGAGGCCATGGGTTAGGGCCACTATTGCAGCCGCCGAGGTGAGAGTACATGCATAGATTGATCGGGTTGCTCACGAGATAATGGGCATATAGATGGATTTGAGCGCTAAGTAAGTAATCAGCTGAGATCTATATAGAGCCCTAACTTGGGAGGCATATAAGCAGAGGTGGTGTAGCTCAGAGAGGAGATTAGGTCTATAGTCACTAGCCACCACACCTCAGTTATACCCTCCATCACTATTGCTACCACAGTGGCACCTAGCTGATTTGTTAATTTGTTTATGGAGGAGGATCCTGAGCTTCGAGTGCTAGTGAAAAGAGGGCTTGCAGTACAGGTTTTTTTGAGGTTGAGCCAAATTTAAAAAGAGAGAAAAGGAACACCGCTACTGCCTTACGACTGTCCTTAGATGACATGCGACTTTGCGAGGAGGCATATCATTGTTGACTTCGAGGCGAGTTCTCCAGTTTGGCACCAGTTGTTGGGGGTACCATACCTTCTGCTATTGAGATCCCAGAGTTTGCTACTACCGATATGGCACCTCCTATTGCCTCTACCACTGTTGACCCTTTGAGAGCGACGGCCACCCACTATTACTTGTATGGGTTCCACACAACAGGCCCCGTTTAGATCACTGAATGCCAGCACTTAGGCGCTACAGGTATGTTCCCGCCTCCTTGCATTTTACTTTTCTTAGTGCATTGAGGACAATGCACACTCCTTTTTGATGGGGTATGGAAAGATGTTCGTGTGTTTTTGATTGGTATCTGGGAGAAGTCTGAGTAGTCAAGACACCCGTATCGTGTCATGATGTTAAATTAAACACTACTTGGGAGGCAACCCAAAGGGGATACCATTGAGTATCTGAGTCCGTGGGATTTTCGCATTGTGTTCTTTCCCCAAGGACATTTATTTTCTATTGAACCAGTATGTTTAGGTAGGTTGTGTGTTTGAGAAAGAAGAATAGGAACTTAGCGCAGTCTATGGCTTGATTTTGACTGAAAAATGGAGACCCCTTTAATTTTTGTGTGACATGATAGCCATTTATGATTGACTAACCACTATGGATCTGTGGATGACATTATGTATATGTATGTGATGGATAGCTTAAGCTAGGGCAAGAACTTGATAGTTATCAAATCAATAGTATATTTCAGTGCCATATGTGTGTGAGCTATTTTTGCTTCGTTCTTGTTATGTGTGCCAATCCAGAACTTGTTCGGTTAGTCTTTCCTAGGCTGTAGGGTAGTTGGTTAGGAAATGATCATAGGCCATTTTTGAATTCAGTCCACTGAGCCTATTAACCATCCAAATGAATTTGATATCCCTTAATCCCTGATTTTGAGCCTAAATTGACCCTTTTTGTTAGTTAATCTATTCACCTTCCCCGTTTTTATATGAACCTTTATTTTAGCCCTGGTCCCTCCTTGGACATTGTGCACCTCAACTCAGGCAAATTGCCTATGTTGAGGGTGGCTACTGTAGAGGTAAATAAGAATGGATGGGGTATGAAAAGAGCAGGTTAGTGATAAAAAGGGGGAAATAACGGGTGTGGCATATTTGCTAGAAAAAGAAAAAAAGAGAAAAAGAAAATATATATATATGAAAAAGTTGAGTTTGAAATAAAAGACGTACCCATTGTATGATGAAAAAGAAAGAATAAAAAGAGAAAATAAGGGAGGAAAAGAGTTGATCTGAATGTGGAAGAAAAACAGTGTATTGTCAAGGAGGGCATAGTCACTACTTCCCAAATATACCATACCCATCCTTCAGCTTGAACCTATGTTACAAGCCGAGTAAAGTCCTATAGTGATCGTTGTCAAACTGTTCAAAAACTCAGGCATAGAAAATAAGGGCAAGCCTATGGTATTGTGCATGCATTGCTTGAACTTCTTTGTGAGAGTGAGTGTTCTGTTCGAGTCCCAGATATTAAATGAATTACTATGTGATCGGGACTTCTTTGTGGTGGGGGAACTGGGGTAATATTGGTTTTTGATTATTAGGGTAAGTGTCATTTGTGTATTCTAGCTTGTCTATTGTTATCGTGATGTCATCCTTGGATCCTCTTGTGTTGTCTTGATAAGCGGTACACGTTCATTTGTTTTACATTGAGAAGGAAGGGATGTTAGTTATGAGCTGAATCACTTGAACCATATGACTGTTGTAGTTCCTAGTTTTCTTTTGCTTAAACGTCATCATAGTATAGTTTTGTTTTGTCTCTTGAGGATAAGAAATAGTTTTAAGTTGAGGGTCTTGATATGTCATAGTTTTATGGCACTTTCGACGCTTAATACTTGGAATTGGAGTGTGTTCTTTAGCGATTTTTAGTATATTTGATGTGTTTTTGAGTGTTGTGTAGGAAACTAGGGTTCGAAAGCTAAGTGCAGGAAAAAAGAGGCAAAATGCCCAGAAATGGAGTTTTATAACTATATTCCACGAGCTGTCATTTGATCCATGGGATGTAGAACATGCTCGTGGATTTGACTACTGCAAAGGTACATGGAGCCTGATTTCCATGATAGGAATCCACGAGCCATGGACCCATCCACGAGCCGTAGATCCTGTTCATAGAACCTAATCAGAGAAGAAGCCAAAAGGCCTGATTTCTACGAAGCCAGTCCATGAGCCGTGGAATGACTTCGTGGAATTGAACCTGCAAGAAGACAAAAATCCTGATTTTCACAAAAGTCTTCCATGAGTCGTAAAAGGATCCGCAGACCATGGATGGTGTCCGTAGAAGCAGTCAAACCCAGTTCTCCTAGTTTAATTAGGAGAGGATTTTTAATATTTATAAATACCTTTCCTGGGTTTTTTTTATTGTTTTATGCTCTATTATTTGTTAGAAACGACTTAGAAAATATTGAGTACTACTTTGTTATTGATTTTCGGAGATTATTTTCATCCATTGGCCCTTGATTATTGATTTTTCTTTAATAATTAAAGATTTTGAATTATTTTTTTCCATCTTGTAAGTATATGATTATGAATCCTTCAACAAATTCTGTTTATTTACTTATGAACATGAGTAGCTAAATCCACAACTAGGATTGTGGAAACCATGATAGATTAACAAAGTAGGCAAAGTACTTAGCAATTCTAGAAAAGTGTTTATGCGTGTATTATTCTTCCCTTTGCTTTGATTGCTTTTTAACGGTGTTGTAATGACCCTCCCAGTCATCTACGTGTGTTTTCCTTTCTTGTACCATTAGAGCTTGCCTGTAGTAGCCTCAAGTCATTTATGGCTTGCTGGGACTGGTAGTTCGGTGACTGGGCCATTTGCTTGGTCTTTTTGGCCGTTTCTTATTTTAGAGCTTTAGGCTTTTGAAATCATTGACTTCAGTCAACATTCTTGGTGAACATGCTCTAAATCAAATTCCGACAGTTCCGTTAGTTCCGGAGCGTGGACTTTGGTCTAGTTGGACCTTTGGTCGGGATGTGGGAGCTTTTCAGCTTGGAATTCTCTCTCATTCTGTGTTTTCAAGCTAGTTGGGCTTGTGTGGTTGACTTTGGTCAACATTTGGAGAGACAGCCTTGGATGGAAATTCTGTCAGCGTTGTTAGCTCTGGAATGCCAAGTTTGTGTTAGGTAGTTTGTTGGTTTGGGTCTCGGGTGATCCAGCCTTATTTTGGATGTAGTCATTTATGGCTTGCTGGGACTGGTAGTTCGGTGACTGGGCCATTTGCTTGGTCTTTTTGGCCGTTTCTTATTTTAGAGCTTTAGGCTTTTGAAATCATTGACTTCAGTCAACATTCTTGGTGAACATGCTCTAAATCAAATTCCGACAGTTCCATTAGTTCCGGAGCGTGGACTTTGGTCTAGTTGGACCTTTGGTCGGGATGTGGGAGCTTTTCAGCTTGGAATTCTCTCTCATTCTGTGTTTTCAAGCTAGTTGGGCTTGTGTGGTTGACTTTGGTCAACATTTGGAGAGACAGCCTTGGATGGAAATTCTGTCAGCGTTGTTAGCTCTGGAATGCCAAGTTTGTGTTAGGTAGTTTGTTGGTTTGGGTCTCGGGTGATCCAGCCTTATTTTGGATGTTTGGTTGACGTTAGCTAGTGTTGACTTGGGTCAACATTCTCCCGAAACGACCTCGTATAGAAGTTTCATCAATTCCGTTGAGTCCGGAACATTGTTTCCACTCTAATAGCATTATTGGTTTCTGAGTATCGGGTTTCGATTGTGCCCGAAATGCCCCGTGGAAGTTTTGGCTGTTGCTAATTTTTTTTGTGTCTGGTGGGTCCTCAATTGCAGAATTTGACCGCACGCTTGACTTGCAAACGGAGAATGACAAGTCTCACCCACTTTTTGGGACTGCTTCTTGATTTTATTCTTGGAAAATGCTCTTGTATCACTGGTCCCCCTTTCTTTTATCAAAATCTAGCGTAACCAGAGATTAATCGAAAAGATTCTGGCAATATATGAGAATGAATCATCACCATCTTCATGTATTAAAACGATATTGTCAATAAATAAAGTATGTCTTGCTCATTAACATCTCAGAAATATTTTGCCATAGTTAGGGCAGTCAAACCAACTCTTATACGAGCTCCCGGCGGTTCATTCATCTAACCATAAATAAAATCCACGAGAATAGCCAAGGGTGCGGCCAAGCCCATAGTACGAATGTACTGAGTAATCATTTGAGTCAATTGGTTATCCATTCTTTAACTCTACTATTTCTAGTTTCTCCCCCGGTGCTCCGCGGGACTTTGTTTGGAAGTGGGCAACATTTTTCTTCAGCAAAGAAATGGGAGTACATTTTTTGTCTTCTCTTACAATATTCTCATTTCAAATAACGATTGGCACAACCAAAAATCAAACAATGACAGAGCGGCCTATGATTGCAAGTTCTTGTTTGATCTGCCACTGTTAGAACACCACAATATTCCTCTTTTTGGAGTTAATGTTCTCAATGCTGAATCGATCATTCGATATCCTTTTCCTAAAAGACCTGAAATCCTACCTTTCGGCATTGCGATAAAGTTACCAAGCAAGTGAAACTGAAGTGAAACTGTACTCGCCTCTTCTCCTTTTTGTCCTCTTGTACTTATGTTCTTCTTATTCTCGTATCCGGAATCGGAACAAGCTCTTCTTTAGCAGCCTCGCTTTGTTAGCTTCTTGTTAGCAGTACTAGTTTGTAGTCTTTATTGACCTGGAACACAAGCTTTACCAGCCAACCCGATCTGACCTTCAAAACTGAGTAAGTAAATAACTATCAAGAACGAAGTAATCTTTTACTTTGGTTAAAGGCCATTTTTCTGAGAAAGGAGAATAGGAATGAAATAAAATAAATCAAAATAGAAAGAAAAGAATCTAATTGCAAAAGCAAAAAGGGAGAATATCTTTTTTTTCGTCCTTTTTTCTTTTTTTGTTTTTATTCTTTTCTTTCCTATAATTCAATTTTAATTTTGATTTAGAGAGATAAAAATTTTGTCATGATTCATGAACTAATGGACTCTCTAATTTTTTTCGTAATTGAAAATTCGAGGTTGAAATGTATATGTGATATTGCTATAAAGCACATTTTCTTGCTCGTGCCATCAAGAGCTCTAGCTGCAAGAGGATAGGATCTTTAGGCGGGGCTGGGAAAAAAAGCTTACCTGCTCGACAGCCCTATAGAATAAATAGAATAAGAGGCTTGACCTAGAGCTCTTCTCTTCCCCCTAAAAAAACGGATGTTCATTTGGCATGAGTAGCCTTTGCGGCTACTGCAATTGCGGTGAAATGCCGCATTTGCGGTATTTTGGCCGCATTTGCTGTATTTTGGCCAAAATTTCAAAGTTTCACATTTTTGGTGATTTCTCCGCATTTGCAGAGGCACTATTAAATTGTGCCTCCTCAATTGCGATAAAAGTGCCGCAATTGCGGTATCTAGAAGCTTTTAAATGTCTTTTTCTCTCCTCCATTTCATTATATTTCCCTAACTCATTTCCACCATTAACATCAGCGCCAAAAGCTCCATTTGCTATCTTTTGGCCATCAATTTCTTCGAGTAGCTTCACCATTGCTTCGTGACCTTTTTCCTGTCTTTAATTTGGTAAGCCTTCTTGTTAATTTTCGATTTTCATTCATTAAACTCTCTTTGAATTCTTAAATGGGTGGGCTATTTTGGAGCCCCATTTCATGTCCGTTTCTTCTCAAATTTTGAGCATGTGCTCCCGGGATGGTAAGGAACACTTTGGTGTTTTTTGTTTCCAGTTTTAGGTTGCGAGGCCTACGAGCTCGTTTGTGACCCGGATTTTGACCCAGTTATGTTTATGGCATTATGGATATCGTTAGTCTTGTATTAATATGTAGATTATTGTATTGATAGTGTTTTCACAAATTGGATCTTCTCGGAGCAGTTCGAGCTTGGACGATTTCATCCCTACAGCTATTCGTCGGACGACAGGTAGGTTATGGCTTCCCTACCTAGACTATGCGTATATAGGCTATAATTGCATTAATTACTATCCTTAGGTGGGTTGTTTTAGGTTGGTACCCCAGATCTTGCCCGTATTTTCTGTCCATTTATTTTATACGCTGATTGTAGTATTCGTGTAGTATTGTATATTACCCTTGTGGTCCTGTGTGGCCTTGTATTGACTTTGGAACATAGATGGTGGGATATTAGGGAATGTCTGCGAGTCCTGGACATAGAGATATCTTTCTAGGCTGGTTATAACTATTGTAGAGCTGTTGAGCCTATGCAGGGCCAGTAGGAAATATTTGTGAGCCATTTTGGGCTACTCTATTGTTTGCGAGCATATCATTTATGAAAAGGTTTTCCATGCATGGTTTACTACTAATTTGGTTTTGAGCCTACTATAATTGATTTTCTAAACTTTGCATGGCCCCGAGGGTCCATTTTTGGTACATGACTTGGAAAGGACTTTTAAATTTTTACGACACCTCTCAGAGTAGAGGGGAGATTGTGATGATTTGATTACTGATCTTTATTCTGATACTAGGCTCGGCTGGACCATAGCACTAGACATGGTTTTCTACGGATTTAGACCCGTCTACGAGCCGGGCACCCTGTTTAGGGATTTTGATACTTGACTTCTATTTTAGACCCGGATACGCTCTGAGCACCCTCGATGAGGGTTATTGAGATATGCTTATTGATTTAGACCTGAATACACTTTGGGCACCCTTTGATGGGGTTTATGAGATTACTACTACTGATTTAGACTCAGATAAAATCTGAGCACGTACTACGAGATCCTAATTATTGAGATATTTGAGTTTCGTATTTGTATGTGGTCTATGAGTAGACCTCCATGGACACTACCATTCTAGACCAAGTGTTACATGCCGATGGTGACTGGAGGGAGGGGATGTATGGCATAGGAGAGGTGCTCGAGAAATATCCTTCCATGGATCCCATCTTTATTGGACCTTTGAGGCACTGGAGGGGGTAACATACTGCACTACAATAACTTTTGGTTCCTGATTCATCATATCATAGCTTGGTTTGGAAAGAGTTTGAGTAAAAAGGGTGACTTCATTCATGGTAGAGTATAAGCAGAAACTATGGATCTCCGGTGTGTCAGTTGATGCTTTGAGGGTGGTTTGAGTGTTCGACTTGTATACAACTTCTTGTTTGTGGTGCAAAAGGATTCAGTTCAGAATAAAAGGGTTTTGCGGATCAGCGGGTTCATGAGTTAGAGTTTTGGGTTGATGGCTTTTCTAGTAAACCTGGTTGTGTTTTCAAAGATTCGACTTTTGTGTGTTGATCTCCTTGCTTCTTTGGTTTGGTGTTGTGTCTTTGCCTTTCGGTTGAGACTCTCGAGGTTCAGTTTGGGTTGGCAAATTCTTGGTGTCTTGGAGTTTGAGTTTGGAATCTATCTTGGCTGGAGTTGAGGCTTGGTGTTTTTCTTTGGTTTCATTCTATTGGGTGTCATCCGGTCGAGGAGGCTACCTGAGTTGTCCGAGAGAGTAGTGTGGGATTTGTATCCTCTATTCTTTCAATCTATAGTCTTTCCTTCTTTCCTGACTTTCGGGGATGAAAGTCTTTTTAGTAGTGGATGATGTAATGACCCTCCCAGTTATTTACGCGTGTTCACCTTTCTTGTATGGTTAGAGCTTGCCTGTAGTGGCCTCAATTCATTTATGGCTTGCTGGGACTGGTAGTTTGGTGCCCGGGCCGTTTGCTTGGTCTTTTTGGCCATTTCTTGTTTTAGAGCTTTAGGCTTTTGAAATTGTTGACTTCAATCAACATTCTTGGTGAACATGCTCGGAATTGAATTCCGATAGTTCTGTTAGCTCCAGAGCATGGACTTTGATCTAGTTGGACCTTTGGTCGGGATCCGAGAGCTTTTCAGCTTTGAATTCTCTCTCATTCTGTATTTTCAAACCAGTTGGACTTGTTTGGTTGACTTTGGTCAACATTCAGAGAAGACGGTCTCGGATGGAAATTCCGTTAGTGCTGTTAGCTCCGAAATACTGAGTTTGTGTTAGGTAGTTTTTGGTTTGGGTCTCGAGTGATCCGGGCTCATTTTGGATGTTTGGTTGACGTTATCTAGTGTTGACTTAGGTCAACATTCTTCCAAAACAACCTCGTATAGAAGTTTTGTTAATTTCGTTGAGTCCGGAATGTTGTTTCCACTCTAATAGCACCATTGGTTTCTGAGTATCGGGTTCTGATTATGCCCGGAATTCCCCATAGAAGTTTTGGTTGTTGTTGATTTTTTATGTGTCTGGTGGGTCTGCAATTGCGGAATTTGACCACATTTGCAGCCGCAATTGCGGTGAAATGCCGCATTAGCGGTATTTTGGCCGTATTTGTGGTATTTTGGCCGCATTTGCGGTATTTTGGCCAAAATTGCAAAGTTCCTCATTTGGGGTGATTTCTCCGCAATTGCGGAGGTCACTATTCATACATGCCTTCGCAATTGCGGTATCTGGCAGCTTTTAAAAGTCTTCTTCTCTCCTCCATTTTATTATATTTCCCCAACTCATTTCCACCATTAACATTAGCTCCCAAAGCTCTACTTGCTCTCTTTTGGCCTTCAATTTCTTGGAGTAGCTTCACCATTGCTTCTTGACCTTTTTCTCGTCTTTAATTTGGTAAGCCTTCTTGTTAATTTCCAATTTTCATTCATTAAACTCTCTTTGAATTCTTAAATGGGTGGGTTGCTTTAGAGCCCCATTTCATGTCCGTTCACTTAAATTTTGAGCATGTTCTCCCGGGATAGTAAGGAACACTTTGGTATTTTTTGTTTCTTGATTTGGGTTGCGGGGCCCACGGGATCATTTATGACCCAGATTTTGACCCCGGTTATGTTTATGCCATTATGGGTATCGTTAATCTTATATTAATATATAGATTATTATATTGATAGTGATTTCGCGAATTGGAGCTTCTCAGAGCAGTTTGTGCCTGGACAACGCCATCCCCGCAGCTATTCGTCGGACGACAGGTAAGTTATGGTTTCCCTACCTAGACTCTGCGTATATAGGCTATAACTGCATTAATTAGTATCCTTGGGTGGGTTGTTTAAGTTGGTAACCCAGACCTTGCTCGTCTTTTTTTTCTGTTTATTTCATATGCTGATTGTAGTATTCATGTAGTATTGTATTACCCTTGTGGTCCTGTGTGGCCTTGTATTGACTCTGGAACATATATGATGGGTTATTTGGGAATGTCCGCGAGTTCCAGACATAGAGATATCCTTCTAGGTTGGTTCTGACTGTTGTAGAGCTGTTTAGCCTGTGCAGGCCGGTAGGAAATGTCTGTTAGACATTTTGGGCTACTCTATTGTTTGCGATCATATCATATATGAAAAGGTTTTCCCTGCATGTTTTACTACTGATTTGGCTTCGGGCCTACTATAATTGATTTTCTAAACTTTGCATGGCTCAGAGGGCCCATTTTCGGTACATGACTTGGAAAGGACTTTTAAATTGACTTTTACGAAACCTCTCAGAGTAGAGGGGAGATTGCGATGATTTGATTACTGATCTTCATTCTGATACTAGGCTCGGCTGGACCGTAGAACTAGACATAGTTTTCTATGGATTTAGACACATATACGTGTCGGGCACCCTGTTTAGGGATTTTGATACTTGACTTTTGTTTTAGACCTGGATACACTCTAGGCACCCTCGATGAGGGTTATCAAGATATGATTACTGATTTAGACCCGAATACACTTTGTTCACCCTTTAATGGGGTTTATGAGATTACTACTACTGATTTAGACTCGAATCGAACAAAAGAACATACTACGAGTTCCTGATTGTTGAGATATTTGAGTTTCGTGTTTGTATGTGGTCTACGAGTAGACCTCCATGGACACTACCATTCTGAACCAAGTGCTACAGGCCGACGATGACCAGAGGGAGGGGATGTATGGCATAGGAGAGGTACTCGAGAAATGTCCTTCCATGGATCCCCTCTTTATTAAACCTTTGGGGCACCGTAGGGGGTAACATACGGCACTATGATCACACTTGGTTCCAGATTCATCATATCATATCATCATGCATATTTCACTCGGATTCCACCCTTGTTTGCTATATGTTCAGTGTACTCTCTGGTTGTATGGGCGGCCGGAGGGCTTGTTTTCAGTTGGTTGTGTTCCTTGGTTGTATGGGCAGCCATTGGGACTGTAGGTAGATTATATTACTCTCGGTCATTTTATAGATTGTTATAGTCCTTGGTTCTTAGTGGATTGGTAAGTTTTAGCCTGTTGAGGCTCTGAGTTTGGGCTTGAGTATTGAGGGGCTAGTGAGTCCTATATCTTTGAGGCATTATTGTGTGGCCTTCTGAGCGGATTATGGGTTTCGGGTCCTTTTCTATATCTTGATTTGAGTAGATACTCTTGGTTCTTGTGGCTTAGTTATTCCATTCTATGTTACGAATTTGTGAGATTGATCTCGGTTTATGCTTATCTTGAGAGTTTGTGGTTTTTAGTATGATTCTGTTATTGTATGGCTTCTAGTTGATTATGTTGGCCTACTTCCTTTCTTTCCTTTTTACTTGAGGTTACCAGTATACTGCCATTTTCTCAACTCTCTCTCTTTATTTATTTATATTATTGTGCAAGGACTTCAGGTGCGTTCTTATTTCCTTCACCTGTGATTCTGTGTATTTATATCTTCTGTCCTAGCATTGTTTGCTTATAACTCTTGGTTGTCTATTCTTCGTGCTAGTCCCTTGTGCTTTCTCTATTGCTTCCGTGACTGCTTTCTTGTTATCTGATATTTACTATTTTTATATCTTATATGCACTCAGTCGGCTGATGATGCCTATTGGGTGCCTGTTGCTTAGCAATTGGTGCTCATACTACACTTCTGCATCTTTTTGGTGCAGATATTAGTTGAGATTGCATCGTTGATCACGTTGGAGACTCGTGCAGATTTTAGGATATTCGAGACTAGGGTGAGCGCCTGATGGTCGGGGCTTGACAACATCTCATCTTTTGTACTGATACTCTTTGTATAATCGGAGACAATTGTACTTATCTTTTGTTACTTCTAGCACTTGTACTCTATTAGAAGGTTCTGTACTATCGATACCAAGTCTTGAGGTTAGTGTAGTTTCAATGTATATATTCAGGTTTTGCTTCTGCTTTGTCTATCTTTATATTCTACTTCCGCTTATTTTCTGCTTATTATGCGTATTAGTTAGGTAGTAGCCCATTACTAACCGTTCTGGGCTACGAGAATTGGTTCACCTACTGGGGGTTGTAGGTGCCATCATGACCTTAGAAATTGGGTCATGACAGGTGCACAACATTATAACTTTCCAGATCAAGGGGGTAAAGAATGGGAAAATGTTGTTACAATGGAGATTTGAGGTTACCAACCCTCATCTAATAGCTTGACCTTGTCCGAGAATAGCTAATCTGGGATCAAAGGTAAGGGTTAGTAAAGCATACACCCGTAGACAGACAAAGTTGCATGGTAAAATTCTTCTGTCTAGGGGACTAACCATTTAGTTAAAGTTAACTTACTGATCTCACATGCTAAGCACCAGAATAGATTGCTAGTACAACACTTGTTGCGTTATGAAATCATGGGAAACACAGTCCTAGTTCATTATCTCTCTGAATCACAACAAAATTAATACTTGTTGTTACTTGTTACTTGTTACTTGATATTTTACAAACATCACTTTTTACTTAAAAACTCCCCATTAGGGAAATAAGACGGCTAAGAGTACAAATACACATAGTTGACCGAGGTCCTACCATATTCCATGTGAGATCGACCCTAACCTTGGTTAGGTTCTCTTTATACTTCCTTTTGGAGGTGTAATTTGAGCGTATCACCTATACCATGGAACTAATGTCTTTCTGCACATCTGTTGCACTAACAACTCTCTCCTCAGCTATTATAGTTGGTTTGACAACTTCAGAATGCTCTATCTCCTCTAGATTGCTCCGAGTAGTGATTTCCATGCAATGAGGCAAAGACCAACTTCTACTGCTTTTGTGTTGCTTGGAAGATTCCCTTTTTGAGGTTGGTTTTTCTTCCTAGATATGTCTCTCATCTGCAATTCTAGATTTTGAATAAGGGCAGTATGGGAGCTTACCATATCAGACATGTCGTGAATTGTAGCATTTGTCCTTTCTTTATTTTGCAAAAACTTTTCAAGCATACTTTCCAATTTAGAGTTATTTTGCTCATACGGAAGGACCATCTCACCACTATTGTGAGTTAGATGTCTACCCTCTGGGAGGGACATATGGATTGGCACTCTAATTTCCAAAATTGTTGGTATTGATCCAGTTACTTTGATTCTGATTTCCTTAAGCTTGATATCTGCCCCTTGATTTCCTTGTCCTTGCGGTTGTGGTCTACATTGATTCTAATAAGGTTGCCCTTGGTAATTTTGGCATTGATATTCTCTTTGAGCATTGTTCACATAGTTAGCTTCCTCAAATTGGATGAGCTTTTGAATACTGCATCATTTGTTGTGCATAATTAACTTGTGATACAACCTGCATATCCTCTACTACCTTTGCCTCTTCATACACTTTCAGCAAACCTCTTGGTTAGGAGTTCAATGTTTGTGGCTATATTATAGATCAGTTGATCTCTCTCCTGATTTTCCTTAATGATTGTCATGAGTGATGGTTTTCCATAAGAGATTCCACCACCATGGTCTGATGAATGCCATGCTTGATTGTCCTTTGTTACGTTGTCGATTAGATTACAAACCAGGAATTAGACTTGTCCATGAAACATTGTCTAGTAGAATGTTCTTTAGAAACCTGTGAAGACTTGTCCATGAAATATTGTCTAGTAGAATATTCTTTAGAAACCTGCGATTTGGCGACCTTTGAATATATTGTTTGAACTGCTCCCATGCTTCATATAGTTTCTCCCCAGGTACTTGTTTAAACTGAAAGATTTTATCTCAACTATTCTTTCTTACTTAGAGGGAACCACTTCTTTGAGAATATGTTAACCAACTCCACCCATGTGGTGATGGAGTTTGGTGGAAAGATATGTACCCAAGTTCGTGCTTCTCCTATGAGGGAGTACTAAAATACCCTCAGTCTAATAGTGTCATTGTGTATGTTGTCTTGCTTATGCATTGAATACACTCCAATGAAATTCTTCAAGTGTTGATGGAGGTCATCGTCTATAGAATTTTGAAATAGTCTCTCAGCCTTGAGCATAGTATAAATACATGCATCAACCTTGAAAGATTGAGCATTCACATAGGGTGGCACAATGGCATTAGAATAGTCACTTTTTTTATTTAGGTTAGCAAACACATTGACTTTATTTTCTGGTTCAATCTACTGCAGAGCTGGTGCTTCTGCAACAGCTTGTGCTTGTTGGCCTGTTTCTTGTTCCATGATAACCTGTTTCACATCCAGAATAATTAAACCTGTCATGGAATAGAAAGACCTAATTACAGTAAACACCAATAAGTAATTTTTCAGACAGTATTCCTCTGCAATGACTCCTAAATTTAATACTCTCAAGATACACCTTAAGATGATGTAACGTGGCCGTATGCAAATAGTCAAATACCACATGAAATAGGGAGAAAACACTTACTAATTGGATGATTACCAGATTGACAGTCGACATCTATTCCATAAGGGTTGAAAAGATTCTGTAAACTTAAAGCCTAAGATTGCAATAATTAACTATAAATATAAAACTTATGCGATTATAATACTAAGGTTAAACTTATGAGATTAAAGTACTGAGGTTGTGTTCCATTAATTTGCTGTGTTGTTCGTCAATTTTCATATAATTACATATATTCAAGTTCAGGATATACACTCAGTCCCTGCACCATCGTTCAATCTTTTTCAAGATTTGAACGATTTATCTTTATATGATGTTCCCACAACTATATGAGTTATTTAAATAATTAAGAATGAGAAGAATTTTGATATTTTATTACTTCAATATCACACAACACACAAAAACCTTATGAATTTTACAACCGCATTGGATTTCACAACCTCAACATAGGATTTAACTACTCATATTGGAAAGGAAATAATAAGAATATAATTTAAAGGAATTCATAAACTTGCTTTGAAAATTAAGGCTTAAAATAACAAAGGTGTTCTTCATTCAAGAAACTAGAGAGAGAAAACCTTGGAACTTGTCCAAAAAACTCTCAACTAACGTGCAAAATCTAAAACTACAAACTAACTTGGTGATTTCTTACAAAATAAACCTAATAGAACTATTTATAATGGCTCACAAGGTTGAAATTCTAAAAATAACAAATTGCTCTGCCGATACGATCTGCGACCCAATCCATGATCGTACATTGACTTGCAGCTCATGGATTGCCTTTAAATTAGCCTTTGATTTCCTCCTATGGGTAATGATCTTCACGTTATATATTGACTTGCAGCCCGTGGATTGATTCACGGTCCGTAAATTCAGTCGTAAGTTTCTCTGACGGCTTGGTCTTATCATCATGTACGGACCGTGAATGGAATTTATTATCGTACTTTCCTCGTAACTTGACCATCTTTACAGGATCCCGTTACATGCTCTCTTAATATTTTCATGACTTGGTCTGTGGTCTGTGGTTTGATCTGCACAGATCACTCTTTTTTGGTAGTTTTCTATCTTTTTCTCTTTTTGGAAAATTTGACATCTAAAACCTACTAAACAATATTCTAACATTAAAATACATCAAAACAAACGTAAAAACATATAAAAAATTTCAAGTAAGAGACGTAGAATGTGTTCTAATTTAAGGCTCATCTATTTCTAATAAGACCTTATGCGCCTGTGGGACAAGTTCGTGTTAAGTCTTTATATCTTGCTTATATTATGATATCTAAAATATGTTTCCTCATTGATGATACTTGTTGAAGTGATTTTCAAAGCAAGGATCTTTAACATGATTTTGCTATATGAACAAGATATTTATGTGAAACTTGATTTTTAATAACGGTTGATGACTTTGAAAAACCTCTATCGCTGGAGAATGATGATTCTAAAAGGTTCTCGGCTGATAAGCCATATTTTCTCCTATTTGTATTTGGGCCTGTATGGGCAAGTTGTGTTATTTCAGAGAATGAATAATCATTATGGATCCTAAAGAATTTCTTTCTAATAAGTTGTGTCAGTCTAGAGAACAATTGAACTCTGGGTTGATAGCCCCGATGCAGCAGGGACCTTAATTGTTATGGATCCTAAAAAAGATTGATTATTTTTTAAAAAATAAATAAAAAGTAATTGTGAAATTAAGTTATTCAATCTCGTATCGTACAACTCAAACTTTCAATCAGTATTTATATATGAGTTCGTTCTGAGTAGTAGACATATTTTACAAGAAGATAGTATGTGTTTAAAAAATATTAATATCAGTGAAATTATAGTATAATCGTGCTGAGTAGTTGTCTTGAATTTAAACTCATAAGTTCCAATCCACATTCAAAACTGTGCTCCATTATCCTACAAAATCATAATATCCGAAATATTAAATGAAAATTTTTTAAAGCAATATATAAAATTAAAAAATATTTAACAATAATTAAAATGTAGAGTATATATAAGGAATCTAAATTCAAAAATGTGATTTTGAAGATAAGTATTATTATCCTTGAATTGAATATAATTTTTTAATTAGAATTAGTATAAAATATATAAAATTCATATTGACATTAGAGACTGAATAAGACTCTTCAACTTGAATTTGATTTCTTTTTCAATTTTTATGTTTGGAATTTGTATATGTATAGTCTATACTAGATATAGAGGAGTCCATGCTAGCACGGGCCCAATATATATTACTTTTTTGTCTCAATTTATGTGATACAAATAGAATTTAGATAGTCAATTAAATTTTTATATGATTTTTAGATATTTTAAGTTGTTAGCTATTGTCATTTATAATATCTTTTACGTAATTTTTAAATATTATATGTTACTCCCTATGTCACGACCCGTTTCTCGGTCATGATGACACCTACAACCCCTCAGTAGGCGAAACAATTTTCGTAGCCCAGAAGGTCAGTAATGGGCTACTATCTAACAATCTAAGCGAAAGAAACAGTTTAATAAGCGGAAGCAAGGGAACTAGATAAAGAGAATAGATAACAAGAGTATATACCTACATATGCGGAAAGCTAAACCAAACCCAAAACCTAGTATGATAGTATAGAGATAGAACTACATATAAGGAGTACAAAGCATCCAAAATAATATATACACAAATGTCTCCAAGTAGTAATAGAGTACATAAAGTAAAAGATAAACTAAAAGCTAAGCTCCGGTCGCTAAGAGCTCTCCCTCAGTATGGATAGTCCAAAATCCTCAAGCACGACTCATAGCGATCTAGCGGCGATGTCCCACACTAGGATTTGCACCAAAAGATGCAGAGTGTAGTATAAGCACCAAATGCGAAGCATAAGGTACCCAGTAGGTATCATAGGCCGACTGGGTACATATAAGATAAAAGCGTAGTAATAGACAGAATAGAAACAAGTAGTCACAGAATTCTACGAAAAGTCACACAGGAACTAGCCCAGAGGGAAGACAACAGAAACAACATACAAGGCTAGAAAGTAGAATATATACACACAGGCACAGGTGAGAGTAAGAAGTGACGCACCTGGGATCCTTGCAATAACGGTATATACGTAATAAGCTTTAAAAGTGGACGATATACCAGTAACCTCATGTACAAGGGAAAGAAGAGAACAGTAAAAATAGTCATGCTCGAAAATAGGAATCAATAACCAGTCTAATCATACCAAATCTCAAATCCAGAAGGTAACAACTTAGCAGTATGCAATCTTACAAGTATAACCGTAATAGGGGATAACAACACAATAAAGTAACAAGAGTCTACCTACAGTACCACGGCCGCCCATACAACCGAGGAATGCAATCAAGTAAAAATAAACCTTCAGGCATCCCATACTACCGGAGCGTACAATCAACAAACAGCATATAAGCACACAGATGAATGATATGATGACATGCTAAGTCAAGAGTGATAGTAGTACAGTATGTTACCCGCTTCCGGCGACCTATAAGGCCCAGAAGACAGGACCCATGGAAGGTCACACCAGTATACCCCTACTACACCGTATACCCTCCCCTCTAGCACTCGCAGCGTCTGGTCCAAAACGGCAAGGTCCATGGAGGCCCCCGACTAACATACTAGATGCCCTGCAATCTCGAAAATCCCAAGTAAAGCTTCCCGGAGAGAATTCAGGTCTAAATCAGTAAGTCAAAAATTCCTAACACCCAGCCCCGCTGAGTCTAGCATTACCCCAGAAGTTGTAGTAAAACAAGTCTAGCGCTCAAACCCCGTCGAGTCTAGTATAAGTGGAACTAGTGATAAAACGGCCTTGATTTTCCCTTACCCCAAGAAGACCCATTAAAATGATACCAAAACTCTCTTTACATTATTTCCACCAAAAAAGGGCCCCACGAGCCATGCAAAGTTTTGAAAATCAGTTCTGGTAGGCCTGAAGCCAAAACCGTAGTAAGAATCATGAAGAAATCCCCTCTATATGCATGATGAATGGCATACACAATCACAACAGTGGCCTCCACCCACAAATAACCTATCGGCCCTGCACAGGCTCCAATCGCTCTACAACACAGATATCCAGCATAATATCATGATAATGATGCCCGGGACTCACGGGCACCCTCGAATAACCCACCACCTATGGTCCAGAGTCAAACAAGGCCTAACATAACCATAAGGGTGATAACATCAACTGCTAAGAATACTACATACTATGGAGGAAACAAACGGGGCGAATCATGGAAAAGCGGTCAAGGTCTATGGTACCAACCTAATAACCCAACCCAAGGATGCCAGGTAGTACAATTTTATCCGATATATGCTAAGTCTAGAGAGTTTAGATCGTAACCTACCTATCATCCGATGACAAGCTACAGGAACGATGATACCCAAGGCGAGCTGCTTTGAGAAGCTCCGAACGAGGATCAAACTATCAAAATCATAAATAATATATTAAGACGAGTCTAACGATACCCATAAGGCTACAATTGTAGCCGGGTCAAAAATCCGGGTCAAAAGCAGGCCTACGAGGCCCATAACCTGAAACTAAAAATGGAAAGGAGAATGATAACCACAACGATGCCAAGAAGACATGCTCCAAAATTGAGCACAATTGGCCAAGAGAAGGGCGCCAAAACAGCCCGCTCAAGAGGATTTAAGTTGGAATTTAAAAATGAAAATCGGAAATTAGGCAAGGATTACTTACTCCAAGGATAGAATTTAATCCAAGACGGATAATTCTCCAAACCCACAAACATGCAAGAGCTATGAGGTAGCTACTACAACAATTTTCAAGCTTTTGGAAATTAGCAACAATGGTGGATTTTAGAGAAAACCAAAAGGAAGCAAGTTGGGAAAGATGACTTACCAAGAGATGAAGAAGCACGAATTTATGATGAACAACAATTTCACAAAGGTTAGAATTGGTATTGGAGCAATTTGGGAGAGTACTTAAGTGTTTGGAGTTGGGAAACGTTGAGTTAAAATGCTGGAAAAATAAAAACAAAGCAATATATAGTTGCAAGGAATTGGCCCGCGCCAATGATGCCCAGGCAGCGTTATTGCGTTGGCCAGCCGAAACGAGCATGAGCGCGATCGCACAAGGACAGCGCCGATGGCGGTGAAGCCTGGCCTGCAACATTTTTCTACAAGTCTTAAAAACTCCACGGGGCATTCCGGGCAAAATTGGAAACTGATATTCAAAAACCAATAATGCTAATAGAGTGGAAACGACATTCTAGACTCAACGGAATCGACAAAACTTCCATACGAGGTCATTTTAGAGAAATGTTGACCCAAGTCAACACTAACTAAAAGAACTCAAAGGCTCGAAATGAGCCCGGCTCACCCGGAACCCGAACCAACTACCTACCTAACCCAAACTCAACATTCTGGAGCTGATGGAATCATCGAATTTCAAATCTGACGCTCTGATCATCGAAAGTCACCCAAAGTTACACTTTCAACTCCAAATGGCCTGAAAACAGAGAAAATAACACAAAATCCACACCGGATGTTCTCAGGCTTCAACTGAAGGTCCAACTAGACCAAACTCAATGCTATGGAGCTAACGGAACTATCAGAATTTAATTCAGAGCACGTTATCTAAGAATGTTGACTAAAGTCAATGATATTCTAAGTTTAAGCTCTAAAACTGGCAAACAGTCAAAACGCCCAAACGAACGACCAGGGTACCAAACTACCAATCTCAGCAAGCCATAAATGACTGGGGGCACTACAGGAAAGCTCTAACAGTACAATGAATATGTAAACACGAAGATGGCCGGAAGGGTCATCATAACATCCACTACTAAAAATACTTTCATCCTCAAAAGTCAAGAAGAAGGGAGTACCTGAAAGCTCAAAAAATTGTGGATACTGAGCACGCAACTCACTCTTAGTCTCCCAAGTAGCCTCCTCGATTGGACGATGCCTCCACTGAACTTTCACAACCAAAATCTCCCTAGATCTCAATCTCCTGATATCTCTAGTCAGAATAACTATCGGCTCCTCAACAAAAGATAAACTCTCATCTAACTGAACTGAATCCCAATGCAACATATGAGACTCATTTGGAACATACCAGCGTAACATCGACACATGAAAAACTGGATGAACAGCTGAAAACATCGGAGGAAAAGCTAACATGTAGGCAACACTACTAACCCTCTGCAGAATCTCAAATGGCCCAATGAACTTGGGGCTAAGCTTTCCCCGCTGACCAAATCTCATCACACCCTTCACGGTTGATACTCGAAGGAAAACCAAGTCACCAACGCTGAACTCTAAGGCACAAAGTCTACGATCATCGTAGCTCTTCTGCCTACTCTAGGATGCTCTGAGTCTATCTTGAATCAACCGGACTTGGTCTAAGGAATCTCTAAGCATATCTGTACTCTGTGGTCTGGACTCTAACCTATCAAACCAACCAATTGGTGATCTACAATGCCTACCATATAAAGCCTCGAAAGGTGCCATGCCGATGCTCGAAGGGAAGCTATTATTATAAGCAAACTCAGCCAAAGGCATAAACTGATCCCATGAACCTCCAAAGTCAAGTACACAAGCCCGAAGCATGTCCTTCAGGACCTGAATAGTCCTCTCGTACTGGCCATCTGTCTGAGGGTGGAAAGCAGTACTAAACTGAACCTCTGTACCCAAATCCCTCTGTATGTGTCTCCAGAACTGAGATGTGAACTGAGCGTCGCAGTCTGAAATGATAGAAGGTGGGACCTCGTGCAACTGGACAACCTCACAAATGTAAATCTAACCTAACCTCTCAGCATCGTAGAAAGTCTTAACCGGCAAGAAGTGGGCTGACTTAGTCAGAAAATCCACAATCACCCAAATGGAATCAAAACCCCGAGAAGTACGAGGCAACCCAATAATAAAGTCCATAGTAATACCTTTCCACTTCCACTCAGGAATGGGAAGTCGCTGCATCAAACCATCTGGTCTCATGTGCTCGAACTGCACCTGCTGACAATTCAAGAACCGAGATACGAACTCTGCTATATCCTGTTTCATACCACTCAACTAGTAAAGCTATCTCAAATCTCAATACATCTTAACTGTGCCAGGATGAATGGAGTATCTAGAACAATGTGCCTCATGAAGTATCAACTGAATCAAATCTCCAACCCTCAGAACACAAAGTCGACCACCAAACCTCAGAATACCATCAGAACCCAAAGTATCTCGGTTGGCTAAGAGTTTAGTCGGGTCAAAATTTGAGTCAAAAGCGAGCCCGTGAGCCCCGCAACTCGAAACCAAAAATGAAATTTTCCATGAGGTTCCCAACCTCGCAAGGAACACATGCTCCAAAAATAAGCATAAATCATGGAGGAACAAGGGGTAAAACAGCCCATACAACTCAAGAATAAACTAGAATTAAAAAGAAGAATTTATGGAATTTAAAGGTTAGAACTTACGAACTGAAGGCAAGGAATCGATCACGGACCATAAAATAATCACCTCAACGCCTTGGAAAAATCCCACACAGTGTTTGGGAGATTGGAGCTCAAGAATAATGGAGAAAATTGGGTTTTGGTTAAAGAAAATGAAGGAGAAGATATATATACAGCCAGAGATTTCTTCATCGATATCTCAAGAAAAATCCTCGAGATTGCGATGAACAAGATGGATAACTCATCGCGATCGCGATGGTCAGCCTTTGAGATCGTGATGAACAAAGGAGCAGGGCCTTCATCGCTATCACGAGAAAACCCTTCGAGATCGCGATGAACAAAGGGGCTCTTTATCGCTATCGCGAGAAAACCCTTCGAGATTGCGATAAACAAAAAGCCAGACCTTCGAGATCAAATGGTCAGCCTTCAAGATCGCGATGAACAAATTTTAGCCATACCAGCAACTGAAAACTAGCAGTTCACCATGGCTAAAATTTCACCAGATGGACCCTTAGGAACGCATCTCGGGTCCCACGAACACAAATGAGCCTAGCTATTTAACTAGAAATGGAATTCTGGACTCAACAGAATCGATAAAAACCCCATCAGAGGTCAATTTAACAAAAAGTGGTCCCCACGCCCAAAATCAACATGTAGGCCAACTATTCCAAAATGGAACCTAAGGGCCGAAAACAAGTCTGAAAGCCTCAGGACCCGAACCAATGGTCCTACTAGTCTAAACTCGACATTCCAGAGCTAACAGCACTGGCAGAATTGTCATCTGAGGTCGTCTTCTCTGAATATTTACCAAAGTCAACCAAACAAGCCCAACTTGCATGATAACACAAAACGAGAGAGAATTTCAAGCTGAAAAGCTCCTGGATCCCGACCAAAGGTCCCACTAGACCAAAGTCCATGCTCCAGAGCTAACGGAACCATCAGAATTCGATTCCAAGAACGATTACCAAGAATGTTGGCCGAAGTCAACAATTTTCAAAGTTAAGGCTCTAAAATAAGAAAACAACCATAAATACCAAACAGACGGCCCGAACATCAGACTATCGGTCCCGGTAAGCCATAAATGACTTAGGGCCACTACAGGCAAGCTATAATAGTACAAAGAAGGCAAAAATATGAGAATGATCGAAAGGGTCATTATGTCATCCACTACTAAGAAGAACTTTTGTCCTAGAAAGTCAAGAAAGAAAAAAACCCCAGATACTTAAGAACTATGGATACAAAGCCCGCACCACTCTCTCGGAAAACCCGAGTAGCATCCTTGACAGGACGGCACCCAACAGAATTGAACCAAAGGGAAAAACAATCAAAACCAATGAAGGCAACCAAACCTTAACTCCTTACTAGCCAAGCTAGATTCCAACCTTAACTTCAAAACTCCCAAGGCTTATCAACCAAACCGAACCTCAAGAAACTCAACCGAAAAGAACCAACACAACATCAAAACCAAGAGAACCAAGGGATCAACACATAGAACTCGATACCACAACTATGTTCACCCACGAAACCACCAACCAAACTTCTAACTCATGAATCCATTGGCCCGCGAAAAAACCTTCTATCTAACCTGAATCCTTTGCACCATGACCTCGAAGCTTCACATAAGTCGAACACTTGAGCCACCCTCGAAACATCAACTGACCCATCAAAGATCCATAGTTTCCACTGTACTCAACCTTGAACGAGGTCACCTTCAAACTCAAACTTTATCCAAGCCAAGCTCTAGTCTACGAGCCTATGCTATCAAGATAACAACCCATATCATATCCTCGAAAGTTGGAGTAATTTGACCCGACTGACCATCAACCAATGGATGGATACCTTTGCTATGATCAATCTCGATACCTAAACTAACATGAACCAACCATTGGAGCTCAACTAGAACTTGTACACCAGGGTTGGGAAAGATATGTATCAACACCCTGTGTCAATGAAGAACCTCCGAAGTGTAGAAAGAAACTAACCTCACTAAACTATACTAAGTCTGAATCGACTGGAAGTGAATAAACTAGAGCAACCTACCCAAAGACCCAAACCAAAACTAAAAAAATCCTGCAAGGAGTGTGGTAAGCCTACCATAAATTCTGTAGCCAACAACTAAGCACCAAGCTCTAGAAGTACCATTGCTGCTTTATATACTCAAATACCTATCATATTCAGGATCACTTTGTTAGTATTGCATCAAAAAAAAGTCCACCATATCGTGAGTATCAAGTCAAAACACACTGTAGGAAAAGGAAAGGATGCTTGAAGTCCACAGTTGCCACTTAGCTATTGGAAACTCCATAATCTTTCAACTCACCCTTAAGCTCAAAACACTCGCTCTGTTGTACCGATACGCAAATCACTAACTCTTAAAGCATTCAACATACCATAACTCTTGGTCTACACTGGCCGAGTATAACCAATGCATGAATCCCATACAACAGGCAACCCTCTCGGAGAATCAACAAAATCAAGACTCTAACTTTTGCAATACCAAAGGCAACCATCAATCTCAAAGTACCATCGGGAGCCAAAGTAGCCCAGCTGGCTTCAACCTGCAGAACCTGATCACATATAAAACACCACCAATAACCCTCTAACTGACACTGTTGAATCTGTCCAACTAAGGTAAAATAGACCTCGTACTGGTAAGAGCACCGCTGGGATCTATGAAGTCCAACCTAATCAAATAGTTAGCTAAGGACTGGGTGTCCAAGGCCAACAGCCACTCTGAAACTGAAGTAGAGAAGCTAAGTTGCCCACACCCACTGCCTTCTGGCACAAGCATGCTACAACAGAGAAGAACTCTCCATGAACCATATGAAATTACCTGCTAGCCCACGTGTAACACCCTAAAAATCCTAAGCTAATACCCAAAATTTAAAAAAATTATCTTCAAAACCACTGGTTGGTCCATAACCCATAGACCAAAACCACGATCCATAGAGTGACCTGTGGTTTATCAAATTTCAGCTTTTCTTCCCCAATTTCCATGAGTGACTTGATGGGTCATCATTTCGAATGATGGTCCATCCTGTAACTCATAGAATCACCGTCAGAGAGGTACTAAGTCCTCTAAATTCTACAAGTAGGTTAATGACCCATCAACCCATTCCACGACCTCTCCTTCTATTTGTAGTTCCTGAGGATCAGAGGATCCTCATTTCCTGAAGTCAAAACCATGAGTCACAGGATAGTTCATCATTCAGAATCAAAGACCATAGAGTGACTCATGGAATAGAATTCCAGTAGACTCCCAGAAGTGGTTTATGAAACCAAAGAACAGATGACGGTCCATCATCCACTTTGATAGTCCATAGACTGACTCGTGGTCCCTGAAGCCGAGTTATTTTATCAATTTTTCCAAGCTTAAGTCCAGGGGTATTTTTGTACTTTCTCACTTTTTTAACTCTTAAGTGAGGTCGTTTTGACCCCCTTTAGTAGGTTTTCTACCCCCAATTAGCCTAAGTCTCTTCTTATTCCCTCATTCAAGCACCCAAAAGAAAAAAGAACTTCATGACTTCAAGTCTCAAGCTCAAAATCAACGGTTTCAATTCCAAGTCTCCTTTATTCTTATTCTTAGTTGGAAAAGCTTCAAATCAGGTATGTGGGTATTCAACAAGGGATCCTTTCACCCTTGTGCCCAAAATACCAAATGTTTACTTTGATCTTTTAATTTATGAAATTAGGGTTCTTACCCAAATTGGGGAAAACTTATGGGTTCAGTTTTAAACCATCAATTCATGGTTTCTCATCACTTATCTATGATTTATTTGAGGTTCCTTAGTTGACTTCAAAAGCCCATGCCTTAAAGATGATTTGTAGCATGATTTCATTGAAATTCATGTTTTCAAGTGAAATTTGGCATGTTTAGATAACATGAACTTATGTATTTATGAAATTACATGCCTAATTCTTCAAACTATGAATTTAGAAAGAAAAGTATATTTTGAATTATGACTATGCTAAGTTTTTAATATTTAAGAATTGAAATTGCATGACATCAGATATGTCATTAGTTATGATTAGTTTTGGCATCAGATATGCCCCAGTATTATATGAGCTATATGTATGTCTTTGGGAGTATTAATTAGCACCAAGTTGGATGGGGTGAGAGTACCCTTAGTCCCAGAACTAAGTACCCCTGTAGGTTTATAAGTCCCCTCTGTTGGGCATTAGAATTAGTGATCACACCACATCTATGCCTTTATACCCTGGCAAGGTATATTAGGTCCTCTCGATAGGGCGAATACATTGGATTTTATGTAGCTCACATGGTCTATGTCAGTTAGAGAACCTCCCACAGAAACAATTTCAATTTATTTAAATGTATTGACTCCTTGCTTTCATATTTTAGAACTTTTACTATTACTTATGATTTTAAAGTATATTTTGCCTATGATATTGCATTGAGTACTTTGCATTCTAGCTTTTACTATCATAGTATGATTTCAGTTTTTAAAGTATGTATAGTATATTTTACTTCAGATCTTGCATATCTTGCATACTCAGTACATCCTATAATACTGACGCATACTTCTTGTGTTGCATCCTTTATGATGCATATTCAGGCTCTCGATCTCAGATTCGTGGCTAGAAGTTAGAGGGTGTTCCAACCTTGAGTGGTGAGTCCTCATCCTTCGAGGACCAGTATCAGTTTAGCTTCTTCATAGATTTCTTCTTAGTATTTAGAGTTAGCTGGTGTCTTGTCCCAGCAACTCATTACTCAGTTTACAGGTTTCTCAAATATAGTTAGAGATTCTGTATTTGAGTTTTAGATTTTGATATGTTTAGACTTAATCTATTGATGGTTAAGTTTGCTCATCTCTTCAGTTTATTGCTTCAATTGAGGTTGTTTATATTTGTTTAAGTCATGCTAAGACCAAAGGGTTAATTTTGAGCCACTTGTGGTCCCGAGTCCCATGTTATGTCTAGGGGGTTGCCTCAGAGTGTGACAAACTTAGTATCAGAGCATCAGGTTTAAGAGTCCTAGGGTGTCTGAAAGCTGCATAAAGTAGAGTCTCTTTCATGGGTGTGAAACGCGCCTCACTTATAAGAGGGAGGCTACGGGATGTCTTAGGAAAAACTTTATTTATTTCATATTCAATATCGTGCGATAGAGTTTAACTCTATTTATTCTCCAAATTTATGTGTTGTCCCAATTCCACCTGCTTTACCTCATATTTATGGTGCCAGAAGTAGTAAATCTCAGATTATCTATCAGCGAGATGCTCTCAGACTCTCTTCCAGAACCTTGTTACTTATTGTTCCATAAGAGGGGAATGTGTGTACCTAAATCCTTGGGTAGTGTTTCCACCTGACAGATGTTGTGTAGTAAGCTATTAGTAGTAGAATGAACCTAGAGCTAGAAATATGAAGTCAGAAGTATAGTAGCCTAGACGGGAGAATGATAGTTGATTGGAGTATGAATTTAGAGTTGTGTTCTATTAGATAGGTAATGGGATTATACATCCCTTGGTGTGGACTAAAGAGCGGTAAGTTGTTATACTAGTATAGACCAAGTATAGGATGTGAACGGATGGGAGATAGCGTGAGAGTGAGAATGATAGTTTTGTGATATGTACAGCCCTTATATGAGATAGAAAGGTGGGGGCCTAGACTTTTAGGTAAGGGAGAGCCTTAGACTATAGAAAGAAGTGTATATTCAGATTAACTCCTAGAGTAGTGTTTGCTCTGTTAGAGTAAAGTGATCATAGTTTCGTTAATAGGTTAGCGAGAGGTCCAGAGACTTAGAACATAGCATGAATCTAAGAGGGAGATGGTGGGATGTAGAATCAGTCAGATTTGTGAGACTCTTGTAGTGATGGTGATGAGTGTTAGATTGAAGTTAAGGGGTTGATGCAAAGGCTTATTTCCACCCTAGCATCTTAAGTATACTTTCCTCATTGCAACACCCTATTCATGTCTTGTATTCCAGTGTCGTGGCCTTAATTCAAACCCATGGACTTCATATAGATTCACGCCCTAAATCAGTTTCTAGAACAAATAGAAATTACTCCAGATAGCGATTCCAATCTTACTCTATATATCTACGAATTCCAGGTTTACACCATGATACTTGTCATATATGAAAGCTCGTGTATCACACTATGCTCAGCTCTATATACTCAGTTCTCAAGATATAACTTAATGGTAAATAAAATCATGCTACATCATGTATATGCTAATACCAGATTTCTCGAATAATTAATGCTTGTGATTTCCTTACTCTAACCATGCTTTGTAAGTCCAGGATATGAAACACTTAGTCCCTTTCACTCGACTTCTCATACCTCACCTTGAGTGGCTAGATCAAGCTAAGTATAAGACAAGACCGATCAGTATTTCCTTATTCATGATACTCATGCTCCCACTCTACTCCTTCAGCGATGTTGGCTCATGTTGTCATAGGTGTTAGTGGAGGAAGCTAAGTAGTATCTTAGATATAAAGTAGTAGAGGTTCCCTTTTGGTGTGCTTGTTCCACCTTAGCTTCTAGGAGTAGATGAATTGCGGGGCGAGGATCATTCATGCATAATAGTTAGATGAAAAATTTTGATGTGCCTTTTTGTGAAAGTTCTTTAAGTTACAGTTTCTAGATATACTAGGGAAAAGGAGAAAAGTCTTGGATAATGTGAACTACAAAACCATATGGTGACCATAGTCATAAGCTTGAATGTCGTGATGAAATACTTAGGGGCCTTTTCTTTGTGCGACTAGTGACCCTTTGATTAGGAGCTCAAGGTTAGTTGGTTGTTATGATAATAAGGAATGCTATTCTTAGGAGATATTCTAGACGCAAGAGATTTAGTCGAGATAGGCTTAAACATAGAGAAAGCAGGTAGTTAGACTCAGACCTTAGTATCTATATGTGCGCTAGTCAATATTTTTAATTGCATGGTAAGTGTGGTATTTAGAAGATAATAGTTTTCCTTTATAACTACTCCTCTCTTTTTTATGTTCCTTTCAGCTAACTACGATTTCTAAGAATGTGTTCGTTCTTTATAAGTTTCAGTTTAGTCCCTACTCTCACTTCAGACCAGTTATCATGTTAGATATCCAGTTTCATATCCTATCGGTGTTCTTATACTCTCAGCATGCATATAGGTCTCACTAATCCATCTTAGTTTATATTTCAGTCAGAAATCAATTACCATGTCAGTACTCCAGCTTTTAGAACTCAGTTAGTGGAATTGCATATCTTTCCCTACCACCTCAGCCTAGTTAGTCTTCATTCGAGGATGAATGATCCCAAGGGGGAGATATTGTAAGACCCCAAAAGTCCTAAGCTAATACCCGAATCCTAAAATTTTTCTCTTCAAAACCACTGGTTAGTTCATGACCTGTAGACCAAAACCACGGTCCGTAGAGTGACCTGTGGTTTATCAAATTTCAGCTTTTCTTCCCCAGTTTCCATGAGTGACTTGATGGGTCATCATTTCGAATTATGGTCCATCCTGTAACTCATAGAATCACCGTCAGAGAGGTACTATGTCCTCTAAATTCTACAAGTAGGTTGATGACCCATCAACCCATTCCACGACCTCTCCTTCTATTCGTAGTTCCTGAGGATCAAAGGATCCTCATTTCCTGAAGTCAAAACCATGAGTCACAGGATAGTTAGTCATTCAGAATCACGGACCGTAGAGTGACTCATGGAATAGAATTCCAGTAGACTCCCAGAAGTGGTTTATAAAACCAAAGAACAGATGACGGTCCATCATCTACTTTGACAGTCCATAGACTGACTCGTGGTCCCTGAAGCTGAGTGATTTTATCAGTTTTTCCAAGCTTAAGTCCAGGGGTATTTTTATAATTTTTCACTCTTTTAACTCTTAAGTGAGGTCATTTTGACCCTTTTTAGTAGGGTTTCTACCCCAAATAGCCTAAGTCTCTTCTTATTCCCTCATTCAAGTACCCAAAAGATAAAAGAACTTTATGACTCCAAGTCTCAAGCTCAAGATCAAAGGTTTCAATTCCAAGTCTCCATTCTTCTCATTCTTAGTTGGGAAAGCTTCAAATAAGGTATGTAGGTATTCAACAAAGGATCATTTCACCCTTGTGCCCAAAACCTCAAACTTTTACTTTGATCTTTCAATTTATGAAATTAGGGTTCTTACCCAAATTGAAAAAAACTTATGGGTTCAGTTTTAAAGCATCAATTCATGGTTTCTCATCACTTATCTATGATTTATTTAAGGTTTCTTAGTTGATTTCAAAAGTCTATGCCTTAAAGATGATTTCTAGCATGATTCCATTGAAATGCATGTTTTCAAGTGAAATTTGGCATGTTTAGATATAATGAACTTATGTATTTATGAAATTGCATACCTAATTATTCAATCTATAAATTTAGAAAGAAAGTATATTTTGAATTATGGTTATGCTAAGTTTTTAAAACTAATGAATTGAAATTGCTTGACATCAGATATGTCATTAGTTATGATCAGTTTTTGCATCAGATATGCCCCACTATTATGTGAGCTATATGTATATTTTTGGGAGTAGTATTTAGCTCCGAGTTGAATGGGGTGAGAGTACCCTTAGTCCCAGAACTACGTTCCTCCATAGGTTCATAAGTCCTCTCTGTTGGGCACTAGAATTAGTGATCATACCATTGCTATGCCTTTATACCCTGGCAAGGTATATTGAGTCCTCTCAATAGGGAAGATACATCAGATTTTATGTAGCTCACATGGTCTATGTCGGTTAGAGAACTTCCCATAGAAACAGTTTCAATTTATTTAAATGTATTGACTCTTTGCTTTCAGATTTCAGAACTTCTACTAGTACTTATGATTTTTGAGTATATTTTGCCTACGATATTGCATTGAGTCCTTTGCATTCCAGCTTTTACTATCATAGTATGATTTCAATTTTTTAAGCACGTATAGTATATTTTACTTCAGATCTTGCATATCTTGCATACTCAGTACATCCTATAGTACTGATGCATACTTCTTGTGTTGCATCCTTTATGATGTATATTCAGGCTCTCGATCTCATATTCGTGGCTAGAGGTTAGCGGGTGTTCCAGCCTTGAGTGGTGAGTCCTCATCCTTCGAGGACCAGTATCAGTTTAGCTTCTTCATGGATTTCTTCTTAGTATTTGGAGTTAGCTGGGGTCTTGTCTCAACAATTCATTACTCAGTTTAGAGGCTTCTCAAACATAGTTAGAGATTCTGTATTTGAGTTTCAAATTCTGATATGTTTAGACTTGATCTATTGATGGTTCAGTTTGCTCATCTCTTAAGCTTATTGCTTTCATTGAGGTTATTTATGTTTGTTTAAGTCATGCTAAGACCAAAGGGTTAACTTGGAGATACTTGTGGTCCCGTGTTACATCTAGAGGGTAGCCTCGGGGCATGACACCACGATTCTAAAACCCAACTCTAATTGACAATCAATACCTCTGTCAAACCCATAAGTAGACCCATATGCTGCCGATGAACACTATAGGAACTTGAGCCAACTAAATGCAGAACATGCAACTTTCCCAATCTGTAGATGCTACTGAAACTTGGGTCCTCTAAAGAGTATAACAAGGAAGCCAAAGTCGATGTAACAAGCTCCTAAAGGTAGTATTGGGAATGACCACTACCTCGATCTCACACCAAAAGGAAATCTGACCTCAACTCCATTGAAGAAAAATCCACTACAATCTGTAGTCGGTCGAATCATATCACCACACACTAACCCAAGCAAACCCTCAGTCATTGCCTCAGTCAGCTATTAGTAACTCATGCCCACACAAGGAGTCATCTTAGTCAGTTGATAGGAACTCATACACACATACAAGGAGTCATCACCATCCTTGGCAAACAAAATGAAACCCTTTTAAAGGATACACTGAACTCCACAAACTCTTTCTCAGAAGACTCTGGAGCTATTCCCATAGCTCCCACAACTCTACTAGCGACACTCAATAAGGTAGGAAAAGGAATAGGCTGAATGCCCAACTCAACCAAAATGCTAAAATCAAAATCTCAACCGCAATGCTATAGTCAAAACTCAACCATCACACCATAGTCAATAACTCAACCACCATGCTATGGTCAAAGATGAACCAGGATAATACGATCAAAACTCATCCCTCTGGGACTGGGGAAAACAATGACAACAAACCAACTAGACTTGAAATAGAAGAAAACCATGGGAGAAACCCATTCACATGTCAACTTCCTAAACCACACAATTAGAGAAGGTTAATTCTAGTTTCCCAAGAAAAGCAAAACCATCCCATGCCCGCTGGCATAACCATACCAATCTCCTTAAGACAAATCCTCAATCTCTGGCACATAATCATCGGTATCACACCAAACCAATAGAAGGACTCCTAGCAAATGCTAAAGAATGGCCTAGGCAACAACACCCAAGACTACTAGAAAGGAAAAACTCAAACCAACTCTACAACCACAATAAAATCGGAAATAAAGTTAATAAGACCTACCCGCGAGTCACAACTCTAGGTAGTCACGTCTCAAGGATAACACACCCCATCCACTACTAAAAGAATAAATCTATTGAGGAATTACACGCATAAATACTACAACTTAAATAGCAATACCAAATAAGAAACGGGTAGGCGTAAAAGCATATACACGAAAAAGGGTAGATTTGCAAACCAAACAACTCTAGCACTAGCTAATGGCGACAAAAGCCATACATGTAGTAATGATATTAGGAACTTCCACCTCTAGCCTAGCAAGAGGGGCACCAGACTGACGATGTCTATCACTGGACTGAGAAGTCGATGTTGGAGGCTCGATCGTCCCTCACTAAGGACAATCTTTAAAATAGTGACCACTCACTCTATAACCATAACAAATCAAAGAAGCCCTGCTCTGATACATGGTGCCTATCGACTCTGGATGGATAATTGAACCACCCAGCTTATAGCCACCTCTAACCATATGGGTACCACCCCTACTACTCCATATAATACCTCTCAATGCCTGGGGACCACCCTTAGTACCCTGCACACCACCTCTAGTCGGTGGCACTAGAATCCTGGATGATGAAACCTGCTGACTGGAAGGTATGATCGTGGGGCAATCCCTAGCAAAGTGCCCACACTCGCTGCACTAAAAATAAGCTTTACCAAATGAATTCGGATAGGAAGATCTCGATGAACTTGACCGGCCACCATGGCCTACACACCCTGAATGAAAACCTCGAGGAACCTAACTTGCACCGTGTCTACTCTGCTCAACATGCTCTGTGCAATCATCCTCGGGAACTTGTGGAGCCACTGAAGTTGGCCTACAAGATAAGAAGCAATGGAACCAATCCCTAGCAGAGTATCCCCTACCTCAAGTCTGCAAACCTCAAAAATTGTCCTGACAACGGCGCCTCTTAGCACTACCTCCATAAGTCTCACAGCATAAACCCTCTATAGCCCAAGCATGATCAACTACCTGATGAAAGGTATTCCCAACAGTAACCAAGTGCTTTATCACCAAGCAGATCGGTGAAATTAAACCTCCAAAAAAAACCTAAACTCTATCAAACTCTGTAGGCACAGTCCTAGCAGTGTGCCTAATCACCTCGTGAAACATTGCCTCCTACTCCAACACCGATATGCAACCCTTCCAGAGAATTGGAATCTCAAACCTCACTGAAGCACCGCTTGAAGAACCGAGTACTGCCCCTTGATAAGTCAGTAATCTACCAACTTATTGAGCCTATATCCATGAATTATTGCTTTGTTTTGAATAGATTTAGAGGTTCTTATGGCCTTTATTGATGTCTATGCAAGTACTTTTGATAGATAATGATAAACAAGGAAACGGACCCAAAAAGAGCTCAAATGGAGTGAAGCGTGAAGTGTTTGAAAAGGCTAAATATTATGACCAGTGATACGGTGGCCATGCGATACGCACAGGCTGAGGTGCGAACTGCACCTCCTCCGCACAAGAGCATAAACTCACTAAAGAGTCTGTCACGAGGTGGGATCACTGTGTGATGCGCACATCTTCAGGTGCGACTGCACCACCTTCGCATGGAGCTACCAATTCTAGCTAAAGTCACTAGTTAAAACAGAGGCAGTGTGCGACATACACATCGTAATGTGTGAACCGTACGTCATGCCGCACACCGCCCAAAGGACATTTTTGTCTTAATTTTTAGTGACGTTTTGGGAAACTATAAAAGGCCTTTTCAGGAACAATTGTAAATAACTTTTATCATTCTGAATATTTTGAAGACCTTTAAGCTTGGAGACTAAGTTTTCCACCTCCATTGAGAAGAGGGTTTCAATCCAATTCTCTTGGTTAACAATTGTGTACTCAAATTGAAGCTAGAACTTGAGATTCAGCTCTAATGGAAAGGATTTTGAATTACCCAACTGGTATCTCTTTCTCTCTTACCATGAGTGGCTAAATTCTCTTGTCTAGGGGTGCATTGATGATGGGTGTTTAAGAAATGGGCATGGGTGTCATCTATTCTTGCTTATAGTTGCTTAACGGATATGGGTCTAATAATTTCACCTAGTTTTAATCCTAAAATTGGTGGTTGCAAATATTAATTTACACTACTTGACTATGTGATTGCTTGAGAAAGGATTTCATAGTTTCGGATGTGAGATTGTTAGTGGGAACTTGAGATTCCACTCAGATTTGAGGCTATGAATAGCTCTTATCATTGGATTCTCCCATTTAAGGGTCTAAGCTAGAGATAGTATGACCTCCCAAGCTAGATTGGTTATTTATCGGTAAAACCAATGATTCTCTAGTCGAGATCATCGGAAATAAGATTGTTGATCGAGAGATAAGCAAATCTTACTTATGACCAATGTTATTCATATCACTAAGCGAGAATATGTATGAATTGGTAATTACCCGAACCCATAACAAAAAACCCATCGGATATACATCCCTAGTCGTCTAGTTAAACTTGGTACATCCTCTTTAGTTTTCTTGTTTTTAATTCAATTGCGATTGTAGTGACAACTTTCCCAATTCCCCCCATCCTTTTACTTTTTGTTTTGGGTAATTACTCTCATCTTGAACTCAATTTGTTACAATCAAAATTTGGCTACCCCAAGTCCCTTGGGTACGACTCCGACACTCATTGGGTTTATAAATTTTATTTTGTTGCACGATTGTTGTGGCCTCCTAATTAGAGAGCACGATTTGAGAGTTCATCAAAAATGGCATCATTGTTGGGCACTTGAGTTGATAGCTAATTTTGATTATTGTTTTGAAATCACCTTGAGAGTACTTATTTCTTTTACTTTTGTTTGTTGTTTGTGTTATGATTAAGCAGGCTAGCCTTTGAACAAAGTCGATAACAACGAGAGCGTTGACGGCTTCATGGAAGCCAACGAGGCTGAGCCTATGATAAAAGGGGGTGTAGGTGCAATCCACCTACCCTCCATGGTGGGAAATGCTATTTTTCATGTGACTAGCACCATGCTCCACTTAATCCAAATGAAAGGTCTATTTGGTGGAGCAACACATGAAGATGCCAATCGGCATATTTGAAATTTTGTGGAGATTCACCAACCGTTCATCTTTCAACATATCTCCCAAGAGTCCATCCAATCGCGCCTATTCCCTTTTTCCTTGATGGGGTAAGCCATGGCGTGGTTGGAAGAATTGTGGGATGACTTTATCACATCTTGGGCCGAGTTGGTTGAGGCATTTACCTCGAGATTCTTTCCTCCATCTCGAATGATGAAGCTATGAGATGAGATTACCAACTTTAGGCATCTCCCGGACGAGCCTCTCATGAAGTTTGGCTACGATTCAAAAAAAAGCTTCTCTTGTGTCCAAATTACGAGTTGTCAAATAATGTGTTGCTACAAAGCTTCAATCGATCATTGAACTCTATGAATAAATTGGTGGCTGACAATCTTGGAGGTGGTACCTTCATGTACTTAGAATTTCCCATAGCCTCGACTTTGTTAGAGCGAATGACGAAGACCAATCAAGCTTGGCATATAAGAGAAGCGGATGTGCCAACTTCGGGAGGACCCTCATCAATCTTGATCAATGAAATGAGGAAAAAGGAGGAAGAGAGAGATATGACAATGGACAAAATGATGACACATATTGACTTGATAGCCAAGCATGTGATGGGAGTTGGCGGTGCAAAGTCAGTGAATGCAGTGAGTACACCATAAATAAAAGCTAGTGATGACGAGCTCATGACTGTGGTTGATGGAAAGCTATATTTTGTGTCGACAGGTTCTCATCCCGTGTATTATTGCCCAAGAGAGGAGAACCAAGGTTGGATTTGATACAAAAAAAGAGACGGAAATTAATAGGATAGATACAAGGATGGTGATCATTTCAATCACCGGAGTTCGAATACCTATATCCCTCTTAACAAGGTTGACTCTCTCTACCAATCAGGCACAAGCAACCCCGGCCATTCCAAATTGGAGGATATGTTGTCCTTGGTTCTTAAGAAGGTGGACACCACAAATATGTGAGTGAGAGAGCTAAAGGGTGAGGTCTCAACACTTCACGAAACTGTGAGCTCCTACTCAGCCTCAATCAAGCACCTTGAGGCCCAAATGAACCACCTCCCAAGCCAAATGAACCCGAGGATGAAAGGGACGTTGCCTAGCGACACCATCGCCAACCCAAAGAATGATTGAGGGTTGAGGTAGTATCATCGTGCCGCGACATTAAATCAAGCGCTGCTTAGGAGGCAACCCAAGTTTCTTTATTTGTTTTTGGTTATCTTTTGTTGTTTTTGGTGTTTTGTAGGGAATGCATGAATGGAAAAATTGAACAAGAGAAATCAAGGCAAAAAGAGGTTGTGTTGGTTGTGACTGTGCAGACCGCATAATCAAATGTGTGTGTCGGACAGCATATCGCATGGTAAAATAGATGCCTGAAGGAAAATTGAAAATTTGGAGGCAACATGTGGTTGGTTGTGCAGATCGCACAAGCCAAAGTGCATGTCACACCTCCATCACATGGTGAAACAGACGCCTAGGTAAACCCAGGGGAGAAAAAGGGCATGTGCGAAATGCCATGCGATCCGCACCTTGTCTGGTGCGAATCTCATGTTGCAGTGCACAAATGGTAAATTTGAATTTTAATTGACCTAACCCATTGACCGACCCGACCCAGAGATGACCCGGCCGACCTTTCTTCTTTTTCTTTTAAAACAACCTTTTCTCTTTTTCCTCCACCATCTTTTCCTTAAACCCTCAAAAAATTTCTCCCAAAACTCTCTCTAAATCCCCAAAACCTCTCCATAAATCATCTCCTCATCTCACCCACAATCCCCACCATTCCATCCCCACCTCCATAGTCATCTCTGCGAGAAGGTTTTGCTGGTCACCATTATCAAAGAACAAAAAGCTTCAATTTTCACTCCTCTATGTATAATCTTCACTTGTGGTAAGTTCCTCGATGTTAAATGCTTGTTTCTAAGAAGGTTGGGAACTCATATTGTGAAGCATGCTTATTAGAATTGTCATGTTGATTTTGGGTGAGATCCAAAAAATTTGGGTCCCCAAACCTAAGTTGTATTGATGATATTTCTATGTATCAACTTGGTAGAACTTTAATTTTAGTAATGCATGTTGATTGGTAGTGATTTTTAGCCTTGAATTATGTGTTTGGGTGAAGTTTGAGTAACTCACTTGTGATGGACGCATGATTTAGCCCGATGATAGATTGGGTGACGTCGTTCTTAAAGGCTAATCATCATTTTTCATGAGGTTTTTACTAATAATTTATTATGGAAGGTTGATTTTCGTTGCCTATACACCCATGGTTTTGTTGAGCATTCTATTAGGGGTGTATGACCTTGTGCGGGGAGGAGGTTAATTGTGGCTAATGTTATGAATATACATGTGCAAGCGAGGGCTTGATGCTCCCGATGATAGAAGGGGTAACGTCCATCTTAAGGGAAGTCATTGAGTTCCTTTCTTATTTGTCTTTATATCAATGGAAGTCCGGGGAAGTCTGAGTACCCGAAAGTTATGGTCATTTGAACCCTTGTTCTTCATTGTTAATATTGATTGGATTGTTGAAAGTGCCCGGTGCTTCCGCACATCTTACTCTACGAATCACATGCGGAATTCACAAGGACACAAGGAACTATAAATTCCAAATTGTGACTTTGTGCGCTTCGCATGAGATGCATAGATCTTGATGTGCGATTCGCATAAGGCATCGCACCATGTTTAAAAAGAAAAAGGTAGGCCATTAATCCAAGGGGCGACGCATGGTTCGCCACACACTTTTGATGGTGCGAATCGCACCAGCTTCACACCTCGACAAAAAAAAATCCCTATAGGATTCTGTCTACTTGTGCGATAGCACATGCGATGTGCACACTCTCTGGTGCATTTCGCATGTGATCCGCACAAGCCGATATTCACCTAATTTGTTTTTCCAATCCTTTGCATTCCATCCTTTGTAGTTGACTAACTTCTTTTTAGGTTTTGTTTTTGTTTTAGCTCAAAATCTCTGTATGCAGAATATGTCTTCAAATAGGTGAAACACTTAAAGCCAACCTAGGCAAAGGTCTGTTGCTGAAAAAGCGAGACTCTGTTTTAGAGTAGAGGGCATGAAAGCATTTTACAAGCGTGACAAAGATAGAGGATTCAATGAGGAGCAAAGTTTCAACTTGGGCAAGGTCGGAGATGAGCTACCTAACATGCACCAATAATTTGTTGAACGACAATGGCATCCCTTTTAGGAGGTACTCGGAGGGTACTACAAGGAAATTATGCGAGAATTTTTCGCAGCTTATCAGGCTACAAAGGACTCCAAAGGATACATAGGGCCTGTGAGAGATATCCCAACCTGGACTCAGTCATAGTCAGGGGAAAGAAAGTTAGCATCACTCCCGCTGCCAGCAATGTTGTCTATTGGGGACACCAAATTGATCCTGAACCAACCCTCATGGCTAAGTTAATGGCTGACTCAAAGTCATACGAGGAGACAGCCCTCGTCATTGCTCAAGATGTTCCCCTTTGGTCCATAATGGGGGGAGATATCCTAAGGAGGTCCTTAATCTTCGAGGCTCATCTTTGGTATGATCTTATTTGCAACCACTTCTTGCCTTCCTAAAATGATCAGAAGATAATCCAAGAGGGGGCCATTCTAATTGCAGCCATAATGACGGGAGAGCATGTGAACTTTGGGGAAATAGCAACTATGGTGATAAGGAGAAAAACTCATCGAGGAAATAACTCCTTCCCCTTCCCGGTGCTGATTACTAAGCTTTGTGCCAAGGCCAATGTCCCTACCCTTAGTTGTGATGACTTCACTCATGCTATTGGGACCATCGACCTTGATAGAAAAATAGAATGGGACGCCCCCAGGTTTAAGAAGCAAAGGGTTGAGCAATTCAGTGGAGTTGATAGTAATAAGCTTAGTGCTATGGCAGACACTTCATCCCCCTCCAGGGCTACTTCCGAGGCACGTACACATGCATCAGCCCCCTCAATGACCAAAAGCAGCCTTCAGGACATGGTTGACAAAACTCATAACCATGAGAATCAGCATGCTGACCTAGCTGCCAAACTACCCGGAATGATAAACAAGGCTATCAAGAGTGCAGTCAAGGAGGTGGTGGATATCTTGAACTCACTATGCAAGAGGGTCGATGTCATTGAGGGGTCAATCAAGACATTGCAAGAAGATGCTTGGAAAGGGAAAGGTTAAGCTCCGGTGGTAGAAGCAGATCTGACCACCTTACCTTCACTTCGTTCCATTCTCGGTCCCTTGGATAGCTTGTTTGTGGCCTATGAGGATAAGGAGTTGCCTGGAAATATCGATCAAGAGTTGGGCGATGATCAAGATCCGGATTTTTAGAGGGCCCTCCATGCCTCCACACTTTCTGCGTACTCCTGAAAGGGTGGTGCTGGCCCGAGTGAGAGAGCCTCTGATGAGGAAGCAGCTGCCGATGTTGATGATGAGGACTAGTCCTCCAGGGAGTTCCACCCTTTTTCCCATTGCACTATGAGCATTGAGGGCAATGCTCCTTTTATAGGGAGGGGTGGATTTACTTACTTGCGTTGGTGCTCGTGAGTGGGCTTGAGACATTTTCTTGCCCTTGTCGGGCATTTTATTGCTTTTATTGCCCTTGTCGGGTCCTGTTGACATTCTATTCTGCTAGATTATTTGGATGATTGTGATTTTCTTTAATGTTTTATTTTACCTTGAGCTTATTTGTGCCCTTGCCGGGCTTGATTTTTATTGTGTTGCCGGGTTGGTCTTACATGCTCTATTATCTTGCTACATGTGCTTTGCAAATGAGCTAAAGGCCTACGCCGAGGCTCATTTTAAAATGAATTAGGAGCGCGAAATTTAGATATCGCCTTGTTTATAGTAGTTTAAAAATAAACTCCAAGGGTTTTCTTAATACCACGATTCTTTCCCAAGGAGCAAGAGTTTTGATTATTTTCTTTTTCTTCTCTTTTGTTTTTGTGTTGAACCGGGTTGGTGTTTCCCTATGATAGATTGAGAGGTGACTTTCTTAAGGGAAAATTCCAAGTTTTAATTTAGAGTTGAGTCTGTAGTGCTTGTCTCGAAATGGGCCCACCGAAAAATTTGTTGTGGCAAATTATTTTGAAAATATAAGGAATAAGGGAAATGAATTTTTGAGGAAAAGCATTCTCTTGTCATGACTTGCACACTCTCACTTTGGCTTTATTGACTCATAAACGAGTGTGTAATGAACTAGGAATAGCTTGTCAAACATCATTTGCCCCAATTGATTGTGAGACTAATGAAAGAAGTCTTGTGGCATAATGCCTTGTATGGTGAGGCTTTACCTTGATTCTGGTGCATAAGTGTCGTCTAGAACTTGCCCCGAATGTGATTCAAGGCAAAATTCTAGGTGTGGTCGGGCTTGGAAGATGACCTTAGGCCCTTTTTGACAGCCACTTCACCCAAATGACCTCCCATGACATCAAATCCTAGTGAACCCCTTTTGAGATTACGACCATTCTTTGGCACCTTGTAACACCTTTACCTTTTAGGAACCTCTATTTTGGCACCCATCCTCCCTAATTGCTTGAAAATGAAATGTAGGCTAAAATTCTAAGTTTAGGGGGGGAAACGAAATACAACATAGGCAAATGCCTAAGTTTGGGGGTGCATATGATCAAATGAGGAGAAGAAAAGATGTGCACTTCAAGTGCAAGGTAGCACCTTAATTTCATATTGGAAATTGCTCTAAAAGATCAATCCAATGAGAAAATTGAAAAGCAAAAATAGGTGCTACCAAGTGAAGGTGGTATAAGGAGTTTGAATGATCATGAGTAAAAGGAGAAATCTTGGGTTGTGTGAGGGAGGAATAAGGTGAAGTTGAAATTGAAAATGTGAGCGGTGTTCCAAAAGAGAACAAATAGCATTAGGGAGGTGTAGTCACTTGATCCAAATGATATCCTCACCTTGACCCTAGCCAACATCGTAACCCGCAAGTCCTTGGTGATTCCGAGCTTGGCTACCCTACATTAGGGTGATATACATGAAGGGCAAGCCTATGGTTCGACGCGTATGCACTTGAACTTTATTGAGAGAGTGAGAGTCTTCTTGGTTCTCCTATAATCCCGTGTTTTGTGAATTGAATGATTGTGAGCTGGATTCTCTCTTGTGGTGTCAAGACCCAATTTCTCGGTCATGATGGCACCTACAACCCCCGGTAGGTGAACCAATCCCCGTAGCCCAGAACAGTTAGTAATGGGCTACTATCTAACAAATAAGGGAACAAGACGAAGAGAATAGATAAAAGGAATATAAATATATACATATGCGGAAACTAAATCAAACCCCAAGACCTGGTATCATAGTATAGAGCCAAAACTACATACATGGAGTGCAAACGATCCAAACAATATATACAGATGTCTCTGAATGGTAATAGAGTACATGAAGCAAAAGATAAACTAAAGCTAAGCTCCGATCACCAAGAGCTCACCCTCAGTCTGAAGTAGTCCCCAACAGATCTCCAAGCATGAATCACAGCGATCTAACGGCGATGGCCCACACTAGGATCTGCACCCAAAGATGCAGGGGGGTAGGGGTGAGCACCAAATACGAAGCATAAGGTACCCAGTAGGTATCATAGGCCGACTGGGCACATATAAGATAAAAGTGTAGTAACAGACAGAATAGAAGCAAGCAGTCACAGAAATCAACGAAAGGTACACAGGAACTAGCCCAGAGGGAAATCAACAGAATCACATGTGAGGCCAGTAAGCAGAATATACACACAATAGGCACAGGTGAAAGTAAGAAATAACGCACCTGGGGTCCTTGCAATAACAGTGTATACAAAATAAGTTTACAAAATGGATGGTATACCGGTAACCTCAAGTGTAAGAAGAAGAGAGAAAGAGTAACGATAGGCATGCTCAGAGACATGAATCAAACTCAACTAATCATATCAATCTCAAATCCAGAAACTAACAGTTTAGCAGTAACCAATTTCATACTTAACCGTAACAGGGAACAATTCTACAAGTAAATAGCAAGAGTCTACCTACAGTCCCCCGGCCGCCCATACAATCGAGGAACACAAACAAGTGAAAACAAACCCTCCGGCATCCCATACTACCGGAGCGTACAATCAACAAACAACAAACAAGGGTGGAGCCTCAAACAATGAATGATATGATGCATGAAGATCTCAAGTGGAATGGTATCTCTGTATGTACCTCCTCCGGTGCCGATCCGGCCCAGCAGGTAGGTTCCATGGAAGGACACTGCCCGTATACCTCTTCTCCGCCGTATACCCCTCCTCCGGCACACGCAGCCAGAAGCCCCAGGCCCGGATGGCAAGGTCCATGGAGGTCCCAGACCCCATACTAAAACTCAGTATCAAAACATGTCGTCCCGAAGCAAATTCGGGATCAAGATAGAGACCCAGTCTCGAATATGCATGCCCAGACCCTGTCCAGGACTAAAGTAGTAGGAAAATATCTCAAAAACTCCTCCAAGGGTGCCCGGGCATAACCGGGTCTAAACAGTAAAAAGTCATCTCAGGTGCTCGGTCCGACCGAGGCTAAAAATCATCTCAAGTAACAAGAAAACTCAACTAGCACCCCGGCCCTGCCGAGTCTAGCGTTAATCGTAAAACTGATGATTTAAAACATAATTTTACTTTCTTTTACCCAAGAATATTCACAAGTTGAATCAAACCATTTCCAAATTATTTCCATCAAAAACGAGCCCCCCGGGCCATGCAAGGTTTAGAAAATGGTGCCAGTATGCCCGAAGCCCAAACCGTAGTAAAACATGTATAAAACCTCTTTATATGCATGAAAATGGTATGATCAAACACAATAGCTGCCCAGCAGCTCACAATCAACCTATCGACCCTGCACAGGCCCACAGCTACTCAGCAAGCATAACCAGCCTAGAAGGATAATTCTATGTCCGGGACTCGCGGACATTCCCAAAATCCCACCTTCTATGTTCCAGAGTCAACAAGTCCTCACAGGACCACAAGGGTAAATAAAATATATCGGCAAATACTACAAGCAACGGAGGAACAAAAGTAGGCGGACATGAATAAAACGGTCGAGGTCTGTGGTACCAACCTAATAAACCAACCCAAGGATGCCCATTAATACAATTTTATCCTATATATGCGGAGTCTAGGGAAAATAAATCGTAACCTACCTGTCGTCCGATGACAAGCTTGAACCTCTCCGGGAATAAGACTAGGAAAGCAATCAAACAGACAAGCTCCAACACGAAATCAAACTCGGACTCGGGCTTGAAAAACTTGACGTAGATAATCTATTGCTTTCGGCCGATCAAATATAACGTTAAAAATACACAAGAACTTGCTATATGTTATACAGTAATATTGTTTGACAAACACACAAAGGAAAGTGAGCAAGAATGTCATAATCCATAATTGCTGGAGTGTACATAATACTTTGGCCAATATGGTCATTAATTACATACTAACATTAGTTGGCAGCAACTTAACCATAAAGGTATTGCTCCATTATTTGCATGACTCCCACGTGGGGGTGTGGGTGTCATCACCACACCTCCTCTTATCCACTTATTTATAGGTGGATCCATGTTACATACGTACTCGGTTATTGCATAAGTTCGTGGTATAATAAATATAATTTTTGAATATACCGTAATCATTAGAAAATTATTTCGAATAAAACCTACTATATTATAATAATAAATTTCAACATAACTAAATTTACTATCTCCGTTAAAATATTATAATGTACAAAAACCTTATAAAATAAATACATATACAATTATATCGCAACAAAAATATTTTTCATAAACCTTTAAAATATTTTGAAAAGGTAATAATAATATAATTTTTATGAAATTCAACTTTTAAATAAAATATTTTCAAATATATGCGATGTTAATAAAATTCTTAAGCTTAGGCTCGTAATTCACCATCGCACGATTTTGATACTCAAGAACTCTCTTGGAACCCTCCCTTATGTTTTCTCACTATTTCAGAACTGAAATGGCGTTTTAAAACGTGAAGTTGAGGCTTAAATCGAGTATGACCCGACCCGGTTCGCGACCCGGTTCGCAACCCATTTTCTGCCAGACGGTCCGCGATAAAACAGTCATAACTTTTTACTCCGAGATCAGTTGGACGTGAGGTTTTGTGTGTTGGAAACTAGACTCGTAGACCTTCGATTTGGTATTTCGAGGGACTTCTAACTCTTCATATATTGAGAGAAAAGCTCCGAGATATTTTACCCAAAGTTCAAAAAATTTATTAAAGGAACTTACGATAACTTTTGTCGACTTACTTGTCTTCAAAACTTATAATGCGACCAAACAAAAGGACCCGACACCAAAATACCGGTACTGACAAGCCTTAAGTGACTTGGGGCCGCTACAAACAAGCTCTAACGGTTCAAGGAAAACGTATACGTGGAAATAACCGAAAGGGTCATTACATCATCCACTACTAAAAAGGACTTTCGTCCTCGAAAGTCAAGGTCAAGGGGGTACCTGAAGGCTAAAATAGTTGTGGATACTGAGCCCGCATATCTCTCTCGGTCTCCCAGGTAGCCTCCTCGACTGGACGGTGCCTCCACTGAACCTTAACAACCGGGATATCTCGAGACCTCAATCTCCTGACATCTTTGGCCAAAATAGTTGCCGGCTCCTCAACAAAGGCTAAACCCTCACCAAACTGAACTGAATCCCACTATAACACATGAGACTCATCTGGGACATACCGACACAACATCGAAACATGAAATACAGGATATATAGCTGAAAACATCGGAGGCAAGGCTAACTGATAGGCAATGCTACCAACCCTCTGAAGAATCTCAAACGGCCCAATGTACCTGGGGATAAGCTTGCTCCGCCTACCAAATCTCATCACGCCCTTCATGGGCGATACACGGAGAAACACCAAGTCACCGACACTAAACTCCAAGGCACGAAGCCTACGATCAGCATAACTTTTCTGCCTGCTCTGAGTTGCCCGAAGTCTGTCCTGAATCACTCGGACTCGGTCTAAGGAATCTCGAAGCAAATCTGTGCTCTGTGGCCTAGAATCAAAACCATCAAACCAACCTACCGGTGATCTACAATGCCTGCCATACAAAGCCTCAAAAGGTGCCATGCCAATACTCGAATGGAAGCTGTTATTATAAGCAAACTCTGCCAAGGGAACAAACTGATCCCAAGAACCTCCAAATTCAAGAATACAGCCCGAAGCATGTCCTCCATAATCTGAATTGTCCTCTCAGACTGGCCATCTGTCTGAGGGTAGAAAGCGGTACTAAGGTGAATTTCTGTACCCAAATCTTCCTGAATAGCCCTCCAGAACTGAGATGTGAACTGAGTGTCGCGGTCTGAAATAATAGAAGCTGGGACCCCATGCAACCGAACAATCTCACGAAGGTAGATCTGAGCTAACCTCTCTGCGCCATAAGAAGTCTGAACCGGAAAGAAATGTGCTGACTTAGTCAGCCTATCAACAATCACCCATATGGAATCAAACCCATGAGAAGTACGAGGCAAACCAACAACAAAGTCCATAATAATCCCTTCCCACTTCCACTCAGGAATGGGAAGTCGCTGCATCAAACCACCAGGTCTCATGTGCTCGAACTTAACCTGCTGACAGTTCAAGCACCGAGATACGAAATCCGCTATATCCTGCTTCATACCACTCCACCAGTAAAGTTGTCTCAAGTCTCTATACATCTTTGTTGTGCCAGGGTGAATGGAGTATCTAGTACAATGTACCTCATGAAGTACCAACTGAATCAAATCACTAATCCTTGGAACACAAAGGCGACTATCAAACCTCAGAACCCCATCTGAATCTAGAGTAGCCCGATTGGTCCCACCCTGAACAACCCGATCACGAAGGTCACACAACTGCTGATCCTCAAACTGACGGCTCTGACCCTCAACCGGCAAAGTCAAAACTGGAGTTGAGGTCAATAAGGCCTTAAGCCTCTGGAAGCTATCCTCACACTGATCCGACCACTGAAATGGGATATCCTTCCTAGTCAGCATAGTCAAGGGTGCTGATATGGAAGAAAATCCCTCAACGAATCGTCTGTAGTAACCTGCTAACCCAATAAAGTTGCGAACCTCCGTAATAGTAGTAGGTCTAGGCCACTCACAAACTGCTGAAATCTTTCCCGGATCAACCCTAATCCCATCCTTAGACACCACGTGCCCTAGGAATGCAACTGACTCAAGCCAAAACTCACACTTTGAGAACTTGGCATAAAGCCGATGATCTCTCAAAGTCTAGAGTATAACCCTCAAGTGCTGCTCATGCTCATCTCTACTACGCGAGTATACCAAGATTTCGTCTATAAAAATGATCACAAATGAGTCCAAATACGGCCCAAGAACCATGTGCATCAAGTTCATAAAGGTTGCGGGGGCATTAGTCAACCCAAAAGACATCACCAGGAACTCATAATGGCCATAACGTGTCCTGAATGCTGTCTTAGGGATGTCCTCCGCCCTAATCCTCAACTGATGGTAGCCAAACCTCAAATCAATCTTCGAAAACACGACTGAACCCTGAAGCTGGTCAAACAAATCATCAATCCTCGGCATCGGATACTTATTCTTCACTGTCACCCTATTCAGCTGCCGATAATCAATACACATGCGCATCGACCCGTCCTTCTTCTTCACGAAGAGAACAGGAGCACCCCAAGGTGACACACTAGGTCTAATAAACCCCTTAGCTAACAGATCCTGGCGCTGCTCCTTAAGCTCCCTCAACTCAGCAGGAGCCATACGGTAAGGAGAAATAGAAATAGGCCTAGTGCCCGGCTCTAACTCAGTAGCAAAATCAATATCTCTCTCAGGTGGAAGGCCTGGCAGGTCGGTAGGAAACACATCGAGGAAGTCTCTAACCACAGGAACAGACTCAGGAGAAGTGGGGTCAGCACTAACATCTCGGACATATGCTAGATAAGCTAAACACCCACGGGAAATCAACTTCCTAGCTCGAAGACAAGAGATGATCCTAGATGGTGCATGGCTAACAGAACCCTGCCACACAACCGGGGATACACCGGGCACAACTATGGTAATGGTCTTGGCCTAACAATCCAAAACCACACGGTGAGGGAATAACCAGTCCATGCCCAGTATCACATCAAAATCTAGCATATCAAGAATCATCAAATCACCCCAAGTGTCTGCATCACCAACAGATAACATACAGGATCTCACAATCTGATCCACTACTAAAGAATCTCCTACTGGGGTTGAAACAGAAACAGGGACAGATAATAGATCACAAGCCAACCCCAAACAAGGCACAAAGTAGGCTGATACATATGAACAAGTGGATCCAGGATCAAATAAAGCCATAGCAGACTGATGGCACACAGAAATCGTACCTGTAATCACAGCATCTGAGGCCTCTGCCTCTGGTCTCCTAGGGATCGCGTAAAACTGACGATGACTTCCACCTGCCCGACCGCCATCCCTACCACCTGCTCTACCGCACGGAGCACCACCTCTAATCTGACGACCACCCCCTCTAGCCAGAGGCTGAACTACTCGTAAAGGCTCGGCCAACTGAACTGTACCCTGCTGAGGGCAATCTCTAGAAAAATGATCAATCGCACCACAAGTAAAATAAGCCCTTGACGGCCTACTCAGTAGAGATGAACCAGCAGATCCCGTATGACCACCATGACCTGATGCCCCAGAAACTGTACCCCTCAAAGACTGGCCGCTATAGCCCTGATGGCTGCTCTGACCCTGCTCGAACTGGGTACTATCAAAAGTCTGAAGGGAAGCCTGAACCGGTCGGCTGGACTGACCCTGGTACTGCTGTGGCTGATAACTCCGGCTCCACTGGCCAGGACCTCTACCACCATATCTGGAACCACTGTAGACACCCTGATGTCGAGGCCTCTTATCTCTGGACCCCTGATCATGTCGCTGTAAGTCCTCCACAGTGTGGGCATAGTATACAATAGCCTGGAATGACCGACCACTGGCGACTAATATCTCAGTATGCTGCCTGATCTCTGGCCAAAAACCCCATACAAATCTGCGAATCCTATCTGCCTCGGTAGGAATGATCATAGCTCCGAACGGTGCTAGCTGATGAAAATGGGTCTCATACTCCGAGATAGTCGTAGACCCCTACATAAGGTGAGTAAACTGCTCCCTGCGATGCTCACGATCACTCTGAGGTAGGAACTTGGCCATAAAGGCCTCATAAAACTCAGACCAGGTCAAAGGAAGTGACGTCGGTGGTCTACAAGCAAACTGGGCCCTCCACCATAACTTCGCTGGGCCCTCCAACTGATAGGTAGTATAACCAACCCCATGAGTCTCCAACAAACCCAAATGATGCAACATCTCCTCACAGGTAGTAATAAAGTCATGCGGATCCTGTCCAGAAGTACCAGCAAACCTCGGAGGTGCTAACCTCAAAAACCTACCCAACGCCTTCTACTCTGACTCTGTCATACCTGGGTGAGGAGCAAGAGGTTGTGCAACAGATGGAACCGGAATGACCTCCGCACGTAGAGCCATAGTAGCCAGCTACGCTCCTAAGCTCTGTGCACCCAGAGATGCCCCCTGAGCGGATATTTGCGCTACCTTAGAAGGCCGCTCTCCAATCACACCCAAAAGCTATAATAGTAATCCCCGAATATCTGGAGACTGAGCTGCGGCTGGAGCTAGCACAGAAGTGGGCACTGGAGCTGGTACTGGAGCTGGTACTGGAGCTGGTGCTGGAGCTGGTGCTGGAGCTGGTGGTACCTGGGCTGCCCCCTGATCCACATGCTGCTCGGGCTCTATCTCTACTCTAGCGGCTCTAGCAGGTGCCACTGATCGAGGGCGTCCTCGACCCTTAGCTGGAGTGGGAGGCTCATCTCCGCGTGATGCCGATGATCTCGTACGAACCATCTGCGGAAGAATGAAGTAGAATAAATGAGATCTCCAGAAACTTCAAGGGTTCTACGCACGACAAAGAAGCAATGAAAGAATCAAATTCCTAAAATGTCACTGTAGCCTCCCAAAGATTGAGTACGGACGTCTCCGCCCCGATCCGCAGGACTCTAATAGACATTGGCTCCTATACCGATAACACCGGTGAACCTAAAGCTCTGATACCAAGTTGTTAAGACCCAATTTCTCGGTCATGATGGCACCTACAACCCCCGAAAGGTGAACCAATCCCCGTAGCCCAGAACAGTTAGTAATGAGCTACTATCTAACAAATAAGGGAACAAGACGAAGAGAACAGATAAAAGGAATATAAATATATACATATGCGTAAACTAAACCCAACCCCAAGACTTGGTATCATAGTATAGAGCCAAAACTACATACATGGAGTGCAAACGATCCAAACAATATATAATGATATCTCTGAATGGTAATAGAGTACATGAAGCAAAAGATAAACTAAAGCTAAGCTCCGATCGCCAAGAGCTCACCCTCAGTCTGAAGTAGTCCCCAACAGATCTCCAAGCACGAATCACGGCGATCTAACGGCAATGGCCCACGCTAGGATCTGCACCCAAAGATGCAGGAGGGTAGGGGTGAGCACCAAATGCGAAGCATAAGGTACCCAGTAGGTATCATAGGCCGACTGGGAACATATAAGATAAAAGTGTAGTAACAGACAGAATAGAAGCAAGCAGTCACAGAAATTAATGAAAGGTACACAGGAACTAGCCCAGAGGGAAATCAACAGAACCACATGTGAGGCCAATAAGCAGAATATACACACCATAGGCACATGTGAAAGTAAGAAATAACGCACCTGGGGTCCTTGCAATAACAGTGTATAAAAAATAAGTTTATGAAATAGACGGTATACCTGTAACCTCAAGTGTAAGAAGAAGAGAGAAAGAGTAACGATAGGCATGCTCAGAGACATGAATCAAACTCAACTAATCATATCAATCTCAAATCCAGAAACTAACAGTCTAGCAGTAACCAATGTCATACTTAACTGTAACAAGGAACAATTCTGTAAGTAAATAGAAAAAGTCTACCTACAGTCCCTCGGCCGCCCATACAACCGAGGAACACAAACAAGTGAAAACAAACCCTCTGGCATCCCATACTACCGGAGCGTACAATCAACAAAAAACAAACAAGGGTGGAGCCTCAAACAATGAATGATATGATGCATGAAGGTCTTAAGTGAAATGGTATCTCTGTATGTACCTCCTCCAGTGCCGATCCGGCCCAGCAGGTAGGTTCCATGGAAGGAAACTGCTTGTATACCTCTACTCCACTGTACACCCTTTCTCCGGCACATGCAGCCTGTAGCCCCTGGCCCCGATGGCAAGGTCCATGGAGGTCCCAGACCCCATACTAAAACTCAGTATCAAAACATGTCGTCCGGAAGCAAGTCCGGTATCAAGATAGAGACCCAGTCTCGAATATGCATGCCCAGACCCTGTCCAGGACTAAAGTAGTAGGAAAATATCTCAAAAACCCCTCCAAGGGTGCCCGGGCATAACCGGGTCTAAACAGTAGAAAGTCATCTCAGTTGCTCGGTCCGACCGAGGCTAAAAATTATCTCAAGTAACAAGAAAACTCAACTAGCACCCCGGCCCTGCCGAGTCTAGCTTTAATCATAAAACTGATGATTTAAAACATAATTTTACTTTCTTTTACCCAAGAATATTCACAAGTTAAATCAAACCATTTCCAAATTATTTCCATCAAAAACGGGGCCCCCGGGCCATGCAAGGTTTAGAAAATGGTGCCAGTAGGCCCGAAGCCCAAACTGTAGTAAAACATGTATAAAACCTCTTTATATGCATGAAAATGGTATGATCAAACACAATAGCTGCCCAATAGCTCACAATCAACCTATCGACCCTGCACAGGCCCACAGCTACTCAGCAAGCATAACCAGCCTAGAAGGATAATTCTATGCCCGGGACTCGCGGACATTCTCAAAATCCCACCTTCTATGTTCCAGAGTCAACAAGGCCTCACAGGACCACAAGGGTAAATAAAATATATCGGCAAATACTACAAGCAACGGAGGAAACAAAACTAGGCGGACATGAATAAAACGGTCGAGGTCTGTGGTACCAACCTAATAAACCAACCCAAGGATGCCCATTAATACAATTTTATCCTATATATGCGGAGTCTAGGGAAAATAAACCATAACCTACCTGTCGTCCGATGACAAGCTTGAACCTCTCCGGGAAGAAGACTAGGAAAGCAATCAAACAGACAAGCTCCAACACGAAATCAAACTCGAACTCGGGCTTGAATAACTTGACGTAGATAATCTATTGCTTTCGGCCAATCAAATATAACGTTTAAAATACACAAGAACTTGCTATATGTTATACAGTAATATTGTTTGACAAGCACACAAAGGAAAGTGAGCAAGAATGTCATAATCCATAATTGTTGGAGTGTATATAATACTTTGGCCAATATGGTCATTAATTACATACTAACATTAGTTGGCAGCAACTTAACCATAAAGGTATTGCTCCCTTATTTGTATGACTCCCACGTGGGGGTGGGGGTGTCATCACCACACCTCCTCTTATCCACTTATTGATAGGTGGATCCATGTTACGTACGTACTCGGATATTGCATAAGTTCGTAGTATAATAAATATAATTTTTGAATATACCGTAATCATTAGAAAATTATTTTTAATAAAACCTACTATATTATAATAATAAATTTCAACATAACTAAATTTACTATCTCCGTTAAAATATTACAATGTACAAAAACCTTATAAAATAAATACACATACAATTATATTGCAACAAAAATATTTTTCATAAACCTTTAAAATATTTTGAAAAGGTAATAATAATATATTTTTTACGAAATTCAACTTTTAAATAAAATATTTTCAAATACACGCGATGTTAATAAAATTCTTAAGCTTAGGCTCGTAATTCACCATCGCACGATTTTGATACTCAAGAACTCTCTTGGAACCCTCCCTTATGTTTTCTCACTGTTTCAGAACTGAAATAGCGTTTTAAAACGTGAAGTTGAGGCTTAAATCGAGTTTGACCCGACCCGGTTTGCGACCCGGTTCGCAACCCATTTTCTGCCAGACAGTCGCGGTAAAATAGTCATAACGTTTTACTCTGAGATCAGTTGGATGTGAGGTTTTGTGCGTTGGAAACTAGACTCGTAGACCTTCGATTTGGTATTTTGGGAGACTTCTAACTCTTTATATATTGAGATAAAAGCTCCGAGACATTTTACCCAAAGTTCAGAAAATTTATTAAAGGAACTTACGATAACTTTTGTCGACTTACTTGTCTTCAAAACTTATAATGCGACCAAACAAATGGACCCGACACCGAAATACCGGTCCTGACAAGCCTTAAGTGACTTGGGGCCGCTACAAACAAGCTCTAACGGTTCAAGGAAAACATATACGTGAAAATAACCGGAAGGGTCATTACATGTGGTGAGTGGCATCATGCACTCGAATTGAAGCATAGAGTCTCTATTTCAATTGAAGAAAATGAATGAGACAAGTTGTGAGGCAAATCTCGAGGCAAACCTTGACGGTCCATTCCAATAACCTGAGAAGCTTAACCGTCTTGTTTTAAATGATAAAATTCCCTTGAGTTTGAATGAGAAATGATGTCCTTTTGAAAAAGGTTTTGAAATGACCAATTGCCTTGAGTTTGTGGTGGTCCAAATTTAGATAAGCATAGTTGTTTGAGTCTTTTGTTTATTCTTTTTCTTAATTTTTAGTGTAAAGTAGTCTTTTGTGCCTTAGTTGAGCCTAGAGCATAATTCATTCCTTGTCTTGTAAGTATCTTGCTTGAGGACAAGCAATAGTTCAAGTTTGGGGGTTTGATAAGTCGATAATCTACCAACTTATTGAGCCTATATCCATGAATTATTGCTATATTTTGAATAGATTTAGAGGTTCTTATGGCCTTTATTGATGTCTATGCAGGTACTTTTGCTAGATGATGATAAGCAAGGAAACAGACCCAAAAAGAACTCAAATGGAGTAAGGTGTGAAATGTTCGAAAAGGGTAAAGATTCTGACCAGAGATGCGGTGGCCATGCGACACGCACAGGCCAAGGTGTGAACCTCACCTCCCTCCGCACAAGAGCATAAAGTCACTGAAGAGTCTGTCACGAGGTGTAGTCTTTGTGCGACGCGCACATCTTGAGGTGCAAACTGCACCCCCTTCGCATGGAGCTACCAATTCTAGCTAAAGTCACTAGTTCAACCGGAGGTAGTGTGCGACACGCATATCATAATGTGCGAACCGCACGTCTTACCATACACCGCCCGAAGGGTATTTTTGTCTTAATTTTTAGTGACATTTTAGGAAACTATAAAAGGTCTTTTCAGGCACAATTGTAAATAACTTTTATCATTCTGAATATTTTGAAGACCTTTGAGCTTGGAGACTAAGTTTTCCACCTCCATTGAGAAGAGGGTTTCAATCCAATTCTCTTGGTTAACAATTGTGTACTAAAATTGAAGCTAGAACTTGAGATTCAGCTCTAATGGAAGGGATTTTGAATTACCCAGCTGGTATCTCTTTCTCTCTCACCATGAGTGGCTAAATTCTCTTTTCTAGGGGTGCATTGATGATGGGTGTTTAAGAAATGGGTATGGGTGTCATCTATTCTTGCTTATAGTTGCTTAATTAACATGAGTCTAACAATTTCACCTAGTTTTTATCCTAAAATTGGTGGTTGCAAACATTAATTTACACTACTTGACTATGTGATTGCTTGAGAAAGAATTTCATAGTTTCGGATGTGAGATTGTTAGTGGGAACTTGGGATTCCACTCAGATTTGAGGCTAGGAATAGCTTTTATCATTGGATTCCCCCATTTAAGGGTCTAAGCTAGAGATAGTGTGACCTCTCAAGCTAGATTGGTTGTTTATTGGTAAAACCGATGATGCTCTAGCCGAGATCATCAGAAATAAGATTGTTGATCGAGATATAAGCAAATCTTACTTATGACCAATGTTATTCATGTCACTAAGCAAGAATAGGTATGAATTGGTAATTACCCGAACCCATAACAAAAAAAACATTGGATATGCATCCCTAGTCGTCTAGTTAAACTTGGTACATCCGCTTTAGTTTTCTTGTTTTTAATTGAATTGCGATTGTAGTGACAACTTTGCCAATTCCCCCATCCTTTTACTGTTTGTTTTGGGCAATTACTCTCATCTTGACCTCAACTCGTTATAATCAAAATTTGGCTACCCCAAGTCCCTTGGGTACGACCCCGACACTCGTTGGGTTTATAAATTTTGTTTTGTTGCACGATCGTCGTGGCCTCTTAATTGGAGAGCACAATTTGAGCATTCATCAACCCTACATGCGGTTCTAAAACACCCACCAAAGGACTCGGAGTCCTAGCCACGGTATCTTGAAGAACTGGGGTAGCATAAAACCCTACTGGAGGTTGGGCTAGCCCCAAACCCCCTAGTTGATGCGGTAGACTCCCACTCTGAACTCCTGGCGCTGATGGAAGCACTAAAGTAACAGGCACAGAAGCATCGACACCACCCACTGTCGTACTCATCTTAGGCATCTGAGAAGGAATGAAACAAACGAAATTCAAGAATCAATAAAGCCATGGACGCATGATAAGGAGCCAAGAAGATGGAACTTTTCCTAATAATGCCATGTAGCCTCCCGCAGATAGGATATGAAAGTCATCGTATCGATCTGCGAGACTCTACTTAGACACTTGATCTTGTACCAACGACACTGGTGAACCTAGAGCTCTGATACCAAGTTGTCACGACCCAATTTCTCAGGTCATGATGGCACCTACAACCCCTCAGTATGCGAACCAAACCATGTAGCCCGGAATGGTTAGTAATGGGCTACTACCTAAACCAACACGCACAATAAGCAGAAATAAGCGTAAGAGATATAATAGAGAATAACGCGGAAGCAAATAACCTGAATATATATATATATATATATATATATATATATAAGGAAGATACATCAACCCCAAGACTTGGTTTAGATAGTACAAGAGCTTCTAATAGAATACAAGTGCTAGAAGTAATAAAACAAAATATACAACTATCTCTGAATAAATAAAGAGTAACAATGTCAAAAGATGAGATGTGGTTAATCCCCGGTCGTTAGGCACTCACCCTAGTCTCAAATATCTAAAGGTGCACGAGTCTCCACGCGATCACAGTGAAAGCTCACACTAATATCTACACCAGAAAGATGCAAAAGTGTAGTATGAGCACTAATTGCTAAGAAACGGGTACCCAGTATGCATCATCGGTCGACTGAGCGCATATAAGATATAAAAATAGTAAATAGCAGATAGAAAAAAAGCAGTCGCAGAAGCAATACAGAAAGCACATGGAAACTAGCACGGATAGAAGTAAACAAGAATTACAAACATGCTATGCTAGCCATAGAAGATATATATAACACAAAACACAGGTGAAGGAAAAAAGAACTCACCTGGAGTCCTTGTAACAATAATATATATATAAAGAGAGAGTTTAGAAAGATGGAGGTATACCGGTAACCTCAAGTAAAAAGGAAAAGAAAGGAATCAATTAATCATACTCAAGCCATAAACAAAATACTTAGTGAAACCATACTAAGAACCCAACTTCAAGATAAGCATAGACAACAATCAATCTTACAAGTACAACCCTAAGATGGAATAACTACACCACAAAGAACTGAAAGCCACTATTCTGAACCACGATAAAGGATAGAGCCCACTAGCTCATAAGTGCTCAGGAGGCCACATAAACATTGCCTCAATAATATAGGAACCACTAATCCATCAATAATCAACAGTCCAATGACTCGCATTATACCAAGGTAACATCCGCTAAACCACCAATAACTGAGGGATACAACAAGTTCTACAATGCGTCAGGAGTAATATAATATACCTACAGTCCCGACGGGCACCCATACACCCAAGGAACACAATCAAGTGATAAAAACAAACCTTCTGGCATCCCATACTACCGGAGCATACACTGAGCAAACAACAAACAAGGGTGAAATTCGAATACAATATGCATGATTATGTAATATGATAGAGCCAGTGTGATAGTAACCCTTGTATGCACCTCCTCAGGCGCTCATCAGCCCAGTAGGAGGATCTATGGTGGAACATACCCGTTATACCTCAACTTTGCTGTATACCCCTCCTCCGGTATGCTAGGACCATAACCCCTGGTATTGGATCGGAAGGGCCCATGGAGGTCCTCGACCACATACAGTAATGAATGCGACATCTCAAAGTATCAGAACCTTATAACGTGCCCAAAATTAAACCGGGTCTAAATCAGTAATCAAAATCTCGACAACTCTTATAAAAGGGTGCTCAGAGCGTATCCAGGTTTAAATACGTAGTAAAAAATGTCTAGCACTCTGGCACAATCGAGTCTAGTATCAGTGTGAAAACTGGTGATAAAATCATCGTAATATCCCTTCTACTCCAAAAGGTTTCATAAAAATCAGTTCCAAAACCCTTTCATAGTCATTTTACCAAAAACGGGCCCTCGGGGCCATGCAAAGTTTAGAAAATCGCTTATAATAGGCCCAAAGCAAAATCAATAGTAAAACATGTAGAAAAATTCTTTGCATGAATGATATGCTCATAAATAATAGGTTATCCCAATGGCTCACAAACAATCTTATCGGCCCTGCACAGGCACAATCAGCTCTACAGTTATAGAAAACCAACCCAAGGATACTAATTAATGCAGTTTTAGCCTATATACGCAGAGTCTAGATAGGGAAAACCATAACCTACCTGTCGTTCGATGATAAGCTTCTGAAACGGCATCGTCCAAGCTTAAACTACTCCAAGAAACCTCAAATCATGAACACACTATCAACAACATATTCTATGCGTCAATACAAAGCTAACGGTACCCATATTGCTAAGAGTTTAGTCGGATCAAAATTTGGGTCACAAGTGGGCCCGACAACCCGAAACAAAAAACAAAATTTTCCATGAGGTTTCCAGCCTTGCAACGAACACATGCTCCAAAAATGAGCATATATCGTGGAGGAACAAATGGTAAAACAGGCCCTACAACTCAAGAATAAACTAGAATTGAAAAGAAGAATTTAAATGAATTTAAAGGTTAGAACTTACGAATTGAAGGCGAGGAATCGATCACGGATCATAAAATATTCACCTCAACACCTTGAAATAATCCCACACAGAATTTAGGAACTTGGAGCTCAAGAACAATGGATAAAATCGGGTTTGGGGTAAAGAAAATAAAGGAGAAGGTATATATACAGCCAGAGATTTCTTCATTGCTATCTCGAGAAAAATCCTCAAGATTGTGATGAACAAGCTGGCCAACTCATCACGATCACGATGGTCATCCTTCGAGATCGCGATGAACAAAGGAGCAGGGCCTTCATTGCTATCGCGAGAAAACCCTTTGAGATAGCGATGAACAAAGGGGCTCTTCATCGCTATTGCGAGAAAACCCTTCGAGATCGCAATGAAAAAAAAAGCCAGACCTTTGAGATCGCGATGGTCAGCCTTCGATATCGCGATGGAAAATTTTCATCCATACCAGCAACTGGAAATCAGTAGTTCACCAAGGCTAAAATTTCACCGGATGGACCCTCGGGAATGTATTCGGGGTCCCGTGAACACAAACAAGCTGAGTTATTCAATTAGAAATGGCATTTTGGACTCAACAGAATTGACAAAAATCCCATCGGAGGTCGATTTAACAAAAAGTGGGCCCTGCGCCCAAAATCAACCTATAGGCTAACTATTTCAAAATGGAACCTAGGGTCGAAAACAAGTTCAGAAGCCTCGGGACCCAAACTAATGGTCTATCTAGCCTAAACTCAACATTCCAGAGCTAACAGTGCTGGTGGAATTTTTATCCGAGGCCTTCTTCTCCAAATGTTGACCAAAGTCAACCAAACAAGCCCAACTAGCCGGAAAACACAAAACGAGAGAGAATTCCAAGCTAAAAAGCTCCCTGATCCCGACCAAAGGTCCCACTAGACCAAAGTCCACATTTTGGAGCTATTGGAACTGTTGGAATTAAATTCCAAGCACATTTACTAAGAATGTTGGCCGAAGTCAATGATTTCCAAAGTTAAGGCTCTAAAATAAGAAAACGGCCATAAAGACTAAACAGACGGTCCGGGCATCGGACTATCGGTCTCAGCAAGCCATAAATGACTTGGAACCTCTACAGACAAGCTCTAATAGTACAAAAAAGGCAACAATGCGAGAATGACCGGAAGAGTCATTACATATGTGGCACTAATAAAATTTTGAGAGTCGACAAATTTTTTATGTTTTTGAAATATTTTAAGTTTTTATTATTGTGATTTATAGTACCTTTTACGTAATTTTTAAATATATAACAGATTAAAAAGAAAAGCAAGATAAACATATTAAACAGATAAAGTATAAAAGAAAATATCCAAGCAGGCAAAAATTTTCATGTCCTTTAAATATTTGAAGTTGTTAATTATATTAATTTATACCAATTTTTATGTAATTTTTAAATAGATAACAAATTAAAAAGTATATAAGATAAATAAATTATAAAAAAAAAATTATAAAAGAAAATATCTAAGCAGGCAGCACAATCAGGCACGTCGATCAGCTGTCTGCTTGTTGATGTGCCGCCAATTTATGGCACTTTCGACTCCTTTAAACTAATAACAATCGTACGTTTTAAAGCAACCATCGTCGTTTTTGATGTTTTTATGTTGTATTTTCAGGAAATAGGGACAAACATGGAAACGGAAGGAAATACGAGCAAAACGACATTCTGGATAAGAGTGACGGCCTGAGTGACAGTCCGTCACACATGTGACGGTCCGTCACATGTGACCGTCAAGTGGAGGCAGTCCACTGCCTAAGGGTGACGGTTCCGGTGACGGTCCGTCAAGCCAGTGACGGTCCGTCAGCCTGGCCGTCACACCTAGGCAGTCCGCTACGCGGAATCCTAACGTTTTTGGGACTTTGTTTCCTAGACTTCTATAAATACCCTATGATAGGTTTATTTTATTTGTCAAGCTTTTTACAATAGTTCTCCCAATAGTTTTAGGAGAGATTTGGTCGAATTGGAGGGCAAGAAACACGTTTTTCTCCTTCTTGAATTCGTGTTCTTGATTTGTTCTTGGGATCTTGTTTTCTTGTTCTTGGATAATTGAAGATTGTTCTCATTATAGTGTAAGAATCTTTTCTCCTTATTATGAATATGACTTTCTTCTCTTCTTCTTCTAGCATGATTAACTAAACTCTCACAACTAGGGTTGTGAGAAGCATGGCTAAGGTAGCGATATAGATTTCGGGTAGCGACGGGTTCAATATATATGATTGTCACGTTATTAATCATTCATGCTTAATGTTTTCTAGTGGTTGCAAACATTAGAACATGCCTAGGTTTAATTTGCTTGAGTAAAGAGATTAAAACCGGGAAACTTGATTAACAACGAGGATTCGAGACTACCAACTCTCGTCTTATGATTAATGTTGTAACTAGATTAATCTACTTGATGTTTAGGATTGAAATCTAAAAGCACACCTTTTCAAGTTCGAGAGAATTGAAAAGTAAATTCGTCTACTTGGTTGAGAAACGTTTAGATGATACCATTAATTCAATCACATCGTGACAAGCATATAGAAAGATCCCGACTAAGCTTAGAATCGACATTGTTACCAACGCCATGGTAAACACTTCCCTAGTTAATTCTCCTACTGATTATTTCTCATACATTATTGTTCGTTTTGTTTACACATTGTTCACACAAAACCCCCCTTTTATTTATCGAAAACTATTGACCATTAGTCAACTAATTCACTAAAGACTTAACTTTCACCATATTCTCTGTGGGATCGACCCCAACCTTTGTTGGGTTCTATATTTGACAACGATCGCTTACGCTTCTTAATTGGAGTGGTACTTTGAGCGTTATCAAATTTTGGCACCGTTGCCGGGGAATACGATTGTTTGTTAAGTCCGGTGTGTTTATTTGACTCTTAGTCATACTTTCCTGCTTTTACGTTTATTTGTTGTTTTTGTTTTTGACAGGGTACAGAGTTGTGCATGCCAAGTACCCGGTGCTCGGGTGAATCAACATTACCTTACGACCCCGAGCTTGCTAGAACCTTAAGGCGGAATATGGCCGCACAACAAGAGGCAGCAAGGCTCGCTGCAGAACTGCAGGCCCAACAAAATCTGAATGTTGGTGGTGTGCAGGATGATGTTATGCTGAATGATGAGGATATCGACTTGGATGGAGTTGGCGCTACGGGTGCCATTGCTCTTCCACCGCTAGCGCCCGGAGCCAAGTTCAACATCACTAGCACGATGATTCAGCTGTTGAACTTGAGAGGAGTGTTCCGTGGTGCCGCTGGTGATGATCCAAACCAGCACCTGATGAATTTCGTGGGCATCTGCAAGTCGTTCGAGTTGCCTGGAGTGAGTCAGACAGCAATCAGGCTCAGGATGTTTCCGTTGTCTCTCTCTGATGAGGCAGCGTTATGGTTGACAGAGCTGACCCCCAACTCTATCACAACTTGGGGAGAGTTCAAAGGAGCTTTCCTAGAAAGGTTCTTTCCTCCCTCTAGGATGATACAGTTGAGGGATGAAATCAGTAATTTCAGACAGCAACCTCATGAAGCATTACATGAGACTTGGTTGCGGTTCAAGAAGAAGCTGACACAATGCCCGAACCATTAATTGACCGACAACTTCTTGATGCAAACATTTTACAGGGCACTGAATTCGGCTACCAAGCCGACGTTGGACAACGCAGCAGGCGGAGCATTCATGGGTCTCACCTTTGTTGAGGCCACAACTACTTTGGACAGGCTCACCAAAACCAACAGGGCCTGGCATACACGGGATACAAAGGTAGCAGCTAGCACTTATGCAGTTGGTATGTCAGCTGAGCAGCGCAGAAAAGAGGAGGAGCGCGACCAAGACATGGCGCATCTGAAAACGCAGTTGGACCTACTGACAAAGCACTTGTTCTCAGGAGGTATGGAGAAGGTAAAAGCTATGGGTTCCCAAGGTAGAGCAGCAGAGTTGGAAACTGATGAGGAGGCAAATTACTTGGGGGGTTTCCAGGCCAATGGCCAAGGAAACCAAGGTCGGACCTATCAGAAGGACAACTACTATGAGAAAGCTGGTTACAGAGATCGCGAGCAAGGAAACTGGAGGAATAACACTGATACAGGTGGGTTGTATGTACCACCTGGTAATCGGGATAAAGCTAGCAATGAGGCAGGGACTTCCAAGCTAGATAACATGATGGCGAAGATGTTGCTGAAGGTAGAATCGACTGACTCTGGGGTGAAGGAGATAAGGACTGAGTTATCGGCCATGAGTCAAATAGTGGAGGCACATTCCACCTTGATCAAGCAATTAGAGCAGCAAGTGGGACAAATCTCGGCGTCTCTAAACCAAAGGAAGATAGGTACCTTGCTGAGTGACACTATTCATCCGAAGAATGACGCGAGCTGCATGGCGATCACTACAAGAAGCAGTAAAATATTACCGGAATCACATCCGGTAGTTCAAGCTCAAGATGAGGATCTCGCGGACAACAAAGAGGTAGAGGAGGCTACTCAAAACCCGCAGGTAAAAGCAAGGAAGCTGAAAAGCTTCCAACTATGATGCCGTGACCACCGCCTCCGTTCCCACAACGCCTGAAGAAGAAAGCGGAAGATGGTAAGTTCCTGAATTTCCTGACCATGCTCAAGCAAATATCAATAAACATCCCATTGGTGGAAGCGCTTGAACAAATGCCCGGATATGCCAAGTTCATGAAGGACTTGATTACAAAGAAGAGGTCGGTAAGTTTCAAACCAGAAGATAACCTCCACCACTGCGGCACCATTTCCTCAAGGTCGTTAGTCGAAAAGAAGGAAGACCCAGGTGTGTTTACTGTTCCCTGCACCATTGGGAAGCTCAACTTCGGGAAAGCCTTATGTGATCTTGGTGCTAGCATCAACTTGATGCCGCTAGCAGTCTACAACCAATTGGTCTTGGGAGCACCTAAACCAACGTCCATGAGAGTGTTGATGGCCGACCGTTCGGTAAAGCAACCCGTGGGAATATTGTCCGATGTGCTAGTCAAGGTTGGTAAGCTTATATTCCCCGCTGACTTTGTGATCTTGGATTGCGAAGTGGATTTTGAAGTTCCCATAATCTTGGGACGACCATTGCTAGCCACGGCAAGAGTATTGGTTGACATGGAAAGAAATGAACTGACCTTCAGACTAAACAATGAAGTTGTCAAGTTCGATGTGTCCAAACTGATGAAGCAACCAAGTGACATGAGGGTGGTCGCGGTCGTCAATGTTATTGAGGAAGCTCCTGCGGATGTGCATCTTGAGGAGAAGGGTTTGGTCGAGACTCTAGCTATTGTGAGAAGGATGCTGCGAGAAGGGAAACATGTAGAGAAAGGCGGTGAAAATAGATCAAGGAAATGAAAACACCGCAAGAGAATCTGCAAAGAAAGAGCGAAGAAGTTGTCGCGACTAGATGCGGAGCCGATAAAAGAGAAAGCTGGAACGCAACATGAGGGTGTCGCGTGCACACAATCCATCGAGTTCTCCTGCTTTAGAGACCCTGGCGGTCTCCAACATCATGTCAGAATCTGAGTCCTATAGACTTCACAGGTATTTCTTATTCTCACAGTTTTAGTTTTCACATGTATGCATTGGGGACAATGCATGAGTCTAAGTTGAGGGTGTGGGGAAACCTGTGAGTCAACACCGAGGGTTTTTGTTGCCGAGTTCTTTTCCCTCCGGTGTGCTATCTAGTAGAACTGGCATGTTTAGGTTGTTATTTTAAATTTTTAGTTGTTTTCTAGTGTCTATAGCAAGCATCATGGCGTTTTTCTTAACTAAAAGGAGTCCCCTCTGAAAATTTTCTGGTTTTGTACCTATGGTTGAAACGATTGACTGTCTGGATCCTTGAATGTCATTGTGTGGTTATGATTAGAATAAGTATGTTTAAGCCGAGCGGTTGTTTTGATAGTTGGTAGTGGTATAGTTTCTTGGTGCCAAGAGTGTGTGAGATTATTGTTATAAATTCTTACTATGTGCATGCATCTAGAACTTGCCCGGACTATTTTGTTAAGTTTGAAGTTGGTTGCTTAGGAAAGGATCACAGGCCCTTTTTGTGTGCAGTCCACTTAACCTATAAGACCGTCCAAATGCAAATAGTCCCTTTGAACCCTGTTTGAGCCATAATTAACCTTGTTCTTTCAATAACCTGTCACCGTTCCTGTTTAACTTTGAATCCCTATTTTGGCCCTGATCCTTCCTTGGACATCGTGCACCTCAACTCAGGCAATCAGCCTAAGTTGAGGGTGGCTACTATAGAGGTAAATGATAAGAAAAATAGGATGAATGAGATTGGTTGTGGATAGAATGGAAATTCCGGGTGTGTGTCTAAGAAAAGAAAGATAAAGAAACAAAAAAAGAGATGAAAAAGAATGAAAAAGAAGTAAAATAAAGAGGCCGCACCTGTAGCTAGAAAGAAGGGAATAAAAAGGTGAATAAGGGTGGACAAAGTAAAGTTATGTGGTAATGAGACGTCGGTGGTTCCAAGGAGGGCTTAGTCACACCCCTAAATGTATCCTACCTGCACCTGAAGCCTCATTACAAGCCAAAACAAGTCCTGTAGTGATCCTGAGCGGCATTCTGAAGAACTGAAATAGAATAGTAAGGGCAAGCTTATGGTATCGCATGCGCATTGTTTGAAATCGTTTGTGAGTGTGAGCGCCTTACCTAGTCCCAAATCTTGTGTGTGGGATTTCTTTGTGGTGAGGGAACCAAGATTTCTGTATTATCTATCGGCTGTTAGGATAGCTGCGCATGTGTATGTAGAAAGTTCTAACATATCGGAAGGACATGCTTGGATTCTTGCAAGTTAGTGTTTCATACATTTGTGTGCTACGAGGGAGCTTGATTTAAAAATTGAATAAGTTTTTGAATGACCATGAGTTGCTAGATACACGAGTTTATTTTCTTAGTCGAGTCGTCGTATTATTGTTTTTATGTTATGTTGCTTGAGGACAAGCGAACGTTTTAAGTTGAGGGTGTTGATGTGCCGCCAATTTACGGCACTTTCGACTCCTTTAAACTAAGAACAATCGTATGTTTTCAAGCAACCGTCGTCGTTTTTGATGTTTTTATGTTGTATTTTCAGGAAATAGGGACAAACATGGAAACGGAAGGAAATACGAGCAAAACGACATTCTGGATAAGAGTGACGACCTGAGTGACGGTCCGTCACACATGTGACCGTCCGTCACATGTGACCGTCAAGTGGAGGCAGTCCACTGCCTAAGGGTGACGGTTTCGGCGACGGTCCGTCAAGCCAGTGACGGTCCGTCAGCCTGGCCGTCACACCTAGGCAGTCCGCTACGCGGAATCCTAACGTTTTTGGGACTTTGTTTCCTAGACTTCTATAAATACCCTATGTTAGGTTTATTTTATTTGTCAAGCTTTTTACAATAGTTCTCCCAATAGTTTTAGGAGAGATTTGGTCGAATTGGAGGGCAAGAAACACGTTTTTCTCCTTCTTGAATTCGTGTTCTTGATTTGTTCTTGGGATCTTGTTTTCTTGTTCTTGGATAATTGAAGATTGTTCTCATTATAGTGTAAGAATCTTTTCTCCTTATTATGAATATGACTTTCTTCTCTTCTTCTTCTAGCATGATTAACTAAACTCCCACAACTAGGGTTGTGGGAGCCATGGCTAAGGTAGCGATATAGATTTCGGGTAGCGACGGGTTCAATATATATGATTGTCACGTTATTAATCATCCATGCTTAACGTTTTCTAGTGGTTGCAAATATTAGAACATGCCTAGGTTTAATTTGCTTGAGTAAAGAGATTAAAACCGGAAACTTGATTAACAACGAGGATTCGAGACTACCAACTCTCGTCTTATGATTAATGCTGTAACTAGATTAATCTACTTGATGTTTAGGATTGAAATCTAAAAGCACACCTTTTCAAGTTTGAGAGAATTGAAAAGTAAATTCGTCTACTTGGTTGAGAAACGTTTAGATGATACCATTAATTCAATCACATCGTGACAAGCATATAGAAAGATCCCGACTAAGCTTAGAATCGACATTGTTACCAACGCCATGGTAAACACTTCCCTAGTTCATTCTCCTACTGATTATTTCTCATACATTATTGTTCGTTTTGTTTACACATTGTTCACACAAAAACCCCCTTTTATTTACCGGAAACTATTGACCATTAGTCAACTAATTCACTAAAGACTTAACTTTCACCATATTCTCTGTGGGATCGACCCCAACCTTTGTTGGGTTCTATATTTGACAACGATCGCTTACGCTTCTTAATTGGAGTGGTACTTTGAGCGTTATCACTTATCCTCCTTTATAAGTAAGGTAATGTATTATTGCACTGAAATTAATTATCAAAAACAAAATTTATCGAATTGATATTGTTATTTTATATTAATATAATTTGAAATTATTACACAATTATCTCCTAGCCGGATTTGGTGAAAATATAATTGTAATCATTTGTTACTATTCATCTATCTATCTATCTATATCTATATTATATTAAAAGTGTGAAGGACCTTATAATGTGATTTGAACTTTTTGCCCTTCATTAAAAGACTCACCAATAGACAAAATTATCATTTACTATTTTTCTAATATTTAAGACATTAAGATTTACTTAAATTTTGATTATTAAATCATTCTTTATTGAAATAGGTAGAAAATAATAATTCTTCTTCTTTTATATTATATATCAAATAAAAAAAAGTAGAAGCAAAAAAAAAGAAAAAAATTCGAAAAAAATTGTATTTGAGGAAAATAGTAAAAATTTCGTATTGGAGGAATTCTTAAAAGGAAGTTAATAAAAATTTAGCCTTTTTTTGGTTTAAACCTAAATGTCTATTTTAAAAAAATTGTTTAGCTTTGAATCATTTAGAATTAGGATTCCTTTAACCAATTAATAAATGATACTTATATTAGTTGTTTCTCTTTATTTAGGTTTAGATTATTCTTCCAAAACTATCATGTAGGGGGGAAACAGCTTTAGGTATAGAATTTTGTTATCAATTGAAATCTTGATAGTATATGTGATTATAGAGATAAATTTGCTTGTAATTTGTGGTAAATTTTTAAAAATTTTGTATGTTCTTGAAGTTTACAATAATAAATTATCATGTATTTTTGATAAATAATTACTAATTGAGAAGTGTTTTTGTTAAATCTTGATAGTATTTATGCTTGAAGAGACACAAATTTGCTTGTGATTTGAGGTAAGTCTTCTAAAATTTTAGTATGTTCTTGAAGTTTAAAATAATATTTTTGTGAAATCTTGATAGTATCTATGTTTGAAGAGACACAAATTTGCTTGTGATTTGAGGTAAGTTTTCTAAAATTTTAGTATGTTCTTGATGTTTACACTAATAAATTATCATGTATTCTTGATAGACAATTGTTAACTGAGAAATTTTTTGTGAAATCTTGATAGTATCTATGCTTGAAGAGACACGAATTTGCTTGTGATTTGAGGTAAAAAATTTAAAATTTTAGCATGTTTTTGAAGTTTAAAATAATATATTATCATGTATTCTTGATAGACAATTACTAAATTGAGAAATTATTTGTGAAATCTTGATAGTATCTATGCTTGAAGAGACACAAATTTGCTTGTGATTTGAGGTAAATTTTCTAAGATTTTAGTATGTTCTTGAAATTTACAATAATATATTATCATGTATTCTTGGTAGATAATTACTAATTGAGAAGTTTTTTGTGAAATCTTGATAGTATCTATGCTTGAAGAGACACAAATTTGCTTGTGGTTTGAGGTAAGTTTTCTAAAATTTTAGTATGTTCTTGATTTTTACAATAATAAATTATCATGTATTCTTGATAGACAATTGATCGATAACTGAGAATTTTTTTTGTGAAATCTTGATAGTATCTATGCTTGAAGAGACACAAATTTGCTTGTGATTTGAAGTAAGTTTTCTAAAATTTTAGTATATTTTTGAAGTTTACAATAATATATTATCATGTATTTTTGATAGATAATTACTAATTGAGAAATTTCTTGTGAAATCTTGATAAGTATCTATGCTTGAAGAGACATAATTTTGCTTGTGATTTGAGGTAAGTTTTCAAAGATTTTAATATGTTCTTGAAGATTACAATATTAATATATTATCATGTATTCTTGATAGACAATTACTAATTGAGAAGTTTTTTTGTGAAATCTTGATAGTATCTATGCTTGAAGAGACACAAATTTACTTGTAATTTGAGGTAAGTTTTCTAAAATTTTAGTATGTTTTTTATGTTTACAATAATAAATGGTCATGTATTCTTGATAAACAATTGTTAACTGAGATTTTTTGTGTGTGTGATTTTAGTATGATCTTGAAGTTTACAATAATAAATTATCATGTATTCTTGATAGAAAATTGCTAATTGAGAAGGTTTTAGTGGAAAAACAGGTTTAGGTATAAAATTTTCTTACCAATTGAAATTTTGATAGTATCTATGATTAAAGAGATAAATTTGCTTGTGACTTGAGGTAAGTTTTCTAAAATTTTAGTATGTTCTTGAAGTTTACAATAATAAATTATCATGTATTCTTGATAGACAGTTGTTAGTTGATAAAAAAAATTATTTTTTTGTAATGAAATCTTGATAGTGTCTATGATTGAAGAGACAAATTTATTTATGATTTAAGCTAAGTTTTTCATTTAGTATTTTAAAATCGATTACAATTTTAATTAATAAATCTTACCTTATTTGATGGTTCTATGGTTCGAATCTGAATTAGCAGGGTTTTAATGTTGATTTCAAACACTAAATTTCAAATATTTATAGTATTTAAGTTATAATATTGACATGAAACACACGTACAATCCACGTAGATTAGACTAGTTAATTAAAAAAACACGTCTATTTGACAGTTATTTTTTTAATTGAAAATAATTTTCAAACTCCAAACTTTTCACATTTAAATTATTCCCTTAAATCGTGAGTAATTGGTGAAAGTTTTTATCTGGTATTTTTCTTAATTTAGAATAACTTTCAAACTCCAATAATAGTATAAAATTTTCAATATTTTTAAAATTAATTTCAAATTCCTAATTTTATGTTTTTTTTAATATTTGATATTATATAATATGCTGCTTGAATTCATATTTATTCATTATTCAATTACTTTTAATTCTATTCCTGATTTTACATTTTCTTATATTTAATATAATATAATATGTTGCTTGAATTCATATTCTTCTCTTTTTTTGGTAGTTTTCTATCTTTTTCTCTTTTTGGAAAATTTTACATCTAAAACCCACTAAACAATATTCTAACATTAAAATACATGAAAACAAACGTAAAAACATATAAAAAACTTTAAGTGAGAGACATAGAATGTGTTCTAATTTAAGGCTCATCTATTTCTAATAAGATCTTATGCGCCTGTGGGACAAGCTCGTGTTAAGTCTTTATATCTTACTTATATTATGATATCTAAAACATGTTTTGTCACGACCCGATTTCTCGGTCATGATGGCACCTACGATCCCCCAGTAGGCGAACCAGTCCCCGTAGCCCGGAACTGTTAGTAATGGGCTACTATCTAGCGAACGAAGCGGAAAACAGTTTAATAAGCGGAAGCAAGAGAACAAGATGAAGAAAATAGATAACAGGAGTAATATATACAGTGCGGAAGCTAAACCAAACCCAAAACCTGGTATTATAGCGTATAAGAGCCGGATCTACACAAGGAGTACAAGGGTCCAAAAATATATACACAAAGTTGTCTCCGAGTTAGAAATAGAGTACATAATCAAAAGATAACTAAAAGCTAAGCTCTGGTCACCAAGAACTCACCCTCAGTCCAGAATATCACCAAAACAACACCTCGCACGAGTCTCCACGAGCTATCGGCGATGGCCCACACTAGGATCTGCACCAGAAGATACAGAGTGTAGTATGAGCAACAAATGCGAAGAATAAGGTACCCAGTAGGTATCATAGGTTGACTGGGCACATATAAGATAAAAGCATAGTAACAGACAAAATAGAGGCAAGTAGTCCCAGAAGTCAACGAAAAGTACACCAGAACTAGCCCAGAGGGAAGTCAACAGAATAACATACAAGGCTAGCAAATAGAATATATACGCAACAGGCACAGGTGTAAGTAAGAAATAACGCACCTGGAATCCTTGCAATAAGAGTATATACACAATCAGTTTAAGAAGTGGACGGTATACCGGTAACCTCAAGTACAAGGAATGGAAGAGAAGAGTAAAGGTAGACATGCTCGAAAAATAGGAATCAATACCCAAACTAATCATATCACTCTCGAAACCAGAACTAACCACGTTGTAGAATAATATCTCAAAATCATAACCAAGACAGGGGATAGTAACAGGATAAAGTAAAAAGAGTATGCCTACAGTCCCCCGGCCGCCCATACAACCGGGGAACGCAAGCAAGTGAAAACAAAATCCTCCGGCATCCCATACTACCAGAGTGTACAATCAGCATACAGCAAACAAGGGTGGTACCTCACACAGATGAATGATATGAAGCCATGCTAAGTCATGAGTGATAGTAGTACCGTATGTTACCCGCTTCCGGAGACCTATAAGGCCCAGAAGACAGGATCCATGAAAGGTCACACCCGTATACCCCTACTACACCGTATACCCCCCTCCCTCCGGCAGCCGCAGCTCGAAGCCTCCGATCCAAAATGGCAAGGTCCATGGAGGCCTCCGACAAATATACTAGATGCCCCGCAATCTCAAATCAATCCCTAAGAAAAGCTGCCTGGAGGGTATCCAGGTCTAAAATAGTAAGTCCAATAGTTCTAGCACACGGCCCCGCCTAGTCCAGCATCACCCCGGAAGCTGTAGTAAGTAAGTCTAGCACTCGACCCCGTCGAGTCCAGTATAAGTGGAACTAGTGAGAAAATGTCCTTTGAAACTCCCTTACCCTAAGAAGACCCACCAAAACGTTACCAAACCCCCTTCAGATCATTTTTAATGAAAATGGGCCCCTCGAGCCATGCAAAGTTTAGAAAATCAGTCCCAGTAGGCCCGAAGCCAAAACCATAGTAAAATCAAGAATAACTCCCCCCCTCCCATCTATATACATGGTAAATGACATACACAATCACAACAGTGGCCCCCGGCCCACAACAACCTATCGGCCCTACACAGGCTCCAATCGCTCTACAGCATAGATAGCCAGCATAATATCATGATAACGATGCTCGGGACTCACGTGCACCCCCAAATAACCCACCGTCTATGTTCTAGAGTCAAACAAGGCCACACAGGTCAATAAGGGTGATAACATCAACTACTAAGAATACTACACACAACAAAGAGAAGAAATGAGGGGAATCGCAAAAAAGCAGTCAGGGTCTGTGGTACTAACCTAATAACCCCACCCAAGGACACCAGCTAGTATAATTTTATCCAATACATGCTAAGTATAGGGAGTTTAGACTGTAACCTACCTGTCGTCCAATGACAAGAAGCAAGAACGACGATGTTCGGGGCCAAACTGCTCCGAGAAGCTCTGAACAAGGATCAAACTAACAAAATCATATATAAAATATTAAAGTAAGTCTAACGATACCCATAATTCCACAATTGTAGCCGGGTCAAAAATCAGGTTACCGACGAGCCCGTGGGCCCCGCAACCTGAAACCGAAAAATGAACAAGAGCACGATGATCACCACCCCCCAAGGAGTGCATGATCAGGTTTTTTAGGGAAATTGGCCAAAGAATTGGCTCAAACCATCTAGCCAACCCAAGGGTCAATTAAGGAATCAAAAGATATAATTTGACGGATTAAAGCGATTAGAACTTACCAATTACGATGGAGAAATGAGTAAGACCAAGGAAAATGCAACCCAGTGATGTGCCTCCATTTTACGGCACTTTCGACTCCTTTTAACTAAGAACAATCGTACGTTTTCAAGCAACCGTCATCGTTTTTGATGTGTTTATGTTGGATTTTCAGGAAATAGAGACAAACATGGAAACGGAAGGAAAAACGATCAAAAAGACATTCTGGATAAGAGTGACGGTTCAGGCGATGGTCTGTCAAGTGGGTGACGGTCCGTCAACCCCAACCGTCAAGTTGAGGCAGTCCACTGCCTAGTGGTGACAGTTCCGGCGACGGTCCGTCAAGCCAGTGATGGTCCGTCACCCAAACCGTCACCCTGAGGCAGTCCGCTACGCGGAATCCGAACATTTTTGGGATTTGTTTCCTAGACTCCTATAAATACCCTATGTTAGGTTTATTTTACACGTTGTTCACCCAATAGTTTTAGAAGAGATTTTAGTCGGTTTTGAGAGCAACAACACATTTTCTTGTTCTTGAATTCGTATTCTTGATTTGTTCTTAGGATCTTGGTTTTTCTTATTCTTGGATAATTGAAGATTGTTTTCACTATATTGTAAGAATCTTTTCTCTTTATTATGAATACAATTCTCTTCTCTTTTCTTTATAGCATGATTAACTAAACCTCCCACAACTAGGGTTGTGGGAGCCATGGCTAAAGTAGCGATATAGATTTCGGGTAGCGACGAGTTCAATATATATGATTTTCACGTTATTAATCATTCATGCTTAACGTTTTCTAGTGGTTGCAAACATTAGAACATGCCTAGGTTTAATTTGCTTGAGTAAAGAGATTAAAACCGGGAAACTTGATTAACGACGAGGATTCGAGACTATCAACTCTCGTCTTATGATTAATGCTGTAACTAGATTAATCTACTTGATGTTTAGGATTGAAATCTAAAAGCACACCTTTTCAAGTTCGAGAGAATTGAAAAGTAAATTCGTCTATTTGGTTGAGAAACGTTTAGATGATACCATTAATTCAATCACATCGTGATACACATATAGAAAGAACCCGGTTAACCCTAGAATCGACATTGTTACCTACGCCATGGTAAACACTTCCCTAGTTCATTCTCCTATTGATTATCATTCATACGTTAATTGTTTGTTTTGTTTACACATTGTTCACACAAAACCCCCCCTTTATTTACCGGAAACTATTGACAATTAGTCAACTAATTCACTAAAGACTTAACTTTCACCATATTCTCTGTGGGATCGACCCCAACCTTTTTTGGGTTCTATATTTGGCAACGATCGCTTACGCTTCTTAATTGGAGTGGTACTTTGAGCGTTATCAAATTTTGGCGCCGTTGCCGGGGAATACGGTTGTTTATTAAGTCTGGTGTGTTTATTTGACTCTTAGTCATACTTTCCTGCTTCTACGTTTATTTGTTGTTTTTGTTTTTGACAGGGTACATAGTTGTGCATGCCAAGTACCCGGCTCTCGGGCGAATCAACATTACCTTACGATTCCGAGCTTGCTAGAACGTTAAGGCGGAATATGGTCGCACAACTAGAGGCAGCAAGGCTCGCTGCAGAACTGCAGGCCCAACAAAATCTGAATGCTGGTGGTCTGCAGGACGATGTTATGCTGAATGATGAGGATATCGATTTGGATGGAGTTGGTGCTACGGGCGCCATTGTTCTTCCTCCGCTAGCGCCCGGAGCCAAATTCAACATTACTAGCACGATGATACAGCTGTTGAACTTAAGAGGAGTATTCCATGGCGTCGCTGGTGACGATCCAAACCGTCACTTGATGAACTTCGTGGGCATCTGCAAGTCATTCGAACGGTTGGGCATAAGTCAGACAGCGATCAGGCTCAGGTTGTTTCCGTTGTCTCTGTCTGATGAGGTAGCACTATGGTTGGCAGAACTGACCCCCGACTCTATCGCAACTTGGAAAGAGTTGAAAGGAGCTTTCCTAGATAGGTTCTTTCCTCCCTCTAGGATGATACAGTTGAGGGATGAGATTGGCAATTTCAGGCAGCAACCGCACGAAGCATTGCACGAGACCTGGCTACGATTCAAGAAGAAGCTGACACAATGCCCTAACCATCAATTGAACGACGAGTTTTTGATGCAGACATTCTACAGGGCACTGAATTCGGCTACCAAGCCGACGTTGGACAACGCAGCAGGTGGAGCATTTATGGGTCGCACTTTTGCCGATGCCACAGCTATTTTGGACAGGCTCACCAAAACCAACAGGGCCTGGCATACACGTGATACAGAGGTAGCAGCCAGCACTTATGCAGTTGGTATGCCAGCTGAGCAGTGCAGAAAAGAGGAGGAGCGCGACCAAGATATGGCTCATCTGAAAACGCAGTTGGACCTACTGACAAAGCACTTATTTTCATGAGGTATGGAGAAGGTAAAGGCCGTTGGTTCCCAAGGTAGGACAGCAGAGTTGGAAACTGATGAGGAGGCGAATTATTTGGAGGGTTTCCAGGCCAATGGCCAGGGAAACCAAGGTCGGAACTATCAGAAGGACAACTACTATGATAAAGGCGGCTACAAAGATCGCGACCAAGGAAACTGGAGGAATAACACTGAAAGAGGTGGGTTGTATATACCACCTGGTAATCGGGACAAAGCTAGCAACGAGGCAGGAACTGCCAAGCTAGAGAACATGATGGCGAAGATGCTGCTGAAGGTAGAATCGACTGACTCTGGGGTAAAGGAGATGAGGACTGAATTATCAGCATTGAGTCAGTTAGTGGGTTCACATTCCACCTCGATCAAGCAATTGGAACAGCAAGTGGGTCAAATCTCGGCATCTCTAAACCAATGGAAGACAGGTACCTTGCCGAGCAACACTATTCATCAGAGGAATGACGCGAGCTGTATGGCGATCACCACAAGAAGCGGAAAAATATTACCGAAACCACATCCGGTAATTCAGACTCAAGATGGTTATGATGCGGACGAAGAAGCGGTAGAGGAGGCTACTTTAAAGCCCGCGGAGAAAAGCAAGGAAGCTGAAAAGCTTCCAACTATGATGCCTCGACCACCACCTCCTTTCCCACAACGCCTGAAGAAGAAAGCGGAAGATGGTAAGTTCCTGAATTTCCTGACCATGCTCAGAAGGACAACTACTATGATAAAGGCGGCTACAGAGATCGCGACCAAGGAAACTGGAGGAATAACACTGAAAGAGGTGGGTTGTATATACCACCTGGTAATCGGGACAAAGCTAGCAACGAGGCAGGAACTGCCAAGCTAGAGAACATGATGGCGAAGATGCTGCTGAAGGTAGAATCGACTGACTCTGGGGTAAAGGAGATGAGGACTGAATTATCAGCATTGAGTCAGTTAGTGGGTTCACATTCCACCTCGATCAAGCAATTGGAACAGCAAGTGGGTCAAATCTCGGCATCTCTAAACCAATGGAAGACAGGTACCTTGCCGAGCAACACTATTCATCAGAGGAATGACGCGAGCTGTATGGCGATCACCACAAGAAGCGGAAAAATATTACCGAAACCACATCCGGTAATTCAGACTCAAGATGGTTATGATGCGGACGAAGAAGCGGTAGAGGAGGCTACTTTAAAGCCCGCGGAGAAAAGCAAGGAAGCTGAAAAGCTTCCAACTATGATGCCTCGACCACCACCTCCTTTCCCACAACGCGGAAGATGGTAAGTTCCTGAATTTCCTTACCATGCTCAAGCAAATATCAATAAACATCCCATTGGTGGAAGCGCTTGAACAAATGCCCGGTTATGCCAAGTTTCATGAAGGACTTGATTACAAAGAAGAGGTCGGTAAGTTTTGAACCGGAAGACAACCTCCACCACTGCAGTGCTATTTCCTCAAGGTCGTTAGTAGACAAAAAGGAAGATCCAGGTGCGTTTACTGTTCCCTGTACTATTGGGAAACTCGGCTTCGGGAGAGCCTTGTGTGATCTTGGTGCTAGCATCAACCTGATGCCGCTAGCAGTCTATAAACAATTGGGTTTGGGAGCTCCTAAACCAACGTCCATGAGAGTGTTGATGGCTGACCGTTCGGTAAAGCGACCCGTGGGAATATTGTCTGATGTGCTAGTAAAGATCGGTAAGCTTATCTTCCCAGCTGACTTTGTGATCTTGGATTGCGAAGTGGATTTTGAAGTTCCCATAATCTTGGGACGACCATTGCTAGCCACGGCAAGAGTATTGGTTGACATGGAAAGAAACGAACTGACCTTCAGGCTAAACAATGAAGTTGTCAAGTTTGATGTATCTAAATTGATGAAGCAACCAAGTGACATGAGGGTGGTCGCGGTCATCAATATTATTGAGGAAGCTCCTGCGGATGTGCATATTGAGGAGAAGGGTTTGGTCGAGACTCTAGCTGTTGTGAGAAGGATGCTGCGAGATGGGAAACATGTAGAGGAAGGCGGTGAAAATAGATCAAGGAAACGAAAACACCGCAAGATAATCTGCAAAGAAAGAGCAAAGAAGTTATCGCGACTAGCTGCGGAGCCGATAAAAGAAGAAGCGGGAACGCAACAGAATGGTGTGGCGTGCACCTATTCCATCGATTTCTCCTACTTTGGAGACCCTGGCGGTCTCCAACATCATTCCAGAATTTGAGGCCGATGGACTTCACAGGTATTCCTTTTCTCTCACAGTTTTAGTTTTCATATATATGAATTGGGGACAATGCATGAGTCTAAGTTGAGGGTGTTGGGAAACCTGTGAGTCACCACCGAGGGTTTTTGTTGCCGTGTTTCTTTTCCCTCCGGTGTGCTATCTAGTAGAACCGGCATGTTTAGGTTGCTATTTTAAATTTTGTTAAGTTAAGTTTTTTTTAGTGTCTATAGTAGCAACATGGCGTTGTTTTTGAAAAATGGACTAAAAGGAGCCCCCTTTTAAAAAAAATTTGGTTTTGTACTTATGATGAAACGATTGACTGTCTGGATCCCTGAATGTCATTGTGTGGTTATGATTAGAATAAGTATGCTTAAGCCGAGCGGTTGTTTTGATACTTGGTAGTGGTATGGTTTCTTGGTGCCAAGTGTGTGTGAGCGTATTGTTATAAATTCTTACTCTGTGCATGCATCTAGAACTTGCCCGGTCTATTTTGTTAAGTTTGAAGTTTGGTTGCTTAGGAAAGGATCACAGGCCCTTTTTGTGTGCAGTCCACTTAACCTATAAGACCGTCCAAATGCAAATAATCCCTTTTGAACCCTGTTTGAGCCATAATTGACCTTATTCTTTCAATAACCTGTCACCGTTCCTGTTTAACTTTGAATCCCTATTTGGCCCTGGTCCTTCCTTGGACATCGTGCACCTCAACTCAGGCAATCAGCCTAAGTTGAGGGTGGCTACTATAGAGGTAAACCATGTTTTGGCCCTGGTCCTTCCGTGGACATTGTGCACCTCAACTCAGGCAATCAGCCTAAGTTGAGGGTGGCTAATATAGAGGTGAATGATAAGAAAGAGAGGATGGAGAAGATTGGCTGTGAATAGAATGGAAATTCCGGGTGTGTGTCTAAGAAAAGAAAAATAAAGAAACGAAAAAGAAGAGATGAAAAAGAATGAAAAAGAAGTAAAATAAAGAGGCCGCACCTGTAGCGAGAAAGAAGGAAATAAAAAGGTGAATAAGGATGGACAAAGTAAAGTTATATGGTAATAAGATGTCGGTGATTCCAAGGAGGGTTTAAGTCACTATTCCCTAAATATATCCTACCTGCACCCGAAGCCTCATTACAAGCCTAAACAAGTCATGTAGTGATCCTGAGCGGCTTTCTGAAAAACTGAAATAGGATAGTAAGGGCAAGCCTATGGTATCGCACGCGCATTGTTTGAAATCGTTTGTGAGTGTGAGCGCCTTACCTAGTCCCAAATCTTGTGTGTGGGATTTCTTTGTGGTGAGGGCACCAAGGGTTCTGTATTGTCTATTGACTGTTAGGATAGCTACGCGTGTGTATGTAGAAAGTTCTATCATATCGGAATGACATGTTTGGATCCTTGCAAGTTAGTGTTTCATGCATTTGTGTGCTACGAGGGAGCCTGATTTAATGAACTAATGAATGACCATGAGTTGGTAGAGACACGAGTTTGTTTTCTTAGTTGAGTCGTCGTATTATTGTTTTTATGTTATGTTTCTTGAGGACAAGTGAACGTCTAAGTTGAGGGTGTTGATGTGCCGCCATTTTACGGCACTTTTGACTCCTTTTAACTAAGAACAATCGTACGTTTTCAAGCAACCGTCGTCGTTTTTGATGTGTTTATGTTGGATTTTCAGGAAATGGAGACAAACATGGAAACGGAAGGAAAAACGAGCAAAAAGACATTCTGGATAAGAGTGACGGTTCAGGCGATTGTGATAACGCTCAAACTACACCTCAATTTAAGAAGCGTATGCTATCGTTGTCAAATATATAACCCAACAAGGTTGGGGTCGAATCCCACAGAGAATATGGTGATGATTAAGACTTTAGTGAAGTATGTGACTAGTTGTCAATCGTTTCCAGTAACTAAAGGGGGGGTTTTGTAATCAAATTGTAAACAAAACAATAATAAACGTAGGAGAAATAATCAGTAGGAGAGAATGCGAACTAGGGACGTGGTTACCATGGCGTTGTAACAATGTCGATTCTAGGCTTAACCGGGTTCTTTCTATATGCGTGTCACGATGTGATTGCGTCAATTGTATCGTCTAAACGTCTCTCGACCAAATAAACAAATTTCCTTTTATCTTCTCTCGATCTCAAAAAGATGTGCTTTTTAGCTCTCAATCCTAACATCAAGTAGATTAATCCAGTTACGGCATTAATCTTTAAGACGAGAGTTGGTAGTCTCGAATCCTTGTTGTTAATCAAGTTTTCCGGTTTTAATCTCTTTCTCAAGCAAATTAAACCTAGGCATGTTCTAATTTTTGCAACCCACTAGAAAACGTGACATAATGTATGATTAACAACGTGACAATACATAAATCGAACCCAACGCTACCCGGAATCTATATTGCTACGTTTGCCATGGCTCCCACAACCCTAGTTGCGGGAGTTTTAGTTAATCATGCTATACAGAAAAGAGAAGAGAATTGAATTCATAATAAGGAGAAGAAGTTCTTACAATATAATGAAAACCAATCTTCAATAATCCAATAACAAGAAAAACCAAGAACTCACGAACACGAATTCAAGAATCCAAAAACGTGTTGTTGCTCTCAAAAAATGACTAAAAACTATTCTAAAACTATTGGGTGTATTCTAATTACATAAACCTATCATAGGGTATTTATAGGAGTCAAAGAAACCAAATCCAAAACGGGCTAGGAATCCCCAAAATGCGGGTCGCCGCCTCACGCCACTGCCTAAGCGTGACGGTCAGGCTGACGGACCGTCAAGGCAGTGACGGACCGTCGCCTGGACCGTCACTGCTAGGCAGTGGTGTCGCCTCCTTTGCTGCCTCCACGCGACGGTCTATGTGACGGACCGTCACACATGTGACGGACCGTCACTCAAACCGTCACCCTTAGGCAGAACTTCGTTTTTCTCGTATTTTCTTTCGTTTTCGTGTTTGCTTCCATTTCCTACAAATACAACATAAAAACATCAAAAACAACAATGGTTGCTTGAAAACGTACGATTGTTCTTAGTAAAAAGGAGTCGAAAGTGACGTAAATTAGCGTCACATTAACACCCTCAACTTAAAACGTTCGCTTGTCCTCAAGCAACATAACATAAAACAATAATACGACTCAACTAAGAACACAAACTCATGTCTATAGCAACTCATGGTCATTCAAACTTATTCAATTAAATCAAGCTCCCTTGTAGCACACAAATGTATGAAACACTACCTTGCAAGGATCCAAACATGTCATTCCGATATGATAGAATATTATGCATACACATACGCAGCTATCCTAACAATCAATAGACAATATAGACATCTTGGTGCCCTCACCACAAAGAAATCTCACACACAAGATTTGGGACTAGGTAAGCGCTCACACTCACAAACGATTTCAAACAATGCACATGCGATACCATAGGCTTGCCCTTACTATTCTATTTCGGTTCTTCAGAAAGCTACTCAGGATCACTACAGGACTTGTTTAGGCTTGTAATGAGGTTTCGGGTGCAGGTATAATACATTTAGGGGTTAGTGACTAAGCCCTCCTTGGAACCATTTACATCTTATCACCACATAACTTCACTTTATCCATCCTTATTCACCTTTTTATTTCCTTGATTCTAGATACAAGTGCGGCCTCTATATTTTGACAATTCTTTTTATTCCTTTTTCAATCTTTTTCATCTTTCTTTAGTTTTCTTTTCTTTTCTTAGGCGCACACCCGGATTTTCATTCTATTCAACAACAATCATCTCCATCCTCTTTTTCTTCTCCTTTACCACTGTAGTAGCCACCCTCAACTTAGGCTGATTGCCTACGCCAAGGTGCACAATGTCCATTGGCTACGGACCAGGGCAAACAGGCGTCTTTACCTCTACTCACGTACGCCACCCCTCAACTTTAGGCTTGTTTTGGCTTACGTTCGACGTGCCGACTGTCCAACCCGCGAAGGACCCCAGGGCAAGCATACGCGGATCACAGTCAAACCACGGAAAATGGTGACCAGGTTTATCCTGAACAGAATAAGTAACTTACGCGCTCAACACCCAGCGGCATCACAAGGGATCTTCACAACTTTGTACTTTGGGACGGTCATCGCATAAGGTTAAGTGGACTGCACACAAAAAGGGCCTGTGATCCTTTCCTAAGCAACCAACCTTCAAACTTAACAAAATAGACCGGGCAAGTTCTAGATGCATGCACAGAGTAAGAATTTATAACAATAAGCTCACACACTCTTGGCACCAAGAAACTATATCGCTATCAACTATCAAACAACCGCTTGGCTTTAAGCATACTCATTCTAATCATAATCACACAATGACATCTACAGATCCAGACAGTCAATCGTTTCAACATAAGCTCAAAAACCAGAAAATTTTTTAAAAGGGCCTCATTTTTAGATAAGAACAACGCATGCTTGCTATAGACACTAAAAAAAAAAATTTAAACTAACAACCTAAACATGCCGGTTCTACTAGATAGCACACCGGAGGGAAAAGAAATCGGCAACAAAAACCCTCGGTGGTGACTCACAGGTTTCCCAACACCCTCAACTTAGACTCATGCATTGTCCCCAATGCATATATGCGAAAGCATAAAAAAAACTGTGAGAATAAAGGAATACCTGTGATGTCGATTGGACTCAGATTCTGGAATGATGTTGGAGACCGCCAGGGTCTCCAAAACAAGAGAACTCGATGGAGTGTTTGCACGCGCTGCTGATTCGATGTTGCTGTCCAACTTCTTCTTTTGTTGGCTCCGCAGCTAGTCGTGACCGCTTCTTCGCTCTTTCTTTGCAGATTCTCTTGCGGTGTTTTCGCTTTCTAGATTTAATTTCACCGCCTTCCTCTACATGTTTATGCTCTCGCACCATACTTCTTACCACAGCTAGAGTCTCGACCAAACTCTTCTCCTCAAGGTGCACATCCGCAGGAGGTTTCTCAATGGCATTGATGACCGCAACTACTCTCATGTCACTTGGTTGCTTCATCAATTTAGACACATCGAACTTGACCATTTCATTGTTCAATCGGAAGGTCAGTTCGTTTTTCTCCATGTCAACCAAACTCTCGCGGTGGCTAGCAATGGTCGTCCCAAGATTATGGGGACTTCAAAATCTACTTCGCAATCCAAGATCACAAAGTCAGCTGGGAAGATAAGCTTACCAATCTTCACTAGCACATCAGACAATACTCCAACAGGTCGTTTTATCGAACGGTCAGCCATCATCACTCTCATGGACGTTGGTTTAGGAGCTCCCAAACCCAATTTGTTATACACTGCTAGCGGCATCAAATTGATACTAGCACCAAGATCACACATAGCTCTTCCGAAGTTGAGCTTCCCGATAGTACATGGAACAGTGAACGCACCTGGATCATCCTTCTTTTCAACTAACGACCTTGAAGAGATAGCGCTGCAGTGATGGAGGTTGTCTTCCGGTTCAAAACTTACCGTCCTCTTCTTTGTGATCAAGTCCTTCATGAACTTGGCATAACCGGGCATTTGTTCCAGAGCTTCCACCAATGGTATGTTTATTGAAATTTGCTTCAGCATGGTGATGAAGTTCAGGAACTTACCGTCGTCAGCTTTCTTCTTCAACCTCTGGGGGAAAGGAGGTGGGTGTCGAAACATCATAGTTGGAAGCTTTTCAGCTTCCTTGCGTTTCTCTGCGGGCTTTGGCGTTTCCTCCTCTACCGCCTCTTTATCATCCGCACTATCATCTTGAGCATGAATTACCGGATGTGATTCCGGTAATACTTTTCCGCTTCTTGTGGTGATCGCCATACAGCTTGCATCATTCTGCGGATGAGTGGTCTCGGCAAAGTACCTATTTTCCTTGGGTTTAGAGATGCCGAGATGTGACCCACTTGCTGCTCTAGTTGCTTGATCGCGGTTGAGTGTGACTCCACTACCAGACTCAATGTTGATAACTCATTCCGTATTGCCTTTACCCCAGAGTCCGTTGATTCCACCTTAAGCAGCATCTTCGCCATCATGTTCTCAAGTTTGGACGTCTCAGTTTCGCTGCCAGTTTTGTCCCGATTGCCAGGTGGTATATACAACCCACCTCTATCGGAGTTGTTCCTCCAGCTTCCTTGGTCGCGATTTTTGTAGCCACCATTCTCATAGTGGTTGTCTCTTGGATAGTTCCGACCTTGGTTTCCCTGGCCATTGGCCTGGAAACCCCCCAAGTAATTGGCCTCCTCAGTCTCTATACCTTGGGAACCCACAGCTTGCACCTTCTCTATACTTCCTGACGTCAAGTGCCTTGTCAGGAGATCCAACTGTGTTTTAAGATGCGCCATGTCTTGGTCGCGCTCCTCCTCTTTCCTTCTCTGCTCTGCTGACATGCCAACTGTATAGGTGCTAGCTGCAACCTCTGAATCTCGTGTGTGCCAGGCCCTGTTGGTCTTGGTGAGCCTGTCTAGAATAGCTGTGGCGTCGGCAAAAGTGCGACCCATAAACGCTCCACCTGCTGCGTTATCCAATGTCGGCTTGGTAGCCGAATTTAGTGCCCGGTAGAATGTCTGCATCAAGAATTCGTTGTTCAGCTGATGGTTGGGGCACTATGTCAGTTTCTTCTTAAATCGCAACCAGGTCTCGTGCAGTGCTTCGTGCGGTTGCTGCCTGAAGTTGCTGATTTCGTCCCTCAACTGTATCATCCGAGAGGGAGGAAAGAACCTTTCTAGGAAAGCTCCTCTCAACTCTCCCCACGTTGCGATAGAGTCGGGGGTCAATTCTGTCAACCACAACGCTGCCTCATCAGACAGAGACAACGGAAACAACCTAAGCCTGATCGCAGTCTGACTCACTCCTGGCAGTTCGAACGACTTGCAGATGCCCACGAAATTCATTAAGTGCTGGTTTGGATCATCCCTAGCGACACCTCGGAACACTCCTCTCAAGTTCAGCAACTGAATCATCGTGCTAGTGATGTTGAACTTGGCTCCGGGCGGTAGCGGTGGAACAATGATGGCGCCAGTAGCGCCAGCTCCATCTAATTCGAAATCCTCATCCTGCAGACCACCAGCATTCAGATTTTGTTGGGCCTGCAGTTCGGCAGCGAGCCTTGCTGCCTCTAGTTCTGTGGCCATATTCCGCCTCAAAGTTCTAGCAAGCTCGGGATCGTAAGGTAGTATTGGTTCACCCGAGCTTCGGGTACTATGCATGCACAACTTTGTACCCTGTCAAAACAAAAACAACAAACAAACGTAAAGCAGGAAATTATAACAAAAAGTCAAATAGACACACCAGACTTAATCAAAAACCGTATTCCCCGGCAACGGCGCCATTTTTGATAACGCTCAAACTACACCTCAATTTAAGAAGCGTATGCGATCGTTGTCAAATATATAACCCAACAAGGTTGGGGTCGAATCCCACAGAGAATATGGTGATGATTAAGACTTTAGTGAAGTATGTGACTAGTTGTCAATCGTTTCCAGTAACTAAAGGGGGGGTTTTGTAATCAAATTGTAAACAAAACAATAATAAACGTAGGAGAAATAATCAGTAGGAGAGAATGCGAACTAGGGACGTGGTTACCATGGCGTTGTAACAATGTCGATTCTAGGCTTAACCGGGTTCTTTCTATATGCGTGTCACGATGTGATTGCGTCAATTGTATCGTCTAAACGTCTCTCGACCAAATAAACAAATTTCCTTTTATCTTCTTTCGATCTCAAAAAGATGTGCTTTTTAGCTCTCAATCCTAACATCAAGTAGATAATCCAGTTACGGCATTAATCTTTAAGACGAGAGTTGGTAGTCTCGAATCCTTGTTGTTAATCAAGTTTCCCGGTTTTAATCTCTTTCTCAAGCAAATTAAACCTAGGCATGTTCTAATGTTTGCAACCCACTAGAAAACGTGACATAATGTATGATTAACAACGTGACAATACATAAATCGAACCCAACGCTACCCGGAATCTATATTGCTACGTTTGCCATGGCTCCCACAACCCTAGTTGCGGGAGTTTTAGTTAACCATGCTATAAAGAAAAGAGAAGAGAATTGAATTCATAATAAGGAGAAGAAGTTCTTACAATATAATGAAAACCAATCTTCAATAATCCAATAACAAGAAAAACCAAGAACTCACGAACACGAATTCAAGAATCCGAAAACGTGTTGTTGCTCTCAAAAATTGACTAAAAACTATTCTAAAACTATTGGGTGTATTCTAATTACATAAACCTATCATAGGGTATTTATAGGAGTCAAAGAAACCAAATCCAAAACGGGCTAGGAATCCCCAAAACGCGGGTCGCCGCCTCACGCCACTGCCTAAGCGTGACGGTCAGGCTGACGGACCGTCAAGGCAGTGACGGACCGTCGCCTGGACCGTCACTGCTAGGCAGTGGTGTCGCCTCCTTTGCTGCCTCCACGCGACGGTCTATGTGACGGACCGTCACTCACTCAAACCGTCACCCTTAGGCAGAACTTCGTTTTTCTCGTATTTTCTTCCGTTTTCGTGTTTGCTTCCATTTCCTACAAATACAACATAAAAACATCAAAAACAACAATGGTTGCTTGAAAACGTACGATTGTTCTTAGTAAAAAGGAGTCGAAAGTGACGTAAATTAGCGTCACATCAACGGTCCGTCAAGTGGGTGACGGTCCATTAACCCCAACCGTCAAGTTGAGGCAGTCCACTGCCTAGTGGTGACGGTTCCGGCGACGGTCCGTCAAGCCAGTGACGGTCCGTCACCCAAACCGTCACCCTGAGGCAGTCCGCTACGCGGAATCCGAATGTTTTTGGGATTTGTTTCCTAGACTCCTATAAATACCCTATGTTAGGTTTATTTTACACGTTGTTCACCCAATAGTTTTAGAAGAGTTTTTAGTCGGTTTTGAGAGCAACAACACGTTTTCTTGTTCTTGAATTCGTGTTCTTGATTTGTTCTTAGGATCTTGGTTTTTCTTATTCTTGGATAATTGAAGATTGTTTTCACTATATTGTAAGAATCTCTTCTCTTTATTATGAATACAATTCTCTTCTCTTTTCTTTATAGCATGATTAACTAAACCTCCTACAACTAGGGTTGTGGGAGCCATGGCTAAAGTAGCGATATAGATTTCGGGTAGCGACGGGTTCAATATATATGATTGTCACGTTATTAATCATTCATGCTTAACGTTTTCTAGTGGTTGCAAACATTAGAACATGCCTAGGTTTAATTTGCTTAAGTAAAGAGATTAAAACCGGGAAACTTGATAAACGACGAGGATTCGAGACTATCAACTCTCGTCTTATGATTAATGCTGTAACTAGATTAATCTACTTGATGTTTAGGATTGAAATCTAAAAGCACACCTTTTCAAGTTCGAGAGAATTGAAAAGTAAATTCGTCTATTTGGTTGAGAAACGTTTAGATGATACCATTAATTCAATCACATCGTGACACACATATAGAAAGAACCCGGTTAACCCTAGAATCGACATTGTTACCTACGCCATGGTAAACACTTCCCTAGTTCATTCTCCTATTGATTATCATTCATACGTTAATTATTTATTTTGTTTACACATTGTTCACACAAAAACCCCTCTTTATTTACCAAAAACTATTGACCATTAGTCAACTAATTCACTAAAGACTTAACTTTTACCATATTCTCTGTGGGATCGACCCCAACCTTTGTTGGGTTCTATATTTGACAACGATCGCTTACGCTTCTTAATTGGAGTGGTACTTTGAGCGTTATCACCCAGCACCCATAATTGACCAAGTACAGTGCTTAGACGAGTTTTCAGCTGCCAACAATGGAGAATTTTAGTGTTTGAATGAAAGAGATGAAGTGAGAGCTTTATACTGTTCAGGGGTCCTTCATCGCGGTCGCGAAGGTACCCCTCGTGGTCGCGAGGGCCACGCTAGCTAGACCATCGCGATCTCGAAGGCTAGTCATACGGTCGCGAAGAACAGAGAAGGAGGGACTTCATCGCTATCGCGACAGGCGATCTCGCGATCATGAAGAACATGGTACCAGGCGCTTCATCGCAGTTGCGAAGGATGAGGCTCGTGATCATGATTGAGGCTTGATGCCTGCACCTGCAATAGGAAAAATCTACAACTTTCCAAAACTCCACGGGGAATTTTGGGCAGAATCTGAAATCGATATCCAGAAACCAATAATGCTAACAGAGTGGAAACGATGTTCCGAACTTAACGGAATCAACGAAACTTCCATACGAGGTCATTTCGGAGAAATATTGACCCAAGTCAACACTAACGAAAAGGAACCCAAAGTCTCGAAATGAGTCTGGCACACCCAAAACTCAAACCAACCACCTTCCTAACCCAAACTCATCATTCTGGAGCTGATGGAATTGTCGAATTTCGAATCCGGCACTTCGATCATCGAAAGTTACCCAAAGTTACACTTTCAAATCCAAATGGCCTTAAAACAGAGAAAATGACATAAAACCCACACCGGAAGTTCTCAGGCATTAACTGAAGGTCCAACTAGATCAAACTCAACCCTACGGACGACAAGGGTACCGAATTACCTATCCCAGCAAGCCATAAATGACTTGGGGCCGCTATAAGAAGGCTCTAACAGTATAATAAATGCATAAACGCGAAGATGACTGGAAGGATCATCACAACCCGGGTCCACATGTTGCTGCTCTGGAGGAAACTCTGGCTCGTAGTCATACTCGGGCTCTACCTCAACCCTAGCATCTCTAGCTGGTGTTGCTGCTCTGGGGCATCCATGACCCCTACCTCTACCCTTGCGACCACCTTGACCCCTAGTTGGATTCGGAGGTGTAGGGGCAGGAGGCTCTCCTTCGCCAGAAGTTGAAGATCTTGTACGAACCATCTTCGGAAGAGTAAACCAGAGTAAGTAAGATTTCCAGAAACTTTCAAGGATACTACGCACGAGATAGAAATAAGAGAAGTCCAATTCTTCCTAAGATATCCATGTAACCTCCCAAAGATTGAGTACGGACGTCTCCGCCCTGATCCGCAGGACTTTACTAGACATTGGCTACTATACCGATGACACCGGTGAACCTAGGGCTCTGATACCAAGCTGTCACGACCCGATTTCTCAATCATGATAGCACCTACAACCCCTCAGTAGGCGAACCAATCCCCATAGCCTGGAACGGTCAGTAATGGGCTACTATATAGCGAATGAAGCAGAAAATAGTTTAATAAGCAAAAGCACGGGAATAAGATGAAGAAAATAGATAACAGGAGTAATATATACATTGCAGAAGCTAAACCAAACCCAAAACTTGGTATCATAGCGTATAAGAGCCGGATCTACATAAGGAGTACAAGGGTCCAAAACAATATACACAAAGTTGTCTCTGAGTTAGAAATAGAGTACATAATCAAAAGATAACTAAAAGATAAGCTTCGGTGGCCAAGAGCTCACCCTCAGTACAGAATATCACCAAAACAGCACCTCACACGAGTCTCCACGAGCTACCGGCGATGGCCAATACTAGGATCTACAACAGAAGATACAGAATGTAGTATGAGCACCAAATGCAAAGTATAAGGTACCCAGCAGGTATCATAGGCCGACTGGGCAATATATACGCAACAGGCACAGGTGTAAGCAAGAAATAACGCACCCGGGATCCTTGCAATAACAGTATATACATAGTCAGTTTAAGAAGTGGACGGTATACCGGTAACCTCAAGTTCAAGGAATGGAAGAGAAGAGTAAAGGTAGACATGCTCGAAAAACAGGAATCAATACCCAAACTAATCATATCACTCTCGAAACCAGAACTAACCACATTGTAGAATAATATCTCAAAATCATAACCGAGACAGGGGATAGTATCAGGATAAAGTAACAAGAGTATGCCTACAGTCCCCCGGTCGCCCATACAACCGGGGAACGCAAACAAGTGAAAATAAAACCCTTCGGCATCCCATACTACCAGAGCGTACAATCAGCAAACAGCAAACAAGGGTGGTACCTCACACAGATGAATGATATGATGCCATGCTAAGTCAAGAGTGATAGTACTACCGTATGTTACCCGCTTCTGGCGACCGATAAGGCCCAGAAGACAGGATCCATGGAAGGTCACACCCATATACCCCTACTACACTATATACCCCCCCTCCGGCACTCGCAGCTTGCAACCTCCAGTCTAGAATGGCAAGGTCCATGGAGGCCCCTGACCAACATACTAGATGCCCCGAAATCTCAAATCAATCCCCAAGAAAAGATGCCTGGAGGGTATCCAGGTCTAAAACAGTAAGTCCAATAGTTCTAACACACGGACCCGCCTAGTCCAGCATCACCCTGGAAGCTGTAGTAAGTAAGTCTAGCACTCGACCTCGTCGAGTCCAGTATAAGTGGCACTAGTGAGAAAATGTCCTTTAAAACTCCCTTACCCCAAGAAAACACATCAAAACGTTACCAAACCCCCTTCAGATCATTTTTAATGAAAATGGCCCCCCCGAGCCATGCAAAGTTTAGAAAATCAGTCCAGTAGGCCCGAAACCAAAACCATAGTAAAATCAAGAAGAACTCCCCCCTATCTATATGCATGGTAAATGACATACACAATCACAACAGTGGGCCCCATCTCACAACAACCTATCGGCCTTGCACAGGCTCCAATCGCTCTACAGCACAGATAGCCAGCATAATATCACGATAACTATGCTCGGGACTCATGAGCACCCCCAAATAACCCACCGTCTATGTTCTAGAGTCAATCAAGGCCACAAAGGGCTATAAGGGTGATAACATCAACTACTAAGGATACGACACACAACGGAGAGAAGAAATAGGGCGAATCACAGAAAAGCGGTCAGGGTCTGTGGTACCAACCTAATAACCCCACCCAAGGACTCCAGCTAGTATAATTATATTAGATATATGCTAAGTCTAGGGAGTTTAGACTGTAACCTACTTGTCGTCCGACGACAAGATGCAGGAACGACGATGTCCGGGACCGAACTGCTCCAAGAAGCTCCGAACAAGGATCAAACTAACAAAATCATATATAAAACATTAAAGCGAGTCTAACGATACCCATAATGCCACAATTGTAGCCGGGTTGAAAATTGGGTTACCGGCGGGCTCATGGGCTCTGCAACTCAAAACCAAAAATGAACAGGAGCACGATAATCACCACCCCTCAAGAGGTGCATGCTCAGGTTTTTGAGGGAAATTGGCCAAAGAATTGGCTCAAACCAGCCAGCCAACCCAAGGGTCAATTAAGGAATCAAAAGAGATAATTTGATGGATTAAAGTAGTTAGAACTTACCAATTATGATGGAGGACCGATTAAGTCCAAGGAAAATGCAACCCAGCACCCAGAATTGACCAAGTACAGTGCTTAGACAAGTTTTCAGCTACCAACAATGGAGAATTTGAGTTGTTGAATGAAAAAGATGAAGTGAAAGCTTATATACTGTTCAGGGGTCCTTCATCGCGGTCGTGAAGGGAACCCTCGCGGTCGCGAGGACCACGCTGGCTAGACCACGGTGATCGTGAAGGCTAGCCATGTGGTCGCAAAGAACAGAGAAGGAGGGACTTTATCGCGATCACGACAGGCAATCTCGCAATTGCAAAGAACACGGTGTCAGGCACTTCATCATGGTCGCGAAGGATGAGGCTCGCGATCGCGATTGAGGCTTAATGCCTGCACCTACAACAGGAAAAATCTGCAACTTTCCAAAACTCGACGGGGCATTCCAGGCACAATCAAAACAGAGTGGAAACGATGTTCCGGAGTCAAGAGAATCAACAAATTTTCCATACGAGGTCATTTCAGAGAAATGTTGACCCAAGTCAACACTAATGAAAAGGAACCCAAAGGCTCGAAATGAGTCTGGCACACCCGAAACCCAAACCAACCACCTTCGCAACCCAAACTCATCATTTCGGAGCTGATGGAATCGTTGGATTTCGAATCCGACACTCCGATCATCGAAAGTCACCCAAAGCTACACTTTCAACTCCATATGGCCTGAAAATAGAGGAAACCACACAAAATCCACACCGGAAGTTCTCAGGCCTCAACTGAAGGTCCAACTAGACCAAACTCAATGCTATGGAGCTAACGGAACTGTCAGAATTCAATTCCGAGCATGTTAGCTAAGAATGTTGACTAAAGTCAATGATATTCTAAGGTAAAGCTCTAAAACAGGAAAAAGGTCAAAACAACCAAACGAACAACCAGGGCACCGAACTACCGGTTTTAGAAAGCCATAAATGATTTAGGGCCACTACAGGAAGGCTCTAACAGTACAATGAATGCGTAAACGCAAAGATGACCGGAAGGGTCATCACATGTTTCCTCATTGATGATACTTGTTGAAGTGATTTTCAAAGCAAGGATCTTTAACATGATTTTGCTATATGAACAAGATATTTATGTGAAACTTGATTTTTAATAATGGTTGATGACTTTGAAAAACCCCTATCGCGGGAGAATGATGATTCTAAAAGGTACTCGGCTGATAAGCCCTATTTTTTCCCATTTGTGTTTGGGCCTGTATGGGCAAGTTGTGTTATTTCAGAGAATGAATAATCATTATGGATCCTAAAAAATCGTTTTCTAGTAAGTTGTGTCAGTCTAGAGAACAATTGAACTCTGTGGATTGATAGCCCCGATGCAGCAGGGACCCTAATCGTTAACGATCCTAAAAAAGATTGATTATTTTTTAAAAATAAATAAAAAGTAATTGTGAAATTAAGTTATTCAATTTGGTATCGTACAACTCGAAATTTCAATCTTTATTTATATATGAGTTCATTCTGAGTAGTAGACATATTTTACAGGAAGATAGTATGTGTTTAAAAAATATTAATATCAGTGAAATTATAGTATAATCTTGTTGAGTAGTTGTCTTGAATTTAAACTCATAAGTTTCAATTCATGTTCAAAACTATACTCCATTATCCTGCAAAATTATAATATCCAAAATACTAAATGAAATTTTTTAAAAGAAATATATAAAATTAAAAAATATTTAACAATAATTAAAATGTAGAGTATATATAAGGAATCTAAATTCAAAAATGTGATTTTGAAGATAAGTATTATTATCCTTGAATTGAATATAATTTTTTAATTAGAATTAGTATAAAATATATAAAATTCATATTGATTTTAGAGATTGAATAAGACTCTTCAATTTGAATTTGATTTCATCTTCAATTTTCATGTTTGGAATTTGTATATGTGTAGTCTATAATAGATATCGAGGAGTCCATGCTAGCACGGACCCAATATATATTACTTTCTTATCTCAATTTATGTGATACAAATAGAATTTAGATAGTTAATCAAAATTTTATATGATTTTTAGATATTTTAAGTTGTTAGCTATTGATATTATGATATCTTTTACGTAATTTTTAAATAATATATGTTACTTCCTCTGTCCCAATTTATGTGGCATCGATACAATTTTGAAAGTCAACCAAATTTTGTATACATCTTTTAAATATTTTAAGTTCTTAATTGTTTGCGATTTATAGTACTTTTTCTTTTGTCCCAATTTATGTGGCACTAATAAAATTTTGAAAATCGATCAAATTTTTTATGTTTTTGAAATATTTTAAGTTGTTATTATTGTGATTTATAGTACCTTTTACGTAATTTTCAAATATATAACAGATTAAAAAGAAAAGTAAGATAAACATATTAAACAAATAAAGTATAAAAGAAAATATCCAAGCATGCAAAAAATTTCATGTCCTTCAAATATTTTAAGTTGTTCATTATATTAATTTATACCACTTTTTACGTAATTTTTAAATATATAACAGATTTAAAAATATATATATAAGATAAATAAATTATAACAGAGAAATTATAAAAGGAAATATCTAAGCAGGCAGCACAAACAGGCACGTCGACCAGCTATCTGCTTATCCTCCTTTATAAGTAAGGTAATGTATTATTGAACTGAAATTAATTATCAAAAAAATATATATATCAAATTGATATTGTTATTTTATATTAATATAATTTAAAATTATATACACAATTATCTCCTAACCGGATTTGGTGAAAATATAATTGTAATCATTTGTTACTACTCATTAATTAAAAAAAACACGTCTATTTGGCAGTTATTTTTTTAATTTAAAATAATTTTCAAACTCCAAACTTTTCACATTTAAATTATTCCCTTAAATCGTGAGTAATTGGTGAAAGTTTTTATCTGGTATTTTTCTAAATTTAGAATAACTTTCAAACTCCAATAATAATATAAAAAATTTCAATATTTTTAAAATTAATTTCAAATTCCTAATTTATGTTTTTTTAATATTTGATATTATATAATATGCTGCTTGAATTCATATTTATTCATTATTCAATTACTTTTAGTTCTATTCCTAATTTTACGTTTTCTTATATTTAATATAATATAATATGTTGCTTGAATTCATATTCATTCATTATTCAATAACATTTAAGAGTCAATTCCTTAAATGGTCACTGAACTTATGCAAATATCCAACTAAAGTAACTTTTATTTTTCTTAGGAAAATATGGTCACTTACTATGTACACTTTCCAAAGGGATTTGGCTCCTCTCCATTTTCTTTCTCTCCATTTTCCTCAAGTTCCTACTTAGATAGGTGACGCATGGCATAAGTTAAATTTAACGGTTAAAATTTAATTATCAAAGTAATCTCTAATCATGATTTATTATATATTTGATTCCAAAAATAATTATAATCTCGCAATCTTAGAAATATATTATCTTATCCATAAATATAGTTAAAAAAATCTCTTCCTACTTTTTTTTTTCTACAAAATTTATAGCTAACTTCAGTATGTTTCTATCTTTTTCTCTATATATTTATTTACTTGTAATTACTTTGAACTGTGTTTATTTAAGATATACCATCAATTTTAATTGTTTTAATATATTTACACTATACCCTTTACATTTTCTTGGATTTTTATCACTTTTTATTTGTTCAATAAATATTGTGCACGGAAAAAAAATATTGCCAAGTTTTTTTCTCACTATACTAATGAATAATATATATATATATTATTCTTAAGATTGTGAGATTAAACAATTTTTGAAATCAAATATATAATATATTTATTATTTAAATCCTGGTTAGGGATTTACTTTGAATCTTAATCATTAAATTTAACTTATGTCATGTGTCACTAATCTAAGTAGGAACTTGGGAAAAATGGAGAGAAAGGAAATGGAGAGGAGCTAAATCCTTTCCAAAGTAAGGTGTAACTATGAAATATTTAAGGGCATGTTTGGAAAGTCACAAAAAAATTAAAATTGGGTGTAATTATCAAGTAATTACCAACTTAAAGGAGAATTGGGTATAATTGAAAGGGTATAATTGAGAATTGAGTTAATTACAAAGTTAATTTTTTATTTATTTTTTATTTCTATTATTTTAGTTTCTTTTTTATTTTACTTTTTTAAAATTTTATTTTATTTTTATCTTTTTTTATTTTACATTATTTATCTTTCATTTCTTTTCTTCTTATTTCCCAACCTTTACATCTTATTATTCAATATAATTGCTCGTATTTTTTTTTTTAAAATTAAAATCGGGCATGGAAAACAACTGTTCCGTTGCCAGGACTTGAACCCGGGTCTCTCGGGTGAGAGCCGAGTATCCTGACCAACTAGACTACAACGGAGCAAAATATAGCACATGGAGTTTGAACTTGGAACCTCAAGGTGAATTTTGAACCCCCTAAACCACTAAGTCAATCTCTTGTCTTATGTATTTTTTATTTTTTTAATTTGGCGCATAACTGCATTATTATTCTAATATTTGAATTAAAGTAAAATTGTATTATTGAATGAGATTATAAACTTATTTTTTCCTTTTGAATTATATTTACTTAGGTTATGGTGAAACTTATTTTATGTTATGTTGAAATTTGATATAAGAGTATTACGTTTTTTTGTTATATTTTATATTTCAATTTATTTGTTTTAATCGTATTGAATTGTTATTTCATATTGCATGTCATGCCAAACTGTTAATTATATCGAGTTACACCTAATTTCAATTCCCTAATGGCTTCCCAAACATGCCCTTAATTATTTCTTAGTTTCAAGTTATTTGGAAAGATGTACATAGTTCAATGACTATATTTTTTAAAAAAAAACAACAGTTACTTTAGTGAGATATTTGCACAAGTTGAGTGACCATTTGGGAAATTGACTCTAACTTTTAATTTTATTTTTATCTATTAAGATTTCAATTACATGATATTATTTATGTAATATAATTTTCCTCATCATAATTCAGTAAATTTTCACATCTTAAATTGTACTAAATCTTATTCTTTCACATTTATATATAGTGCAAATTTTTGATTTGCTATTTGATTTAATGTTCTTTATAATTATTATTTTTAATTATAATATAGATAAATCTAGCCTTTTTACTCTTGAAAGTTAATCTTTTTCACATTTTTTATTTTATTAAACATTATATCTCCTAATAACCAATGTATTTGTGACATATTTTCTTGACATAGAAAAGGAACAAATTGATTTAATAAGGCGAAGCGCCCGTTTGAAGTGGCGAAGGCCTACTTTGAGTAATTTTTCTAATTATAAATATTTTCATTTCAAATTGAAATAAGATTTATCTTTTTATTATATTTTTAGTTATTGCAATTATACATGATTCATTAGTTGGTTATTTTGTTAATATGATAATTAAATTGCTAATAACATACAAAAAGGAGAAAATTATTTAAAATTTAATTTCCAAATATCATATACCTTTAAAATTGTATTCAGAATATCAACGCTTTTGCAATTATTAATATGAGATTTTGATCTTTATTTGTGTTGACCAACGGTTGAAGGAGAATGTTAATCGTAGAAAATGTATTTGGGTCTCATGTTGAGGATTAGTAACATGGCAGTTATAAAGGATATTTTTTTTTTTAATTTCCTTTTGCCACTGCTACAAAGAAAATATGGCAGTTATAAAAGACATTTCAGATGTAATTATTTATTATTGATGAATTAATAAAATGAGTAACTATTTAAAAAATGGAGAAGTTTAAAAGTATAACTAACATGAGAGATAAATGTGCATACATTTAGGAACTCTCAAACAATGATGATTTTTTTTTTTTTTTTGAGTTTGTATTGGTTATTTGTAGTTTTATTTTGGGAAAATAATTGTTTTGGTCCTTGTGTTAGGGATTTATTATGATTTTGATCCTTGTGATATTTGATCCTTTATATTTAACCTTTAATTAAATAAAGTGAGTGATTTTAATCCTTTTACTAACAGTAGTTACCAATTTAAACAGACCAGTTACTACTGTCAAGGGCAATTACGGTATTTAACATATAACTATTATATAATAATTAAAATATTTTATTATTTAACACTCCAATTATCAGAACTCACGTGGTAAAATGCGTGTCCCAATAAAAATATATCACTTTCCTTTCTTCTCCACTGATTCATTTTTCTAAAGTATTCTCTCTAAAAACTCTCCGCCCTCTGGTTGCCTTTTGCTTCCTCTTCTAATCACAAATGTACTATTCAACCAAATTTGATAAAATTTGATTAGAAAATTCACGATGGAGCTTATATGGGTGATTTATGCTCTGATTATATCAAATTTTGAATTCTATTCTCCATTTTTTCTGTTCGAGCTTGGGGTCTACGGTTCTTTTCATCCTTCTCGAATCATTTTTTACAGGTTCCGATCAAGATATTTTGGTTCCTGAAATATATTATTTTATCTGATTCTTCCATTAAGATCTCAAATCTTATTTACAATCTGAAGCATTTTCTTACAAATAAAATGTTTATGGTAGCTTAAGTTTAGTAGGTGATGGTTTCGATGTGAAGAATTATTTGTGGGTCTTTTGTTTCGTCTAAATTTACATGTATTTCTTTCGAAAGTTGTTGTGACTCTCTCTTCTATGTTCACTGCAGATCTTCCCAGAATTTTTTGGAATCGATGCGCTGTAAATTATTGGATTATACAGTCTTATGGAGTGAAGAGAATTTGAGCTTTGAAATTTTAAGATAGAGTTCCGCTTTGAATTTTACCAATTCTTAACGAGGTAATACTATTTCTAAGATACTAATTGCTGCATTTTTTTTATTGAAATCTATAGAGTATTTTTGTTGTGAATTTTTTTTATTGTCGCCTTGTTGTTCTGAATTGAGAGAAAGATAGAATCTTGCCAATCTCCCTAACAAAATTTCTCTTTTGGTGTTTACCTAAATGTTTGCTACGATTGCCACACAATTCCTTGGACTGTAAATCTCTGATCTATTGGTGAAGATTACTAGTTTGAAACTCCGCATTATACTTCGATATTAATGTGAAGCACTTTGATTATCCTACAAGGGTTACTTATATAACTTTTTTCATTACTACAAAATTATATCGTGGTGCTTACAAGTGAAATGGTGCTTTGAACTTTCAAATCTATTTACTTTGAAAGCTTGATAAATGCTAAATCACATTCATCTTGTGGGAACTAAAAGCCTTTATGCACCTATTGTTACCCAGTAACTCAAAAATAAAAAAAAAACAGATGGAAACTTTTACAGGTTTTGAATATGGATATGAAATTAACTGTTACTCTTGTGGTAACTTTACCGTTATTGATTGCTACAATTCTTCTAGGTTTAGTTTACGATTCTATTTTCCTTTTCGTTCCTTTAATTTGTTGCTTCTTTTAGATAGACTGCTCTTGAACAAAAATCAGTGATTTAATAAAGATTGTAACTCTATTGAGACCATATTCACCTCCTCGAGTGAATTAAGAAATACGTTTGGTTTTTCATCAAAGAAACTTGGACAATTCCTACAAGAACAACAAGAACTATTCACCTTTAACTCTATCTTCTTGAAAGAGGTCAATTTGAAAGCAACCACCTTATCTCGAATGGCAATTTTCGATGTTATTCTATAAATTCTAGTACTTATAAGTTCTTGAAGAGGTCATCTAGTTGTGGTGCAAATAAGAGAAGTAAACTACTGATTCCAAATTGTTCAAAGATTGTAAAATCTGTGTTTAACAAGCTTGTTAATTAGCCATAACCAAAAAAATCAAGGACTTGAAAAATGATCAAGAACACAATGATTCAACTAATAATGATGAATTTTCTTCAGCAAGTAGCACTACTGTGTTTAATTCTTGTTCTGATTCTAGTGATGCAGAAGAAGCAAATAACTTATCATCACTACAAGCTGCAGATGGCAACTTTCTACATGGAAAACAAGTTTATTTCTTCGGCAAGTAGCACTCCTGTGTTCAATCTTGTTCTGATTGTAGTGATGCAGAAGAAGTGATACGCCTAAATTTCACCTCCTTTTAGAAGCATAAAGCGGTCGTTGTTCAAATATAAAATCTAATGAAGGTTGGGGTTGATCCCACAGAGAATATGGAAGGACTAGGGTCAATTATGTTTACTCGCGCTCTTAGCCATTTATTTCCCTACAAGGGGAGGTTTATAGTGACAAGTAGTAATCGTAATTCAAATTCGAACAAGTAATAAAGTAACATTTCAAGTGTTGTAATCAATGAGAGAAGTGACTAGGGTAGTGTTCTCCATGAGATCATAACTTATTAAGGCATTGTACTTAGTAAGCTTGTTTGGTGCTTAGCATGCAAGATCGGTAAGTTAGGTTCACCTAAATGGTCGGTCCCCTAGATAGATGAATTTCATAATGCAACTTGGTCCGTCTACGGGTGTATGCTTTACTAACCCTTACCTTCGACCCCAGATTAGTTACTCCCGAACAAGGTCAAACTATTAGATGAGGGTTGATAGCCTCAAATCTCCGTTGTAACCAACCCTTTTCCTATTTGTTACCTCCTTGGTCCGGCAAGTAAGAATAAGACGAGTTCTAACGTTTGCAATCGTTAAAAAGCAATCAAAGCGAAAGAAAGAACAATACATGCATAAACACCATCCTAGAATTACCAAGTACTTTGCCTACTTTTTTAATCCTTCATGGTTCCCACAATCCTAGTTGTAGATTTAACTACTCATGGTTGTAAAAAGATAACCAGATTTAGACGAAGAGATCATGATTATAACTTACAAGAACAAATAAAGAAACTCAAAAATCTTGAATCCTCAAGAACACTTTAATAAATCAAGAACAACCTTTAGATTCTCAAAACTGTGTTGTGATGTCTCAACAATACGTAAATAATGTGCAACAACAAGTAACTAGTCTGTAACATGCGAAATAAAACCTAAGGGAAGGTATTTATAGACAAAACAGACCAAATCCTAACTAATCTAGGAGAACTGGACACGACAATCCTGACGGTCAAGTCCCATGCTGTCGTGGGTGCCACGGGCGTCGTGGGTGCCCGTCGTACATTTCATCAATTTGTGTCTCATGCTCTCTACCTTGTTTCCACGGGCAAAGGCGACAGGCCATCCTGGTTGCCACTCCCATCGTGTGCAGCTCGTCGGCTAACAGCTCTACTTTTTCAACTGCCTCTGGTTCATTTCGACGGGCTCGGCAATGTCCCATCATGGCTCTCACGGGCATCATGGATGCTCATCAGACTTAACATCACAGCTTCAGTTCCACTGGTTCATTACCACGAGCAAGTGTGATGGCCCATGGCTGTGATACCCGTCGTGGCTGGTCGTGGGACTGGGTTTTGCCTTTAAGTCCCTCTGGTCCATCCTGACACCTTCTCCCCTGGGCCATGGTGGATCCCATACCCATGGGGCCTGCTTTTTTACCCAGAAAATAGCAATTTTTTGGTCTTTTTATCATTTCAAAACTTTTCCCTACACATGTAACAAACGAACATCATATCTTACAAAACACACTTAAGAACTCCAAAAATCCTTAGTTTTAAGCGTCGAAAGTGTCGTGGAATCCCGGCACATCAACACCCTCAACTTAGAATGTTTGCTTTTCCTCAATCAATAAACGACAATAAAAACTAAAATGACGCTTAAGTAAAAGGAAACTAGGAACTACAACAGCAACATGGTTCAAACATTCTTTCAGTCCATAGAATCAGTACCCATTCCATATCAGTTCAAAACCAGTGCATACATACAAGTTATCAAGACAACACAAGACGGATCCATGGATGACAACATGATATTCATGCGCAAGATAACATACACAACAGACAGTCATACCAATGAGACAGCAATCACAGTCTACTCTAGTGCCCTTATAACAAAGAAGTCCCGCTCACACAGAATTGCATTCAACAAACAGGGACTGGGAATACGCTCACTCTCGCAAAGAAATTCAAGCTGTACATGCACAATACCATAGGCTTGCCCTTATTTTCTATGCCTTGGCTCTCAAACAGTTTGGTTACGATCACTATAGGACTTTGTAAGGCTTGTAATGTAGGCGTAGGAAGGAGAATGATATATTTGGGTGACAGTGACTACGCCCTCCATGACACTACTATTACTTCTTATTTTCCACTTTTCAGTCCATAATATTTTCCTCCCTTATTCTCCTCTTTTGTTATCTTTTCACTTTAATCAAGCTTCGAGTGTGGCTTTTATTGCACTTTTGCACTTTTTTCATCATTTTTTTCTTTTCTTTTTCTTTCTTTCTTTCTTTTTCTAGCACACATACCACACCCGTTATCTTCCTTTTCAATACTAGCCCGATCTTTTCGTACCCCAATCTTCCTACTTACCCTTACAGTAGCCACTCTCAACTTAGGCGTTTAGTCTGAGTTGAGGTACACAATATCCAAGGACGTACCAGGGCAAAAACAAAGGCTTATAGGAGACAGGAAAGATGAACAGGCTAGCAACAAAAAAGATTAACTTAGGCTCAAATTCAGGGATCAAAGGGAATCAATTTTTTTCTTCATTTGGTAGGTCATTTGGCTTAAGTGGACTTGTTAAAAAATGGCCTATGATCATCTCCTAACCAAACTATTCTACAACTATGGCAAGACTAACCAGGCAATTTCTAGATTGATACAGTACAACAAGAACAGATACAAAGCAGCTCACTCACTCATGGCACAGAGTTTAGACTATCGATTAGCTAACTATCAGTTCATGCCTTAGCTTAAGCTACTTATCACATTTATATACATGCTATCATTTACAGATCTATCAAGGTAGTCCTAACAACTTATTGCACAAAAGTTTAGAGGGGTCTCCATTTTCACAAATTTTTATCAAAATAAGACCAACCATAGCTGCATTGAGTTCCTACCTTTCTTCTACAAACACAAATCCTATTCTAAACATGCCGGTTCAACAAAAATATAAAAGTCCTTAGGGAAAGAACACATGCAAGAAAACCCTAAGGACGTGGGTACCTTTTAGATACCCTCATGGGTGGCCTCCCATGCAATGCCTGATTTAACATCGCGGCATGATGCGAGTGTTTTGGCTACTCAAACTTTGCCAAAACACTCTACAAAGCAACCAGATGACCAAGTTGCCCCCACCCCATCAAAAAAAATTATGCATTGTCCCCAATGCACTAAAAATAACTAAAACAAGGGAGGCTAGGCATACCTGTGGCGCCTAAGCGCGGTCATCATGTGTAGTCGGGCCCACTAGATCGGTGCCCATATCTTTCTCGCCAACAGAGGCTGTCTCAGCAGTCCTCTCAGCATCAATAGCTGCATGTGCAGCTTCATCAACTGTCTCTCCCATAATGGGGTCTAAAGAAGTTTCCTCCGCGGTGCCCGCAACACCACTTCCTGAGCCACCAGTACCAATAGCGTCAATGCGTATTTGCTGGATGGCTCAGGATTCTTTAAGCACCTCCACTTCTTTCTTCCTTCTCTTCTTCTCAACTCTATTTGCCTTGCGCTTTAGAGACTTTTGTCTAAGGAGTGCGTCCTTCGTATGGACATGCTTGTCCTTTCTCTTCCTCTTTTTCTTAGTCTCCGAAGGACTAGCTGGTGCCTCATTATCTTTTTTAGGTTCCTTCTAGCGGAGCTCAGGATTAGCAAAGTCCCATAAATCAATTATCGGCTCCAAGGGAGCCTTTGGCATGACTACTGGAGCACTAGTATCTGAGGCCGGACGACCCTTCAACTCATCCACATCTACCCTCAGCGCTGCAATCTGCTCCTTCATCTCTGTCAGCTCAGCTATAATAATTGGCAAGGTGTTATTAGCTCCTAAGAACATATATCAGAGGTGAGACAGAAGTGCTTTGAGCTTCAAGACCGGAGGCTCCTCAATAGATGGTCTAGTTGGTGGGGTCTGTCGATTCTTTAGGTTCAAATAAAGCTTCTTCAGAGCATAAATATACGACCCCATACCGGCAAGTGCTTCTACCATATCATCATACTCATCTATATCATCTCCGTCAAAATTCATGATAACCGCTGCAAGTGCTTCAACCCCAAGTCTTTCTTCAACAGGCATGATTAGTTTCTCCTCATCAACCACATCAATCACTGATATTACATGCATGTCATCATGATACTTCATAGACTGGCATACATTGAAAGTTACTACCTCATCATTAAGTCTGAATTTCATCTGCCCAGTCTCCAAGTCAATTAAAGCGCGTCCAGTGGCAAGGAATGGGCGTCCCAAGATGATGGGCACCTCAAAGTCAACCTCACAGTCAAGGATCACAAAGTCTGCAGGGAAGATGAAATTGTCAACTTTCATAAGAACATCATAGAGAATTCTCACTGGCCTTTTCACTGTGCGATCTGCCATAAGAAGCCGCATTGTAGTCGGTTTGGGGGCTCCCAAGCCTAACTATTTGAACACTGCTAGTGGCATCAGATTAATACTAGCACCCAGATCACATAACACTTTTGCAAAATAGAATGCTCTAATCGTGCACGGAATAGTGAAAGCTCCAGGATCTTCCCTTTTCTGCACCAAAGAATGGGAGGCTATTACACTACAATGGTGCAAATTATCAGTTGGCTCAAAACTTATAGTTCTCTTCTTTGTCACCAGATCCTTCATGAACTTCACATACACAGGCATCTGCTCCAATGCTTCAACCAATGGAATATTCACTGAAAGTTGTTTTAGCATGGAGATGAACTTGCGATATTTACCTTCCTTAGCTTTTTTGACCAATCTCTGTGGGTAAAGTGGAGGAGGCAATGGTATGGGCTTCAAGACCTGTGGAACTTCCTTGCTATTCTCCTTGGCATTCGTAGACTTCTTCTCACTTGGACTTCTAATGTTATCCTTTTTCTCTGAATCGACCACAATCTCAGCATCATCTTTTTTAGGCTCGGCCGGCTCATCACCAACTATAGGAATAAGGGGATCAACAGTCAGTTTCCCACTTCGAGTAGTCATAGCCATGCACTGTCGATCATTCTTCGAATTTTGAATTGTGTCACTTGGGAGAGTACCCTTCTGACGTGGGTTTAAAGTTGCAGACATCTGGTTCATCTGTTGCTCAATTTGCTTAATGGCGACAACGTGTGCCTCTACTTTCTGATTGATACCTGATATATCAGCATGCATCTCCTTCAAGTTTCCATCCGTAGAATCAACCTTTTGCAATACCTTGGTAACCAGCTCTCTCATGGATAGTTGTTCAGGTCCTGATTCACAATTTATAGGAGGAACATACATGCCGCTTCTATCATTCTTGTAGCCATCCCTCTTGTTCCAATCACCATCTCTAACCCTGCTCCTATCTCTTTATCTAGACCGATTATAGTTGACATATTTGTCCTTGTTATTATCCAGATCTCTGTTCTGACCTTGATTTCCTTAGCCATTAGTCCAAAAACCCACCACTTGATCATTCAGATAATTAGCTTCTTCCTCAGAGTCGTACCCATCCTGTCTCGGTGCTTTACCTTGTGAACCTACAACCTTCACCTTCTCCGGACCGCTATTAAGAATTTGTTTCGCAATTAGATCTATAGTTGTTTGTAACCCTGCGAAACCCTATTTAAGCTCCTGCAATTCTTAATAGTCAATGGATTTCCCAACTGCATAAGTTCCTGCCGAGCTCTCAACTTCTCTCGTATACCAGGCTCTGTTTATCTTGGTAACCCTATCAAGCATCTCAGAAGCTTCGACATAAGTATTCTCCATGAATGCTCACTCGGTTACTGTATCTACTACTGCCTGGGTGTTTGCGTTCAGTGCTCTGTAGAAGATCTCTATCAAATAGTCCAAAGGGATTTTATGATTCAGAACTTGTTTCAGCTTCTTATTAAACCTAAGCCATGTTTCATACAATGCCTCCGTGGGAAGCTGCTTGAAATTATAGATCTCCTGCTTTAGCTGCAACATCTGGGACGGAGGGAAGAACCTCTCTAGAAACTGATTTCTCAGTTCAAGCCATGTGAATATTGATGCATCAGGTAGCTCCGCAAGCCAAAGTGTTGCTTCTCCAGTCAAAGAAAATAGAAAGAGCCGCAATCGGATAACATCTTGATCTAACCCTGGAAGGTTGTACGCCTTGCAGATTCCCACAAAGTTCTTCAAGTGCAACTTTGCATCATTAGTGGGCTTGCCAGCAAATAATCCCTTCAGGTTCAGCAGCTGAATCATGGTGTTAGTAACATCGAACTTTGTACCAACGGGTAGCGGTGAAAATACAATGGGGCCTATTGTCCTTATGTCATCCACATCATCATTATTAAGATTATACCGGGGGACGTGTCGGGGTTATTGCATCTGTCAGCCTCTATTCCCTCTTAGTGCGATTGGATCTTGAGGTACATTGCATCGAGCTGCCTCGTCTCTCGCAACTTGAGCATCTAGTGTGACTTGACGAGCAGCTTCTTGTCTAGGTTGTCGTGCTTGCTCAGCATGAGCATTATGTTGAACAAATGCATCAGCAACTTGTGCATCCTGTGCAATTTGAGCATCTTCTGCTGCCTTTTGCCTCTGCTGTTCTTCGGCCAACATCCGTGTTGTGGCCTGTTCAAGTGTCTCAAAAACTCCCTCCTTAACCATGTTTCTCAGAGTTCGTGGGAGTTCGGGATCAAATGGAATCAGGGGATTGCCTTGACTCCTTGTACTGGGCATGACAAGTGTGCAACCTGTGGCACAAAAACAAAAACAACAAAAAAAGTAAAATCAGGAAATAAGGACAAACAGTGAAATAAACAAAATCTCTCTTAATTCTAAACTCTATTTTCCGGCAACGGCGCCAAAAATTGATACGCGCAAATTACACCTCCTTTTAGAAGCATAAAGCAGTCGCTATTCAAATATAGAATCCAATGAAGGTTGGAGTCGATCCCACAGGGAATATGGAAGGACTAGGGTCAATTATGTTTACTCGCGCTCTTAGCCGTTTATTTCCCTACAAAGGGGGTTTATAGTGACAAGTAGTAATCGTAATTCAAATTCGAACAAGTAACAAAGTAACAGTTTCAAGTGTTATAATCAATGTGAGAAGTGACTAGGGTAGTGTTCCCTATGAGATCATAACTTAGTAAGGCGTTGTACTTAGTAAGCTAGTTTGGTGCTTATCATGCAAGATCGGTAAGTTAGGTTCACCTAAATGGTTGGTCCCCTAGATACATGAATTTTACCATGCAACTTGGTTCATCTACGGGTGTATGCTTTACTAACCCTTACCTTCGACCCTAGATTAGCTATTCCTGGATAAGGTCAAGCTATTAGATGAGGGTTGATAGCCTCAAATCTCCGTTGTAACCAACCCTTTTCCCATTCGTTACCTCCTTGGTCCGGCAAGTAAGAATACGGCGAGTTCTAACATTTGCAACCGTTAAAAAGCAATCAAAGCAAAGGGAAGAACAATACATGCATAAACACCGTCCTAGAATTACCAAGTACTTTGCCTACTTTGTTAATCCTTTATGATTCCCACAACTCTAGTTGTGGATTTAGCTACTCATGGTTGTAAGAAGATAACCAGATTTAGACGAAAAGATCATGATTATAACTTACAAGAACAAGTAAAGAAAACCAAAAATCTTGAATCCTCAAGAACACTTCAATAAATCAAGAACAACCTTTAGATTCTCAAAACTATGTTATGATGTCTCAACAATACGTAAATAATGTGCTACAACAAGTAACTAGTCCGTAACATGCGAAATAAAATCTAAGGGAAGGTATTTATAGAAAAAATAGACCAAATCCTAACTAATGTAGGAGAGCTGGACATGGCAGTCCCAACGGGAAATCCTCACGGGCCATCGTGGGTGCCACGGGCGTCGTGGGTACCCATCGGATATTTCATCAACTTGTGTCTCAGGCTCTCTGCCTTATTTCCACGGGTAAAGGCGACGGGCCATCGTGGTTGCCACGACCGTCGTGTGCAGCTCGTCGGCTAACAGCTCTGCTTCTCCAACTACCTCTGGCTCATTTCGACGGGCTCTGTGACGTTCCTCGTGTCTCTCACGGGCATCGTGGATGCTCGTCATACTTAACATCACAGCTTCAGTTCCAATGGTTCATTACCACGGGCAAGTGTGATGGCCCGTGGCTGCTCTGATACCCGTCGTGGGACTGGGTTTTGCCTTTAAGTCCCTCTGATCCATCCTGACACCTTCTCCCATGGGCCGTGGTGGATTCCACGCCCGTGGGGCCTGCCTTTTTACCCAGAAAATAGCAACTTTTTGGTCCTTTTATCTTTTCAAAACTTTTCCCTGCACATGTAACAAACGAACATCATATCTTACAAAACACACTTAAAAACTCCCAAAAACCTTAGTTTTAAGCGTCGAAAGTGTCGTGGAATCCCGGCACATCAAGAAGTAGATAACTTATCATCACCACAAGCTGTAGATGACAACTTTCTACATGAAAAATAGGTAAACACTCTGTTTTTCAGCCATTGAACATGCATACAACACTTAAAGGTAAAATTGTTCAAAAAAAGTACTAGTTTGGTAACTTAACTGTTATAGTTGACAAAGTTAAGTGACTGTTTGATTGATAATCATTTTTGCACCTCCCAATATGAGTTCTCTATTACTCATCGATGTGGAAAAATCACTATTAAGAGAGCTGTCAAGGTTAGACAGTGGACATATCTACTATAGTAAAAGTGCATAATGAAGGCGATAAAGTTAAAATCAAGAATAAAAGATAATTAGTTAAGTTGCATTCAGTTCTAAAAGGGAAAATATAGTCATTTACATATCACCAGAGTAGAATAAACTTTAAAGTCATCAAGAAAGCATTAGATCTAAACTCATGTATGTAATGTCATCTATTTAAGGGACATTTTTTTTCTTTATTTAAGGGACATTTTTCTTCTTAGACAGTGGATCACTTCTTACTCTCTTGCTATTTTGAGAAAGCGCTTCTTGTAATCTTGACAATGGGACATATTATTTTTCCATTTTCTCGATGATGAGTGGCCTTGTACCTTCTCTAGAATGCTCACCAATTTCTTCTGAATGAATGCAGAACTCTTCAACTGTTCTTGAGGTACTCTTGTCTGGTTAAGTTGATTGACCTACAATATACAGAAAAAAATAATCAACTAGTAAAGTTCGATACAGACAACATGAATAGACAGCTAGAAAGGTAATTACAATTTGTTCTGTCACAAATGAGAAACTGGATTGCATTGATGCCAGATTCTCAATAATAGTGCTTGAAACCTACAATAAAAAATATTTTAGTATTCTTATTTTTGATAAAGAGAACCAATTTATGACTACTTCTGTTGCATTAGTAGGTGTAGAAGGGCCTTCATTTTCGGCTGACAGATGGACTTGTTGCTGCTGAACTTCAGATTGATTTCTTGCCATAAGAATATGGCACTTTCTATTATTATGCCCTAATTGTCCACATGATCCGCACTTCTTTTTTCTGCCTTTTATTGATGCTTTTAACAAGGTAAACTTTCTAGAATTTGATTCTTTTTCAGTTGTCTCATCAATCCCTCTCTTCCTTAGTTTTTTTTGTCTACCTGGTTGTGCCTTGTATGTAGGTGGCAGTGGTGGTTCTATCCCTGTCTTAGGCCATTTATCGGAACTGACAATTGGCAAGATGGATGGATTATAACTCTTCAAGTACTGCTCAGTTATATAGCATTCATGAACATACATTTCAGGTTCATCCCTCTTAATCCATATAGCTGCAGTAGCTTGATTACAAGGTATTCCGGTTAATTCTCATCTTCTACAAGAACAAGTTTTCTCCTTAAGATCAACAGAGAATAATCTAAGGTAGATGTCCTCAATTTGGTAGTGAAATTGGTCTGACTTAGTGGCAATACATTCAACAGCTTTAACCTTATTTTTCTCTAGCTTCAACATAATTTTTGGACAGATTCTCTGATAGTACTTCATCATTTTATCTCTGTTATTTTGAAGTCTGGACATCATATATATTCTAATTGATTCAACCATTGTCTAGATATGCTTGTCTCTTACATGTAAAAGTACATTATTGAATGACTCGCACAAATTATTTAATAACACATCACACTTTGGGAAAGAAGAGAAAAAAGCCCTTGACCAATGAATGAGAGGCTTATTCATGAACCATTCAGGAGCTTTTGGATCTAATTTTTCCATTTCTTTCATATGCCTGGAGAATTCAGGTTGTGTTGTTGCCCTTGCAGCTTTCCATAGAACATATTTTCGTGTTTGTCCTCCAAAGCCGTCAGTCTTGAAATTATTGTGCAGATGCCTCACACAAAATCTGTGCACAAAATTTGAAATTGTCTCATCAAATGCTGGAATTAAACCCTTTTGCTTATCAGAAATGAAAGTCCATTTAAAAGAATTTTGTGAGATTCATAGATCCTCATCAAAAAGTGTAAGAAACCAACTCCATGTTTTCTTTAGTTCACCTTCCACTATTACGAATGCAATAGGATACATGTTGTTGTTACCATCGATGCCTACTGTTGTCAACAGTTGGGCCCCCTTTTGGTGTCATTTCAAATGACATCCATCAACTCCTATTATGGGATGACATCCGGCTAAGAACCACTGTTTACAAGCTGCAAAACACACATAGAGTCTTAAAAATCTTTTTCTGCCATTGACCATTGTTTTTGGATTTTCATCCAACTTCAAAATACATGTGGTCCCTGGATTACTTCTCCTTAGCTCAGCATAATAATCCCACAACATCTCAAATTGCTCCTTTACTCCCTGTAATTAAATCTAATGCCTTCCTCTTTGCCATATAAGCTTGATTTCGAGTGATGATACAATTATGAGTTCTCATCACACGAGATTGAAAATCTTTCACACCTCAACTCAGATTAATTCTAAACTCTTTTACGTACTTCTTAGCTAAAAATCCAGAGTCAATAGTCTTATTATCTCTTTGATTGTCACAAGAATGGTCAGGGCCTATTGTCTTGATCGTGAAAGGCTCATCTTGATTAGCCTTTGATGCAAATATGAACCATTTGCAGCTTGACACCTTACAAGTTGCCCTCGACCTTGTACTCTCATTCTTTTTGAACTTGATATCTTTTTTTTGACTCACAACATGTACCTCAACTGCCCATTTGAATTCTTTGCTATTACTAAAATCATATCAAGCGCAAACTTAAATTTTGGATCCTCCAAATCTCTAGTTGGATTAAAAACAGTGAACTTTTTCATATTTTCATCATCAGAATCTCCATGTAAACTTATTAATTCCTCATCTGATGTAGCACAATCATCTTCTTGAGTGTCATTGGAACACATATCCAGCATGTTTGAGGAAACTCCAAACTCCATAGTTTTTTCTTTAACTTGATTATCTCTTCTTCTCCCATTAACACCAACCCACTCTACGGTGGAAACGATGGTTTTATCAAATATCATATCATCTTCTTCTAAGGAATAATCAGAGTCATGAAATGACTCAATTGTTCACTACTCTCATCATCTTTCTGTATTACATCCACATCTACCAAGTCTTCTTCACCATGTAGTACTGGATCGCCCTCAGAATCAAGCACATCATAGCTCCATTGATCCTCATTTGTGTGCTCGACAAATATTTCCCCTCTTTATTGTTGGGTATTTTATAGACAAGGTTATATATATCTAAATCACTTGATAAAAAAGTCTCGTATCCATCTCAAGAAAAGGACCAAATTTGAACCAAAATTTCACCTTTCTATCATTGACTTTCAACTTTTTCATACACTGCCTCATTTAAATAATAGAATTTTCATCTCCATTGCAACAGTCATAATAAGCTATCTGTCCACTAACATAGTTCATCTCTGGTTCAAATACGCACTGACCCTTATAGTTTAGTTTAATGGTATACATATTTGGATCGTCACCTTCATCTGTCATAGGAAAAGCAAAAGTAGGAGCTATTAGGGTTATTTTAATAAATAGAACCAACATTAAAAAATTATATAATCAGCCATACAAATTTAGAACGTGAACCACAATATTTAATTCTTATGATTCTTGTTGAATTTTTTTAATAAAAATTATTCTTCATGTAAAATATTAGATGTTTCATCTTCATTATTAATTCAGCAATACTATAGCATTGACTATTTTGTATTGAAAAGACCAAAATATAATTGATAACGCTCAAGTGTATTCTCCTAGATGGAGGTATCGACGATCGTTAAAGCAAAACATATTTATAATACCCGACGGGCGTCGGAATCGATCCCACAGAGAATTGGTGACTATCCAAGTCGATTGTAAAGAAAAGACTTCACAACGAGAGTAGTTTGTTCGCAAGCAATAAAGTAAAGGAAGGGGGAAATTGGGAAATCTGTCACAATTCACAATTCGAAACAAAATAATAAAGTAAAGGCGGGTGTAAACAATGAGAGAAGACGACTAGGGATGTGTGTCAAATGAGACTCGAATACGGGCTAGGGTGATTGCTCATTCATGTAAATTCTCGCTCAACGACATGGATAGCATTGGTTTTAGGCATGCTTGTTAATATCTCGATCAAACAACCATATATCCAACGGTTTTTATTCAAACACCGTTGTTTAAGCAATAACCAACCAACATATGCTTGGGGAGGTCACACTATTTCTAGCTTAGACCCTTAAATTGGTATTTCTGGCGAATTGAGCTATTTCTAGTCTCAATCTAAAGTGGAATCTCAAGTACCCACTAGCAATTTCACATCTGAAATTGTAAACTCCTTTTACAAGCAAGAACACAATCAAGTGAGGTACATCAATGTCTGCAACCATCAATTTTAGAGTTAAAATATGGTGAAATCACTAGACGCATGTCATATTAGCAATTATAAAAACAAATTAGCAACACCCATACTCATTTATCAAGCACCCATTATCAACACATCCCTAGACAAGAAGGTTAGCTACTCATGCTAGAGGAATAGAGAACAATACCAAATGGGTAAGTCAAATTCCCTTTCATTCAAGCTAAATATTCAATATCCAAGCTCAGTTTTTACAAGAATGATGATTCCAAGAGTTAGGAAGAAGAAATTGAAGTGAAACCCTCTTCTTCTTTCTTGGAGAGAAAACTTGCTCACTGCAGCTGACTACTTATTGAAAGACCGAACAGGAAATGAAAAGTCGTACTACAGTTCTCCTGTCTTCTTCGGGTCCTTAATAGAACTCAAAACTAGGTTTCTTCTGTATATAAACTATATCTTTTATAGATGTTGAGGTGAGCAAGGGGGGGTTTGCTGGCTTGTTGGCTAGCTCGTGCAATCAAGGAAAAATGCCTTCGCCTTCTTTTTTCAAAATGCAAAAGTCAACTACCTTAGTAAGCTAGCTTTGGTTGCTAAGCAAGTCGGGCACTACGCTAGGACGTGGATCGATCATGACGAGAATGGACTTCTCCGTAATGTAATGTAAATGTAATAGAAGAGGCAGAGTCCAGTTCCCCTCCCTTCTCGACCAGACGAAGGAGATATGAATTCCATTTAGGCGGGTCAGGGCTTGGCTTGACCCTGTGTTCTCCCGGGTCGGAGGCGAGAACTTGAAAGTGAATCATTCAGTGGTGGGGTGTTCATAGAACAGAAGGCCTCGCCCAAGGAGTGGCAGATTTGGATGGAGTCTCGCTCATAGAGGAAGAGTACGCGCGCTAGCGCGCTACGGCTTACGTAGTTGATCGGATCAGATAGCCCTTCCTTCGGGCAAGCAACTAAACCCGGCACATCCAATTCCATTCCGATCAACAACTTGGAGGTATGGCTGAGTGGATTAAGGCATTGGTTTGCTAACTTAAAGCTATTTCAAAAACTATTCAGAACTATCTCAAATTGTGCCTGAATTGGGTTTTAGATTATTCCCAATACGTCATACAAAATTGGACAAAAATACCCTTCAAGAGTTGTGCACGTCATGAAGTGCGCACCGCACAACTTGCTTCAGTGGTCCAGTGACTTAGGCCAACTTGGGAGCTCCATGCAAAGTGGGGTGCGGTTCGCACCAGACCTTGTGCGCATCGCACATCGACCGCACCCCTTAACAGATTTTTCAGGTAATTTTTTAGCTTTGTGCGGTGGGAGGTGCGGACCGCACCTCTCGGCAGAATCTCCACCTTGTTCAATCCTTCACACTTAAACATCTTTTCAGCTCTTTTGGGTTCAATTCCTTATTTTCTATCTTAGGACAGAAGTACCTGCTTTCATGTCAATAAAGGCCAGAAGAACCTCTAAATCTTATAAAAACATAGCAATAATTCATGATTAAAGGCTAAATGAGTTGGTAGATCACTGACTCATCAATAATCATTGTTATGTATTGCTGTATAACTCAGTTTGCAAATGTTGTCTGAGGTTCAGCTTATTGTTTTAGCCTCAGATCTTTTGTATATCCTTCGATGATGATATAAAAGGACCACGCCATCTTAAGGCGTATTTTTTTTTTAAAAAAAGTACTGTAATACTGATTGTATGCATTCATTTCCAATACTATAATATTTGTAGATTAAATATATATCAATACAAGCCATAATATATACACGCTGATACACTTTCTTTCAAATGATGAAGCAAAATATATAGTTTGTATTAATGTCTTGATTGCCATATAATCAAAGGTTTTGGTTCTTTTTCTATCGAGCAATATTAAAGATCTAGTCTTAAGTAAACTTGACTGAGTACTCACATGTTGGTGTGGATTGTAGCCCGCTCTTCTAACATAATTTCATTGTTGAAAAGATTGGTTATCTTTCTCTTTACCAGGTGCGTGCAGTGAATTCCTTACGTACCCTGGGAGGAGTTGCTAAATTATTTTCTCACACAAAAGAGAAGGCAAGTAAAGAGGAAAGGTGTTCATCAAACAACAAACACAAAAGTTATTCATCCATGAATTTGATGATTAATCCCCATCCAAATGAAAGAAGGAAGGAGGACTGAGATACGGTTATGAATGAGGGGAGAATGCTATAGAATGATTTGTAAATGCGTTTGTATATTTAGGTTTTTTTGTTCGTATATAAGTGTTTCTTCTTGTAATACCGTAATTACCACTGACAACAGTAATTGGTCTGTTTAAATTGGTAACTACTGTTAGTAAAAGGATTAAAATCACTCACTTTGTTTAATTAAAAGTTAAATATAAAGGATCAAATATCACTAGGATCAAAATCATAATAAAGCCGTAATACAGAGACCAAAATAATTATTTTCCCTTTTATTTTTTCCATATTATTATGTAGTTTCTCTTTTGGAGCATTATACTAAAAACTGTCAAGTGAATTATTTAAAGTTTTCTTAGAAAGAGAGTTTGTTGATCAAAAAAATCATGGCCAAAATTTATAACTACCATTTCCCCCCTTAACACAGGAAACTCAGTTTTATATTAAAAAAAAGGATAAATTACATAAAGAGCCTAATATTCCTACCATATTTATTAACTCTCTCACTACTTTATTTTAATCACTTAATATATCACATGTTAACAAAAATTCATCGGATACATCCCCAAACTCATCGGATACATTCTCAAAAATCCAGCTTCTTGTAACCCTCGGTTATATGTTGTAACCACCAGATACATGAGGATACATATTGTAACCCCTCAGATACATGCGAATACATGTTGTAATTCCTCAGATACATGCAGATGCGATGCATCCTAAGACTAAACCATGTATCTGGACAACGGATACATGTGACTAAACTCGGACACATGCGAATACATTCAAGTTACTTATGTATCTGAATGTCTTATGCGATGTATCTGAGAAAGTAGTGGAAGAATGTGATGTATCCGAGAAAGTAGTGGGAGGATGAGTAATTAGCTCCTAAAGATGTGAGTTTTATGTTAGTTGCCCTAAAAAATAAAAAATTGAGTGTTGCGGAATTGATTATTTTATGTTTTACTTTCCAATAACTGGAATTGCGTGGATTAATAAAAAATTAAATTGTAAGATTTAGTAATATTTTAGAATTTAAAAAAAGGGTTTAAGGATATTACATTGTCATTATCAATATATAACTTTCTTTTTAAAATATTAAAATATTGTTCCATTAATAAATTATCACAAAATAAGATCATGCGCATATGTTTAAATTAAGTGAATACAAAAATGATATTAAATTTTTTATAAATACAAATATTCTCACACTATATCTATTCTTCTTATACATGTTTTCCCTGTTATGAATTAATTTTTTATTTTCCGTTTTACTTATAACTTATAAGCCAAAATAGTGTCATATATTTTATACTAGAAGTTGTTTTTCGTGCTCTGCACGGGCTCAATATTGATGCTAAAAAAATTTAAGATATTTTTAATTTAGATGTGCATATGTTATTTTATTTAGATCAATGAATTTTTTAGATATGAATACATTATTTTATTTAGATCAACAAAATTTATATAAGAATATTTTAAGTTATTAATTATTATGATTTATAATGTTTTTAATGTAATTTTCAAATATATAATAAGTTCTTAATCATTGTGATTTATAATACTTTTAATATAAGACAAATAAATTAAAATAGAGAAGAGTATAAAATATTTCGTCGGAGCTCGCCGAAGCAGGCATGTCATTCATGATATGCACGGGCCCAATATTGATACTCCAAAATTTTAAGATATGCCTAATTTAGATATACATACATTATTTTATTTTATTTAAATCAATAAAATTATATAAGAATATTTTAAGTTGTTCATTATTGTGATTTATAATACTTTTAGTGTAATTTTTTTATTGTGATTCGTTCATTATTGTGATTTATAATAATTTTAATATAATTTTTTTGTTGTGATTCATAATACTTTTAATGTAATTTTTTTATTATAATTTATAATAACTTTTAATGTAGTTTTCAAACATATAATGAGTTATTAATTATTGTGATTTATAATACTTTTAATGTTAGATAAACAAATTAAAACGGAGAAGAGTATAAAAAAATTCATATAAGAATATTTTAAGTTGTTAATTATTGTGATTTATAATACTTTTAATGTAATAATATAATTTTTAAATATATAATTAGTTGTTAATTATTGTGATTTATAATATTTTAATATAAGATTAATAAATTAAAATGGAGAAGAGTATCAAATATATAATTAGTTATTAATTATTGTGATTTATAATAGTTTAATATAAGATAAACAAATTAAAATGGAGAAGAGTATAAAAAATTTTGAAACAGTCCGCCAAAACAGGCATGTCGTCCACGTGCCTGCTTATCATTTTTTGAAACAGAATCCGCCAAAGCAGGCATGTCGTCCACATGCCTGCTTACTAGCACTTTTTATATAGACTAGATATAAAGGAGCTCGTGCTAGCACGGACCGAATATATATTATTTTCTTTGTTATTTATGTAATACAGATAGATTTAGATAGTCAATTAAATTTTTTATATAGTTTTTACATATTTTAAGTTGTTAACTATTGTGATTTATAATACTTTTTATGTAGTTTTAAATAATACATGTTACTCCCTCTGTCTCAATTTATGTGATATTGATAAAATTTCTAGAGTCGACTAAATTTTTTTATATATCTTTTAAATATTTTAAGTTGTTAATTATTGTGATTTATAGTATTTTTTCTTCTGTCCTGATTTATGTGACACCGATAAAATTTTGAGAGTCAATCAAATTTTTATGTATTTTAAATATTTTAAGTTGTTAATTATTGTGATTTATACTATTTTTTTTACGTAATTTTTCAAATATATAACATATTAAAAAAAAGATAAATAAATTAAACCAAATATATATATATATATATATATATATATATATATATATATATATTTAAGCAGGCAGCACAAGCAGATACGTCGATCTCGCGCCTTCTTGAGCTGCTACAACTGCCTCTTCTAATATACTAGATATCAAACCCCGTGCTACGCACGGGCCCAATATTGATAATTCAAAATTCTAAGATATGCCTAATTTTGATATGCATATATTATTTTATTTAGATTAATATTTTTTTTAGATATGCATACACTATTTTATTTAGATCAACGAAATTCATATAAGAATATTTTAAGTTGTTAATTATTGTGATTTATAATACTTTTAATGTAAATTTTTTATTGTGGTTTATAATACTTTTGATGTAATTTTTAAATATATAAGAAATTATTAATTATTGTGATTTATAATACGTTTAATGTAAAACAAATAAATTAAAATATAGAAGAGTATAAAAAATTTCAGAGTGGAGCCCATTGAAGCAGGCATGTCGATCGCTTGCTGCCTGCTTCAGCAGCTAACCACCACTTCTTATATAGTAAAAAAAAAGTAGAAAGAAAGACTAATTGGCTAGAATTTTGTGAGGTTTGGGACGTGGAAAGTTTAACGTGTATGTTAGGAAATTTTGATTTTTTTAAAATTATTTTTTAATGTGCAGTTTACATGTAGTTAATAAGCAAATTAGTTATTTTTTCGGTCAAATACACATGCGACCCCTTAAACTTATTCGAATTGTTTATTAAGACACTTAAACTTGAATTTATTCTTATTAAACACCTAAATTCCTCATAAATTGTATCAATTGGACACATTTGGCTAAAACAGTTAAAATACAAAGTGCGTGCATTTCACACACAATTGACGTGGAAAAAATCCAATGAGACAGTGACACGTGAATTTTGCTCCCAAATAATAAGGAATAATATTTTTTAGGGAATAAAATAAAAAGCTCTTCTATATCTCTATGTCTATCTCGATCGTCGATCGGTCAAGATTTCCTTCCGATTCTCGCTATAACTTTATCATTTCGATCGTCATTTCTCTCTTAAATCCTTATTTTGCATTTAAATCAAATATTAATACGGGCATACAATAAATGATACGAATAACGGGAGTCATGAACAAGAATTGGGGAATAAAACTGACATAGAGAAGATATTGGTACAATCACCGATTGACCGATGTGAAAACTCCATAAACAGCAATGTGAAAGGTCCAAGGACCACCATAACTCTTCCATATTTTCATTATTTGCATAGATCACCTTTGTTCATCATTGAAACACCTCTGCACCACTTCTATTCTTTTGCCTGGTTCATTGGAAAGATCTGACAGAGGGTTCTCGAGGTTTCGGCCAACTACTTCGATTCGCTGATCAAGTTCAAATTTGATTTGTCAGTTGTGATTTTATTTTGAAGCTCTATTTAAATTTCAATTGTCAGAGATCGTTCTTGCATACCATATTCGACAATAACCAGATTAGAAACTTGTCATTGGTCATGAAATATTTTGGCAAGTGGTGAGAGACTTTAAGCAAAATCAGAGGAGAGAGAGAGAAAATGTAAAAACAGAAAGAGAACAAAAGATATAATCCAATTAAGCATTTGTGAAATAATAAACGCGTTCCAAAAGAGTGAAAAACACACTTTGCCATTTCAGCAAAATGTGTTAATTGGTACAATTTTAAAGAGTTTAGATGTTCAATAGCAACAAACCCAAGTTTAAGTATCTAAATAGAAAAGTCGAACAAGTTTAAGGGGTCGCATATGTATTTGGCCTATTTTTTACTTCGCTCTGTTTTTTCGCCTTTCTGCCGGCGGACGTTGCCTCTGCCACGACGAACCTCCGTCGCAGCTCCGGTGAGGCGCGTGAATCCAGATCTTCGCCGGTCAGATCTGCTCCGGCTAGATCTACTCCGGTCAGATCCAAGTCTTGCTTGGCTCTCTTCCTCTCTTTTCTTTGTGTTTCTTGTGTATCTTCTCCTTGCAGGTCCTTTGCAACCTCAGATCCAGCCCAATTTCCGGCGTCCACCGAGCTTCCGACGACCACCAAGATTTCGGCGAACAAGAAGATTCCGGCGACCAATTTCGACACCTCATCTTGCCGGAATTCAACCACTTTAGCAGCAAACCGTCCTTCTCTCCTCACAGCTTGACCCCGGTGACTTCTATCCCTAGGCTTTATTTTCGTCCTCAGTTTTTTATCGCAATCTTGATAGCCTATTTAGGTTGATATTTCTGTCATTGCTTTAACACTCGCTGTCTAGTTTTTACATTTTATATTGATTTTGATTTGTAGTGTATTCGGGAAGCAAATTATTGGCTCTATATCGTGTTTGGTAGTGTAATTCCTGTCTCTTGTACCTCATTTTGCTTTTCTTGTCATATAGTTGTCTAGTATAGAGTAGTTGGTGGAGTTGGTTTATCCTTGATTATAGCGCAAGTTTTAGTGGCTTTGGTGAATGATGGTCGAGTAGGGTCATGTCATCGGTCGCACTCGGGTGTGGGGGCAGGGTCGGGGGTGGGGCCGGGGGCGGGGCCGGGGCCGGAGGCGAGGGGAAGGAGAGGTAAGGGGGGTAAGGGAGCATCTAGGTTGAGAATAGGGTCTTGGAACATAGGGACTTTATCCGGAAAGTCCATAGAGCTAGTGAAGGTCCTAAGGAAGAGGAGGATTAGCATAGCGTGTGTCCAGGAGACTAAATGGGTGGGCACTAAGGCGCGAGAGGTAGATGGGTATAAGTTGTGGTACTCAGGAGGTGTGAGGAATAGGAATGGGGTAGGTATCCTAGTGGATGAGGAGTTGAGAGAGCAAGTGGTGGAGGTTAAGAGGGTCAACGATAGGTTGATGACAATTAAGTTAGTCCTTGGAGGGTCTACTTTGAACATTATTAGTGCGTACGCACCACAAGCGGGATTAGATGAGGAGGAGAAGAAATGCTTTTGGGAGGCTTTGGATGAGGTAGTGGGAGGTTTGCCTGATACTGAGAAGCTTTTCATTGGAGGAGACTTCAATGGGCACATCGGGGCATCTTCGAGGGGTTATGACGATGTGCATGGAGGCTTTGGTTTCGGGGATAGGAATGAAGGGGGTGCCGCACTCTTGGATTTCGCTAGAGCCTTTGGGTTGAGAGTAGCTAACTCTAGTTTCCCGAAGAAGGAGGAGCACTTGGTTACCTTCCGTAGTTCGGTGGCCAAGACTCAGATAGACTTTTTGCTCCTTAGGACAGGTGATAAAGGTCTTTGTAAAGACTGTAAGGTTATCCCAAGTGAGAATCTTTCGACCCAACATAGACTCTTAGTGATGGATTTAGAGATCAAGAAGGAGAAAAAGAAGCGGATTGTGGATGACCGGCCTAGGATTAAATGGGGTAGCCTGACTATGGCCAGTGCACTGGAAATAGGGGAGAAGTTGTTGACTAGGGGGGCTTGGGGGAGTAGTGGGGATGTGGATAATATGTGGGATACGACCGCTAGTTGCATAAGGGAGATGGCTAGAGAGGTGTTGGGCGTCTCGAGAGGTCGTTCTGGCAAGCATCGAGGGGACTGGTGGTGGAATGGAGAAGTAAAAGGAAAGGTGGAGGCAAAAAAGGGGTCATATGCGAAGTTGGTAGAGAGTAAGGATGAGGAGGAGAGGCGAAGGAATAGGGAGACGTATAAGATTGCTAGGAAGGAGGCTAAGTTAGCGGTAACGGCAGCTAAAACGGCAGCCTTTGAAAGCTTATACGCGACTTTAGAGGATAAAGGTGGGGATAAGAAGTTATACAGGTTAGCAAAGGCTAGAGAGAGGAGGACTCAGGACCTTGACCAAGTGAAGTGCATCAAGGACGAAGATGGCAAAATACTAGTAGATGAGGTACTCATTAGGAGGAGATGGCAGTCTTACTTCCATGGACTCTTGAATGAAGAGGGGGACAAAAGCTTTGTGCTGGGAGATTTGGCACACTCAGAGATGAGTCGTGACTATGATTATTGTAGCCGTATAAAGGTTGAAGAGGTTAAGGTTGCGATCCGTAAGATGCGAAGGGGTAGGGCGACGGGGCCAGATGAGATTCCCGTTGATTTTTGGAAGAGCTCGGGTGAGACAGGTGTGAAGTGGCTAACCGAGTTGTTTGATGGTATTTTTAGAACGGCAAAAATGCCTGAAGCTTGGAGATAGAGCACGATGATTCCTTTGTACAAGAACAAGGGCGATATTCAGAGTTGCAACAACTATAGGGGTATCAAATTGCTAAGCCACACTATGAAGGTCTGGGAGAGGGTGGTGGAGTTGAGGTTGAGACAGATCGTGCCTATTTCAGAGAACCAGTTCGGCTTTATGCCAGGACGCTCGACTACAGAAGCTATTCATCTCCTTAGAAGACTGGTGGAGCAGTACAGGGAAAGGAAGAAGGACTTGCACATGGTGTTCATCGATCTAGAAAAGGCGTATGATAAAGTCCCTAGGGAGGTCCTTTGGAGGTGCTTGGAGGCTCGAGGTGTACCCGTGGCGTACACCAGATCAATTAAGGACATGTATGAGGGGGCCAAGACTCGCGTTAGAACTGTGGGAGGAGATTCGGAGCACTTTCCCGTGTTAATGGGGTTGCACCAGGGATCGACCCTTAGCCCGTTTCTATTTGCCTTGGTAATGGATGTATTGACGCGGCAAATACAAGGTGAGGTGCCATGGTGCATGTTATTTGCGGATGATGTAGTTTTGGTGGACGAGACTCGCGGAGGAGTTAATGCTAAGTTGGAGGTTTGGAGACAGACCCTCGAGTCGAAGGGGTTTAGGTTGAGCAGGACCAAGACTGAATATATGGAGTGCAAGTTCAGTGAGGCGACTCAGGATGATGACGTAGAAGTGAAGCTGGATACACAGGTCATCCAAAAGAAAGGGAGTTTCAAGTATCTTGGGTCTATTATCCAAGGAAGTGGAGAGATTGATGAGGATGTCACCCATCGTATTGGTGTTGGGTGGATGAAATGGAGGCTCGCATCTGGAGTCTTGTGCGATAAGAAGGTGCCTACTAAACTTAAAGGCAAATTCTACAGAGTGGTGGTCCGACCAGCTTTGTTGTATGGAGTTGAGTGTTGGCCAGTAAAGAACTCCCATATTCAAAAGATGAAGGTGGCGGAGATGAGGATGTTGCGGTGGATGTGCGGATTTACTAGGAGAGATAGGATTAGGAATGAGGATATTCGAGATAAGGTGGGTGTGGCGTCGGTGGAAGATAAGATGCGGGAAGCGAGGTTGAGATGGTTCGGACATGTGAGGAGGAGAGGCACGGATGCTCCAGTGCGGAGGTGTGAGAGGTTGGCTATGGATGGTTACAGGAGAGGACGAGGTAGACCGAAAAAGTATTGGGGAGAGGTGATTCGACAGGACATGGCGCAGTTGCAGCTTACCGAGGACATGACCCTAGATAGGAAGGTGTGGAGGACGCGGATTAGGGTAGAAGAGTAGTAGGTAGAAGTGTGCCCCGACTAGTAATCGTAGTGTTACGCTTATAGTCTCTTGTTCTTGGATTCCTCGTGGTAGTATTTTGTGGCAGTGCTCTGTTTCTGTCTGTTGTTTGTTAATACATATTACTTCCTATCGCCTCTTGTAGTTTTATCTTGTATTTTTATCCTGTATCATTGTTACGTCCTTTTTAGCCTTTTTTAGACTGTTTTGTCTTGAGCCGGGGGTCTATCGGAAACAGCCTCTCTACCTCACCTCTGAGGCAGTGGTATGGACTGCGTACACTCTACCCTCCCCAGACCCCACGCTGTGGGAATACACTGGGTATGTTGTTGTTGTTGTACATTATCTTTATTTTTTCATGTTTAAATTAGATTTTTCTGATATTGACACTTGTCAGCTTAAGAATGTTTTACTTCTCATTTTATATATAGAGATTCATTTTTTAATGTTTAAATTAGATTTTTCTGATGGTCAGCCTAAGAATGTTTTGCTTCTCATTTTATATATAGAGATTTATTTTTTAATGTTTAAATTAGATTTTTCTGGTGTTGCCCCTTAGGTCATATCCAACCACACTCTAAATTACTCTCTACTCTTTATAAATGGAGAGTAAAAATAGAGAGTGGTTGGAGAAGCCACTCTCTATTTTACTCTCTACTCTCCATAAATAGAGAGGATGAATAGTAGCTCTCTAAATATAGATAGCTACTATTCATCCTCTCTATTTCACTATTCATTATTTTATTATTATTTTTAGTACTAAATATTTTTATTTTACATATTTAAATTATATAAGACTAAATAATTAAGTCCCTAATATTCGTAATTATTTTTTAATATAATTTTAAATTTATATTAATTATATTATTTTTAATTTAATTTTCATAAATAATATTTTTATTTAAGATATACGTTAGTTTTATTATAATTTCTAGTTGTAAAAAAATATCATCACATAAAAAAATGTACGAAAAAATATTTTGCGATGAAACAAGAATCATACCGAAAAGATGTTGAACATGCATTCGGGGTTTTGCAATCACGTTTTGCAATTGTCGTCGACCATCACGTTTTTGGAGAAAAAAAGTGCTCCATGATATAATGACTACATGTTTTATATTGCACAACATGATAATCGAGGATGAGCGTGCTCTTAATGCACCAATTCAAGATATTTCGAAAGCTCCAACACCAACGGTAGAATGACAGTAGATGAAAATAATCTATTTGAACAATTTTTTGCCAGACATAAAAAAGTTAAGGACAAAAATGCTCATTTTGAACTTCATAATGCAGTAGTAGAGCATTTATAGGAGTAACGTAATAATCTTGAAAGTTGAATATTTTTTTAAGTTATAATATTTATTTAATTATATTTCATTTATGATTTTACTTTTATTTGAATTGTCCATTAATATGTAATTTATATAATATTTGCTTAAAATTTATTTTATTTAAAAATTTGAGGTAAAATATAATTTTATATTACATGAAGATTTGAAAAAAATATGAATAATATGTGGTGATTATGTAAACATAGAAGAAATGATTTATTTTAAAATATGAAAATATAATTGAAATAGAAATAATAATATAATATTGAAGAAAGAGAAAATAGAGGATAAAATTGAGGGTAAAATAGAGAGTGGTTGGAGTTGCTTCTTTTACACTCTATATTTAGAGAGTAAAATAGAGTGTGGTTGGAGATGCCCTTATCAGCGTAAAAATATATTTTTTTTTTTTATATATATATATATATATATATAAATTCTCTTTTTATATATAAATAGATAGATTAAGAATTAGGGTAATTAGCTCGCCCATTATAGGAGTAAAAGTACGCACTTATATAGAAAAATACTTTATCTTAAAATTGTTACTCCTCCATTTCAATTTGTTTAATTTACTTTCTTTTTAAGTTCGTTAGAATGACTCTTTCACTTTTTAGTAACTTTTCATATGATATATTTAAAGCCGCAAGATTAAAGAAATTTTATTACATTTGATATATCTTTAATTTAAGATCATAAAATTTAAAAATCTTATTAATTTTTTTTAACTTTGTATCAAGTCAAAATAGATCAAAGAAATCAAAACTGAGAAAGTAATTATTAACTAATTTATTACTTAAATAAATTAATGAATAATTTAAGATGGACATCCACCGAATTATGGTTTGATTAGTTGGACTTTTCTTGGGGTATGGTGCCAGAATTTAGAGAAATCCATGGCAAGAGATGCACCACGTAGATTTCGAGATTATTTCTCGCCATTTTATTTCTCCGGCGTAAAGCACACCGTTAATATATAATGTCAGAAACTTACATTTCGATGCATAACCAACAACTTTCCCAATTCTGAATTTCCGACCCATTTGATAACCCGGATTATTTTCCTCTTCCCTTTTTTCTATCTGAACTTCCAAAATTCCAATGGCGCCGGAGAAATTGACGGACTACGAGCGGCGGAGGATTGAGAATATAAAGCGCAATGAAGAAATGCTTGCCTCCCTTAAGATTCAGTCCCGAGTTTCTCAACTTTCCGCTGTCTCCAAGCGTCCAAGGTCCCCCCTTTGCGCGTTTTCTCCTCTTTTTGTGTTGTATTTTCTTTCTCTACTTTGAGTTATTTTCAGTCCACTTTACGGCTTCTTTAGCACTCTACTCTTTCAATACTTTCAGAGGCCGTATTACCATGTACCCTTATGAGGGAGTGTGCTAATTGGATATTTTTATTTCCCCGGAAAAACCCTTTCCTGGACCTGTGCAGTTAAGATGTATAGACTTGGTGTTCTTATCGTAGTAACTGTGGGTTGTATCTTAATCATTTTACAATCTCATTTCAAAATTTGGATTTTTAGATTTTTTTTATTTTTATTTTTGGTTAAAAGCGAATTTATATTAGAATAGCTAAGGCAGGAGAATGTCTGCACCTCTAACAGTAGTAGAGGTGTTTGCAGATGAAGTATTAGTAAAGCTGGCCACATCCCGGCCAGATAGGTTAATGCTATTGTCTGAAACTTTCCTAGTAGAAACAGTTCCTAGAATGTCTGCTGCAAGCACTTCCTTTACAAACACCGGAGGAACTATCAACACAGATGGGCTGCAAAAAACTGCAAGATTTGCTCCTTCCTTCGCTAATGAGTCTGCCACCCTATTTTGCTCCCGGTATGTGTGGGTTAGCGCCGCTGATCCCAGTCTGCTGATACTATTTTTTTTATTTAAAGAAGTGGGGTGAGAGAGGCACTCGAGTCAACTATACTAATTTTGACGGACATGTTTTTTTTTTTTTTTGAAAAATTCGAGAGAGGAGAGGAAAAAGTTTCCAACTTTAATTGTTCTGGAATTCTGGTGTACTTTCCAAATTTATTTGTAAAATACAAATGAATTACCATCGACAATTGAAAAGTGGATCTGGCAATTAAACTGGATGGAAGGAATACGATATTCATGTTTGTGTGCTTCTTTACCCTTCTGAATGAGGTAAAAGCAAGCATATGTATAATGTTAGCTCGTTTTATCTGTGTACAAACAACAACAACAACATACCCAATGCATTAGGGTAGAAGATTAGGAGGTAGGAGTGCATATATGCTAGTAGGTAGGAGTGTTGTCCTTATTAGTAGTCGTAATGCTACGCTTGGTGTTTCTTGTTCTTGGATTTTGGTTGATATCTGTTGTTTCGGGTAGATCGACTGTAGTATTATTTTGTGGTAGTAATTTTCTGTTGCTATCTGTTGTTGTGTTACTCCTTATTGTCTCTTGTACCTCTATTACATCTTTTGTCTAGATTGTTGTTTGTCTTGAGCCGAGGGTCTATTGAAAACAGTCTCTCTACCTCACCTCTGATTTAGTGGTCCAGACTGCATATTAATGAATTAATGCATATGTTAAATGAGTGTTTTCTGTAGTTTTATTTGTTTGCTGAAGTAAATTAGCCATTTGTTTGACATGACAGAGCTCAAAGCAAATCATATCAGACAAGTCCACAGAAGAAACAAAAGTCTAAATCACCCATGGTACTGCGGCGGTCTCTCAGGACTCAAGGTATTCCACCGGAATCTTCTACCGTGAGTGGGCTAAAGGATGATTTCGATGATATCTCAGGTAGGATAGCACCTAACAAGAACTCACAACCCACAGCCAAAAAGTCACCTCGAGAACCTATTCCCATAAGTATGAGAGATGCATATGGTGGCAACTTTGATATCTCAAATAAAAAATTGATTGAAACAATTAAGGGTTTCTCTCATAAGATTGACGATGAGAGCGTGGATGAAAACTCCATTTTGGGTGACTGGATAGAGAAAAGAAAGGCTTCTGGCACAGTTCATTTGCAATCATTGAGGTTGGAACCAGACAACATAGCACGGGTTGTGCCAGGAAGAATATTAAATGTGCGTTTTTTCCCCACCAACAATGTTCGAATGGTTGCTGTAGGGAACAAATTTGGCAATATAGGTTTCTGGAATGTTGATGCTCCACAGGAGGATGGAGATGGGATTTATTTGTACCATCCTCATTCGGGGCCAGTTTCAGGGATACTTGTGGACCCTTTTTCTGTTACAAAGGTATGGTTAGTTTTTGTTTCAAGAGTTATAAACTGCTAGCAATCTTGTAATTTTCTCACTTGGATGGCCATTTATTTTCAGATACAGTAATTAGAACATATATGCTGAAAAAGCTGATACCTTTGCTTCTTACATTGATTGACCTTTTCTTTTCATATGGCTAGGCATAGTGTGTTCATGTTAAAGGAAACCTGTAGAAGACCAAAGTATTTTGGTGGAAATGCATGCTTTAGAAAGAAAATAAATTTAGAAAATTGCATTGGTGTTTAAACTGTGTTTCATACCTTTACAAGTTTATGCTGGTATTCTGTGATGTGGTTTATGCAATAATGCATTTTACTGTTTTTATTGCTTGTCTTTATATGGTATTGTAACTGTTCTCTTGCTTTCTGGATTATGCTAGGAAGGCCTTTTTATAGGCCTTTTTTTCTTGCTTCATGAGTGATGAACAGCTCTAGATATGTGTGTTTTTGAATTACACTTGCCTTTTCTTTTGCAGATGTTCACTTCTTGCTATGATGGATTTATCAGGGTGATGGACATTGAAAAGGAAATGTTTGGTTTGGCATATTTGAGTGAGCAACCTATATTTTCCATATCACAGCGACCACATGATATGAAGTCCATATATTATGGTGAAGGCAGTGGGGAACTTGGTATTTGGGATCTCAGGGCAGGAAAATCTTCAGCATCGTGGAAATTGCATGAAGAAAGGATCAACACAATAGATTTTACCTCTGAAAACTGTAATATTATGGCAACAAGTTCTACAGATGGTAGTGCATGCATTTGGGATTTGAGAAAAGTTAGTGCACATAAACCAAAATCCTTGCAAAATGTCTTCCACAAAAGAGCAGTGCATTCGGCTTACTTTTCACCTTCTGGAAGGTTTCTTGCCACAACAAGGTATTTACGTTTCGTTTATGCCATTCGAATAGATTATATTATGGATAGTTAAGAAAATTGAAAGCTTAGTATTCTGTGTATCTGAAATTTTTAACCGCCTTACTTGATTACTTTTATTATCAGCTCTGTAGCAGAGATTGACATGGCTAATTCTTTTTCTTTTTATTTCGGTTTGTGCAGTATCGATAATAAGGTTGGTTTGTTGAGTGGCGCTAATTATGAAGATACAGCTATGATCTCCCATTATAATCACACAAACAGATGGATTTCCTCATTCAGGTTTAGCTAGTCCGTTAATAGCAAATTTTAACATTTTAATTTATGTTATGAATTACATTACCATCTCCCCTAAGCATTTAATGTAGTGATGTTTTTTTTACTGTGCAGAAGCTATTGTTCATAGTTATTCTACTTTGTCTTTATGTTGATGTGAAGTTGAGATAATTTGCTACAAGTTATATAAGTTCGTTCTTTGAGCGTCTAGTTTATGGGACAGAATTACTAAAAGCTTATTCCTCCTTTTTGAGATAATACCTTGAGCAGAAAAAAGATGTTTACTTGTTATCTGTTCTATCTTGTGCTGGTAGGATAGGCAGTTGGTTGTGTGCATATCTCCAAAAGTTAATATGGCTATTATTTACATTTGACTCACTTATGCATGCTTAGTTATCATAGACTAACATCATTATTTTCTGTAAATGTTCACTTGGGGAAGCAGAGGAATATGGGGTTGGGATGATTCCTATATCTACATTGGCAATATGCAAAGAGGAGTTGATGCAATCTCAGTAGCTGACAAGAAACTTGATTTTACCTTACGAAGTGCACACATGACTGCTATTCCATGCCGATTTGATGCACATCACGAAGAAATTGGAATGCTTGCAGGGGCTACAAGCGGTGGACAGGTATATATCTGGACAGCATCTTAAGTTGGTGCCTATAGATGCTAGTAAATTTATGATCATGGTGGCAGAGCTGCATTTTCCTATCTGGCTAACGTGCATTCTGTAAAAGGACTAGAAACGGTTTACCTTTTAGGTTTTTGTGGATTCTTTTTGTTGTTCACTGTTCACATTAATAGCTGTTCATTATGTTTCTATTGACCAATTCAATATCCCATATCAACTTTGGTTATTTTTTCGGGACAACTACACAAATGCCCTTTAGAGGAAGTGGCTTTGTATTTTGGTCTTACAAAAATAGTCTTCCTTGTTTTTTATGTATAGAGCAACTACCTTTTTGCCCCTCTACACCTCAAATATTTTTAAATAACTCTCAATGCTCATTTGTCTCTCAACTTTTATATATATTTCTTTTTCTCCTTTCCTCTTTTTTCTTTCTTTTTTTTTATTTCTATATTTTTTTATTTTTATTTTTTTTATTTCTATTTTTTTTCTTTTTTTCTCAACCTTTATTTTTCTTTTATTTTTTGTTTTATTCTTTCTTCTACGTTTTTTTTTTCTCAATCTTTCTTTTTTTCTTTTCTCCTCACAATTCTATTTTTTTTATTTTTCTCAACCTTTATTTTTTGTTGTCTTTTTTTTTTTTTTTTTTTTTTTTTCTCTTTTTTTCTCAATATTTTTTTTTCTCTCAACTTCAATTTCTTATTTTTTTCTTTGGTTTTTAATTTTTCTTTTCTCTTTTTTTTAATCAATTTTTTCGACCTTTATTTTTTTTATGAGATGTTCTATAATTCTTGCTTTAGAGGCAAGACTTAGCCCAAAACTTCCAAACAACAAATTACGCCCATGAGCAAGACTTGACACTAGTATATTGTTCTTGATTTATAAAATGTTTTATAACACTTGCCTCAGAGGCAAGACTTAGCCCAAGGACCTCTAAAAAATACAAGTTACGCTCCATGGGCAAGAGTTCACACTACTTCATTATGTCTAAATTTATGAGATACTCTATAACTCTTGCCTTAGAGGCAAGACTTAGCTCAAGGATTTTCAAACAACAAGTTATGCCCCACGAGCAAGACTTGACACTATCCTCATTGTGTCTTGACTTATGAGACATTCTATAACTCTTGCTTTAGAGACAAGACTTAGCCCAAGGACTTTCCAAACACAAGTTACGCCCCATGGGCAAGAGTTGCCACACTATCATATTGTGCTTGATTTATGGAATGCTCTATAACGCTTGCCTAAGAGGCAAGACTTAGTCCAAGGACTTCCAAATAACAAATTACGCCCCATGGGCAAGAGTTGACACTATCATATTGTGTCTTGATTTATGCGATGTTCTATAACTCTTACCTTAGAGGCAAGACTTAACTCAAGAATTTTCAAACAACAAGTTATGCCCTACGAGCAAGGCTTGACACTACCTTATTGTGTCTTGATTTATGAGATGTTTTATAACTCTTGCCTTAGAGGCATGACTTGTTCCAAAGGACTTCCAAACAACAAAGCACACCCTTAAGTTTACTTTGATGTTAAAGAAAGAAGATCCTCTTTGAGGATTATCCAATTTTTTATTCATTAGCAAAAAATAATAGATGTTAAGAAAAAAGAAAAAAGAAAAGAGAAAAGGAAAAAATAAAGATATAAAAAAAAAAAAAAAAAAAAAAAAGAGAAAAAAAATAAAGGTTGAGAAAAAGAGAAAAAAAATGTGAAGCGAGGGCTAAAGTGTGAAGCGATCTCCCATCTATCTAGGTCGTCACTATGAGAAATCTGCGAGCTCGAGCTAGCACCGGCTCGATGAGCCTCATCCTCCTTTCTTGACAATTGCATGGCCTACTGCATCTGCTGGGAGAAGAAGAGGTTCTGGGTCACCTCAACACCTACCTGATCTACCTCTTGTATTTCCTTAGTCTCCGAACTACCATCTACACTATCTCCTCCTAGCGAGTCATTGATAGGGTTCTGCTCCCTCTAGGGTGACTCCAAAGCAACATCCAAGAAATTTAAGTCGGGACCCAAATGTGTAGCATCCAATTTTAGGTTGTCTACTACCCGCCTCAATGAAACTACGAACCCCTCAAGTGTATTCATTCGGGCACATAATTTGCCACGCTCTCAAGGGCCGGCTTTAATGCCTCCTTGATTGCATTCTGAATTATTGTGGGGATTTCTTTGGCTAGCTTGCTTAGCTGAGTATTATTGTTGTGAGTCATTTCGGCAAACTTTTTGAGACCACTCACTGAAGAAGGATGTGAAGAGGGTGAAGGACTAAGGGGCATTGAATCAGTTTGTGCATTACCCAACACTGCGGGAGTAGGAATATCAGACCCTGACTGTGTGGCAGAGGAATCAAGAGTACTAGCAGCCTCTGAAGTACCCAAGCCTAGAGCAAACTTCCTTTTTTATCCTTGGGAGCATCCTTGTCCTACTTCTTGTCTAGATCAATGACTCCACTAGCGAAAACTGATAATAAGTGGAAAAATTGTGCAATTGATGCCGATTACTTCTATTTTGCAAGATTATCTGATTTAGAAGTGATCGGTGCAAAATCGGATGAAAACAAGTCAAGATGGAGAAAATTCTGGAATTCTGGGCAACTCAGCGCAATCGCGCTGAAAGGGCGCCAATGGCGCTGAAGGCGGATGACAAGCTTGTGTGTGATCGCGCTGTGATAGTGCAATAGTACTACAGAGAGAGACGGTCAATGCCAGTCAAAGGAAAGGACGCGATTGCGCCAAGACATCGCGATGGCGCTGACCAGCATGAGTCCCTTGAGCGCGATCGCGCCTCTTTAGCGCGATAGCGCTTCACTGTACCTAAACGTGAAAATGGGCAGAAATGACATTTCACCTTGGTGGAAACCCCAATTGATACAAAAGACTCCTCAGCCGTCTTGAAACATATCTTTGGCTATTTTCAAAACTTTTGAGCAAGCTTGGGAGCAAGGTTCATCAGCCAACATCATAAGAGTGAAGATTTGGATGCTTTGTATTGTAAAATCTTTAGATTCCATTCTTCAGCTCTTGTTCTTAATTGCTATTCATTTGGTGTATTATTGACTTGAGGTTTTGGGGTTCGTATTAGAGATAATACTTGTTAGGTTTTTTATTCTAAATTTAGATTTGTACCTATTTGATTATTTGGGTCTCTTGAATCTTGCATTGCTAGAATTTATGGTCAATGGTTGCAAACATTGACTTAGTTTTCTGATTTGGGTTATTGCTCGAGAGAGAATTTCCCTAAATTCAGGAAGATTCAATAGTGGGAACTTGGGTATCCATCTAGATTGGAGGCTAGAGATAGCTCCAATTGCGGATTCTCCCATTTAAGGGTCCGAGCTAGAGATAGGATGACCTCCCCAAGTTATTTGGCTGGTTTATTGCTTACTCGTGTTAGTTCGAGAGAAAATACATGAGATATATGCTCGATTGGTGGAGAGACACTTTGGCATACATATAGCCAAGACTACCTAGGTGTCAACCGGGTGGTCTTGTGAATTTGAATTCCCAAGCCCATTTCCCCTTGTTTTCCTTGCTTGACAAAAGCAAGGAAAGCCATTGATCAATTATATTTTATTTGATTTTCTTTATCTTTTAGTTATAGTTAAACCCCCCCTTTTTAGATCCCTTTTTGTTATTTGAACTTCAATAAGTTGCTTAGATTCTTTATTAGCTCGATCGTGACTACATTGTTCTCTTAGGTTCGACCCCGACACTTGTTGGGAATTATAATTTTTGTTTTGACTATGCGATCGCTGTGATCTCCCACTTAGAGAGCCACGATTTGAGCGTTTATCAAAATACAAAAAGGCTCTAAAAGCAATTCAGGATAAATTTCAAATTTGCATGCTACGTAAGGGGTCACAAAAGTTAAGGAGGCACCGGGGTCCAACAAAGCATACACATCGAAAGAGAACACTTTCAACATACCAGTGACAACATCTGGGGAACCCTCCTGGTCCTGGTGAGAGGACATAGCATAAAGTCGGTTCTGGCGCTGACCACCAGAACTAGAAGCTATGCCCTGCTGGGCTGGTCAACCTCCTGGGGCTGCTAGAGCAGACTGAACCCTACCACCTCCCTACCCCTTCTTAGACGAAAGACAATCTCTAACCATGTGTCCAACTTGTCCACACCCAAAGCATGCACCCGTGCCCAAACGACACTCTCCCGGGTGATTCTTCCCACACTTGCTGCAAATGGGATGGGATCGTCCTTTAGCAACACTCCCCTAAGACTGCGAATAAGAACCAGATCCTCTACCAGTTTAATCATGATGAGGCCTTGGGGCTTGGGTAGGAGCACTAGCAGAAGAATGAACGGGTCCTGATGACTTCTTCTGAAACGAGGAGCGGTGCCCGCCACCGAACCTCTGATGGCCAAAACCTAAACTCTCGGATCTAACTCTCTTGTTCTCTCTAGACATCTCCCTAAGCTTGTCCCCCTCGATCTGGTGAGCATGAGTCATAAGTTTGAAAATGTTCATATCACTCAACAACATAGCAAACCTGCACTCCTTCTTCACCATATTTGAAACCATATAGATAAACTTGCTCATCTGATCCTGTGGGTCAGCCACCATAGTAGGAGCATATATGGAGTGCTGAGTGAACCTCAAACTGTACTCCTGGACTATCATGGATCCTTGTCTCGAGTTCACAAACTCTTCAGCTTTCGCTTGCCTCAATTCTCGGGGAAAGAACTAATCTAGGAAGGCCCTCTCAAAACCCTCCCAAGTCATAGGGACCTCGTCCCTAGCTCTAGCTTCCTTCCATTGCGTGAACCAGATATGGGCTACATCCTTGAGTTGATAGGACGCGATCTCCACACAATCAACATCACCCACTTGCATAACATCAAATATTTTCTTCACTTCATCAATAAAGCTAAGTGGGTCCTCACTCACCTTCGAACCCCAAAATTCAGGTGGGTTCATTCAGACAAAATCACGAACCCAGGCCGCTACCCCACCTTGAGGATGGACTGGGATAGGAGCCGACTGGTTGGTCTGAGCGGCCAAGGTCTGGGCTAGTAAATGGATGGCGTTCCTGAATTCCTCATTCGTGACCTCAGGGGACAGAACTGGAGGAGCAGCATTCCAAGCAGCTCGGTGAGGCATAGCACATCGAGGCATGATCTGAAACGTACAAGGAAAGGATTAGAGGGATATTAGAGTTAAACTCTAATGCACGATGTGATCATGAAAGAAGTGAGGTTTTTCTAAGACATCTCATAGCTTCCCTTTTATAAGTGTGACACGCTTCACACCCATGAGAGAGATTCTACTCGATGCGGCTTTCAGATATCCTAGGATTCTTGAACCTGGCTCTGATACCAAGTTTTTCACGCCCCAAGGTTACCCCTAGACGTAACACGGGATTCGGGGCACGAGTGCCCTACACTAACCCTTGGTCATGGCATACTCAGTCATTCATAAAAAAGCATAGCGGAAGCATATATAGAATATTAGGTAATCCAAAACCATAAATGATAAGTCAATACAAAACATAGTTTTAAAAGAGTGACTCGAATACTGGCTATGTCTGAAAAGCCTCTACACATGACATAAGGAGTTGCTAGGACAAGAACCTATCTAACTCAAGGCATGGAAGTAAATAACCAACAACTAGCTAGAATCATAACTAGCCCTCGAACCATGAGGACTCACCGACTGGAAATGGCCTGAGATCTCTAGCCACGTGCCTGAGGAAGGGAACCTGAATCTGCATCATCGAGAGGATGCAATGCAAGTATGCGTCAGTACTATAGGATGTACCGAGTATGTGAGATATGCATGATCATGATAAAACATACTGTCGCGCCTCATTTTTCTCGCGAAAAATGGGACTCGACGTGACAATTCTTTTTTTAGAATTAAAGAGTAATGAAGAGTCGCCACCTAACGAATTTTAAGGTGCGTTAGGGCACCATCCTAACTAAAATTATTTTTAAAGTTTGCACAACCAGAGAATCGGGTAATGGTTCAAATTACCTCAAAAAGAAGGTATTAAGCACCTTTCGAGGTCCACAAATGTGGGTCCCTGCCGAATTCGTTATTTATGTGGGAAATCGTGATAAACAAAGGTCAAAATAATTTATTAAACTAAAATGACTATGTGATGAGCATACAAACTTTATTTTAATACAAGTAAATAAATTAAGCGTAATTCTACTCGTTAATTTAAAAAATATGATAAATAGTTAAACATGCTAAATTATTAACTAACTAAACGAGTCATTTCTTCACATGCGATTTAAAATAACTAGATGATTAAACATAAAAAACTTTTATTATAAAATAAATAAATAAACTAGGCGTAAATTATTATCTAATGAATACGAATCTAGGTAATAAAATGATTAAACATGCGAAATTTGATAAGTGACGCATTAGGAAAAACACATAGTTCATGAGTATAATTAATTAAATCATGCTTTGCAGGCCACCAAATAGAGAAAATAAAAATACATGCAATATTAACAATCAAGACAGAAAGAACTAATATGATCGCTTCCAAACAGAATATTTAAAGCACTCGGATGACATAATAACAAAATAAAGCTAATCTACGCACAGAACTACATATTCAGGGACATAGGAATTGTGAAGACCAAGAGACTAACTTTGTTGGCGAAGCGTCGAATTAATAAAGAATACCTCTAGATTATTCTCCTTTCAGCATAGTGTGTTCTAACTGATCCCATAAATTACAAAATCTCACAAAAGAAAAGAAATGGCTAGTAAGCGTATGCCACCTTAATTTTGGTGGCAAATATAATAAGAAACTAAAATAAACAACAAGTTAACAACGCATACAGTAAAGTTAAGATAGAGAGTGTGCGGGAGAGAGAGAGAGAAAGAGTGGGATCAGGTATAGCGAGGCTAAAATTGAGCCCAATGCGATGTTACCTACTCTATTCTATTTTCGTATGATCGTCTCTCTTAAACTCTTTAAAATAAGACTTAAAGAATTCGTAAAAATATTTCAAAGCACTAAATAAATATTTTAGTATTTCAAAGTTATGTAAAGCTTTTAAAAAAAAATATTTTGACGTTCAAATAGTATGAAAATGTATTTAAAATTTAACACAATAGTAAAAAGTTGTCAAGTTTTTAAGATTTTTAAAAGAGTGACATATAAAATTAGAAAAGAATGGAGTAACGAGTTGCTTTATATTTTTAATAAAGCTATGTGTGCTTCATACAAGAAGTCAGCTATAGCCTGCTCTTTTTGTCATCATATCCCGAAATGTACCTGGCTCCGTTTGGGGCGACGACTCCATTGAGCTCCACTTCGCGTTGACTCCTCCTCTCCCGTGGTTGAACTCCAAGCGGTGCGACTCCATTGCGATGTACATGTAAGAGATATTTAAAGTGATGAGAGTATGTCTGTTCTTAACACCTAACTATTCAAAAGAAAAATTAAAATAATAAAGCAATAAAAACTCATGATCAAAGTAAACACATGAGAAAGAAATAAACACATATCTCATTTTGCTTTTCTCACTATTACACGGCCTAATTATTCTAACCCGAATAAGCTGCCCAAATTGTTCAAACAAAGTACACAAGTTCATGAAAAAGGGTCAAAAGAGAACTTTTAAACTCTTTCGTGCCAAAGTTTGACATTTGAAATATAAAAAATAATAATAAAATAATAATAATAATAACAAAAAATAACACAAATTGAGCAGAAACCCAAACAACATATAAGACATTAGATCTTCACATCCAAATTTGAATCTTCAAACCTTTATTGATTTTTTTTCAATAGCAGATTCTTCTCTCCGTGACAATTGATCACTTAAAATTACATAATAATAGAATATCAAACTGAAAACACTAGAATATGAACTAAATCACGTAGAACAAATCATCACACAACTATTGCCCAACAATCATGCCTTTTGAGAACAAACGAACGAGCCATATTACTTAGCACTTTGGCCGATCAAAGAATTTCATTAGCAGTATGACAAACGATTCAACAGTGAGTGCTCATATCAATAATCAACCTAATCTAACCAAAACAGTTAGGCCCAATTTAAACAACTAGAAACCTAAATAGACACGATCAAACAGAGATTTGAAAGAAAGGATGAATATATTATAGAGCGAATGTATTTCCCGTTGATTCGTCAGAAAATAATAATAAGATATTCATACCGCGGTAAAAGTGTTGACACCCAATTTTGGCTCTCCATACTTAAAATTAACGTCTTCAGGTCTCCTGATTGTTAAAGAGCACAAAATACATTTTTTACACATTTTTTCTAAAAATATAACAATTTATTGATAATTATCCTTGTTTTAGGAGTTTTATCAATTTATTGATATTATTTTACTTTTTACAATATTGATAATTATTCTTAATTTCATAAATATTATAATTTTTTGTCACATTTTTACTGTCTTATAATTTATTGATAATTATCCTTTATTTTGTAAATATTAGGATTTTTATCAATTTATTGTCATTATACAATTTTGATAATCACAATATTTTTTACAATCATTTGCATACATACACGTCATTAAATACGACAATTTTAAACAGTCTACTACGCACTAAATTTTTTAAGACATAACATTTTCTCTAGCTAATTACATTTTTATTCTTACATTTATTTTGTAATTACATACCGACGCACATATTTTTGTACATTATTTGTATTTTTTATATATATGCATTCCGCAAACGCACGAAAGTCAGACTAATTAATTACAAATACAGAGTAAAAGTTTAGTCAAATCGAAGTCTTGTTACCTTTTTAAAACGGTGACATCTGATGTGACTAGGTGCGGCCTCCATCCATTGGTTAATGAGTTTTACACATTAGTTAATAGGATGAATAATTCACTAGATAATAACTAAAGAATAAAAGAGTAAAAAATATTATTCTTGGGATAAAAGAGGGGTTTATGTTATATTATATAAAGATGGGAGGGGTTTAATATTTTTTTAACAAAGAATACACACTACACACACAAACAATTATTTTTCAGATTTTTATCTTTCTCTCCCTCTAACTCCTCTCATTCTCACGCTCCAGTTCTCTCTTGCTCTCTCTCTCGCTGTCGCCACCGAAATTGATCACCGGCGGCCGAAAACGACGAGCACCACCACACGACCAACACCTCCCCCTCCTCTCTCCCTTTCTCTTCTCTTTTCCCTCTTTCTCCCTTTCCCCTTGGCCACTGTTTGCCGAAAAAATTGAACCAGATCTGGCCGGAATCTTCATGTTCTAGGCGTTGCTCCGGTGAAAGCCGTGGAAGCAACGTCACCACCGTATCGTCCCCTTCCCCTCTCCCTCTGGTTCGTTATTTTTTTTTTTTGGGAAAAAATGGTGGTCTAGACCATTAATGCCAAGGTCTGCCGAATCCATATTTTTGGCGTTGCTCCGGTGTTGTCACCATTGAAGCAACGGCACCCACTGCCTTCTCTCTTCATGGTTTCCGACATCCTGTTTATGTGATCGATATATGCTTATTTTCCAGATTTTGGTCGGATTCTACATGTTTCTTATGGTTTGATTCGATGATGGAAAAACAATGCTCCGACAACCTTCATTTTTTTCCAGATCTTTATTGTTGTGCTATGTTTATCTACTATTTTCATGAACTAATCTACTTCTATTAGTGGTTGTTGTGGACTGATTTTACACCTTTTTTGGTTTCAATTTTGGACCTTGTTTGGTCGTCGCTTTGATCTTGCCGGTATTGAATTCGTCTTGCTCACCACTGTTTTGCTGTTGTTGTTTTGGCTGATTTTTTGGACTGATTGGGCAATTTCGCCCCTTGTAATGCTTTATCACATTTGTTACACTGACATCATGGCCAATGAAAAAACTCCCGTCGATTTTTGAGGCCTCCACAATAAAAAAGACGGATACATATATACATACGTAGCGAGGAAAAATAAAGTTTGGGCGATGACGAAATCTTAATATTACAAAGACGAAATAAAAAGTTTTATGATTCGTATCTTGGCGAGGTGATCTCGGGTGGCCAACCGATGTTTCGCAGCCATGGCGTATTTAAAACTTAGTACTACCACATATCTGAGCCCATACTATAATAAAATTCTATTTTCTTATATTTACATACATATATGTATTTCTTTAACTTATTTTGATAAATATTTATTTGTTATTGAATTTTTTACTAAGTGTTTATACAGGTACGTGAAGATACTTCCGAAGATGACAATTAAAAGGGGTTTGAAAATCTCTCCAAAATTTATTATTTTTATTTATATTCTTGTAATTCTTGTAATTGTACAAAGATAAAGTATAGTGAAAACTTTATTTTCGGGGCTTTGGGAGGTGTGTCTTTTATCTACTTATTCATTATTACGTGCATAGGCAAAACTTAGACCGTAAATACTTTACAAATAAATCAGTTCAACTTGGGTAATTAGTTCACATTTTTACTTCACGCAGATATTAGGCCGTCTTTTCTTAATCAAACCGTTCTTTTAATCATTGTTTCTTAAACTTTGCAAACGATTCTTTATGTATTCTTTTAAAAATTAATATTCTTTTCTCATTGTTAAACTCATTTTTTCTTGCAAAAGTGAAATAGTATTTACATAATAAAAAACGCAAGTCAATTGATGTAATCATTGTACAATCTTTTCAATACATTTCTTTACATTATACATATCTTTTACATTCTTTACTCAATGTATTTAGACATATATTACTTACACATTTTTCTTATATATATATATATATATATATATATATATATATATATATATATATTTCGTAATAGTATCTATTTATATTAACATATTTACATACTTTTCATATTAACAATATACATTCTTTTACTCTTTTGTATACTTTCTTACATATAAATTTTCATACATATAAAAATACATTTTTCATACTCTTATGCACATATTTTAAAATTATTGTAGTATTGCTATTTTTTACACTTGTGGCCTCATGTGGCCTTTGTTTATGACTCTGGACCATAAATGGTGGGATATTTGGGAATGTCCATGAGTCCCGGATATCATGACCTTACTTTAGGCTGGCTGTCTGTGCTGTAAAGCTGCTTGTGCCTGTGTAGGGCCGATAGGAATGTTTGTGAGCCATTTGGGTCTAAATTTATTGTTTGCGAGCATGTCATTCATGAAAAAGGATTTTCTGCATGTTTTACTACTATTTTAGCTTCAGGCCTACTATCACAGGTTTTCTAAACTTTTTATGGTCTTGAGGGCCCATTTTCGGTATAAATGATGATAAAGTAAGATTTGTATATACATATTTTTTACTGTTCATATTTATACTTTTCAAAAAAAATGTTTTTTTACCTCCTCTCTCTTTAAAAATTAAGTTTAACCGGGTACCACATTTGTGAATTTCGAAGAATGCCTAACACCTTCCCTTCGAAATAACTTGAACCCTTACCTAGAATCTCAAATGGTTTTCGCAGATTAAAATGTGATTCATATATGTCAATAATCAAAAATAGATTTTCTTATTTTCCTTAAAAATTAGGTGGCGACTTTGTACATAATTAAATTCTTTCAGAGTCCATAAGTTGTGCTTTATCTAACCTTGATAAAAATAGGGCATGACAGAATGACGACTCTGCTGGGGACACAACCAGGTTCTAACCATGATAGACTCAATTTTTTTCATTGAGAGAGGTATTTCTATTTACATTTTCATTTATTGATTATTTAATTTTTCAATTTTTTTTACATACTGTGAATTGTATATACTATTTATATTGTGTACATAAAATTTTTGTATTTCTTACCCATAAATTCTTTATATTATTCTTTGATTCATTATTCACTTTATACTGTAGATATGTATTTGAAATACTTTTACACATTATTTATTTAATTATCACATTATTTCTATCGAGTCTTGACCGTACACTATCATACATTGTGGTTCACGCAAGGAGTGTTTCACGCTACTCCATAACTTCTTTGGATTCCTTAGTTTCAGAGTCGAAACGTGCAAATTATCACGTGTCTCCTCGCAGTTGTCCGAATATTCTTTATCAGCTTAGGTGAATCTACTGTTACAATCCTTAGGCCATTGTACATACGATCGTTACTTCAATCAGATGAATTTTTATTTATTGTTTGTTATATATTTTTATTTGAGACCTGCTCTTTGTTAATTACATATTCTGCGTTCTTGCATTTTTGTGCATATTTATTTTAGTTTATACATATATATATACACGTCATCTTCGTTCTCGTCCATTTTATCTGACGATTTTTGTTGACTTGTGTTGGGCCTGGGACCTTTTCAATACTTCACATTCGTTCTCGGTCTCTAAGACCATCCTTCACTATTTATCGTTCTTCTTCATACCCATTGTCGATCTGTACGATCACTTTTTTGGAATTCATTATTCTTTTTTCAAGAAATTATCAATACAGCCTTGTAGATCCTTCTCATCTTTATACCAAACCTTTTTCTTGTCCAAACTTTCACTCATAGCTTTACTTTTTTCAATACAATTACTCAAAGTAATTATACAAATCACATATAACTGCGTATCTGTTTTGAACTACGTTTTGACCTGATTCTCTTCCTGACAAGATACGTAGGCAACCTTACATAAGGGTTCGGTCTTTCATTGTTTGAAAATAATTTCTTCAGGATTTTAAAAAACTGGGGCAATTTTTTGAAACAATTCAAATACCCTCTCCAAAGTCCTGTTGACAGCACAAATCAACAGTTCCCTCAAATCCAAATCTCCCTGACATCAGTGTCAATATTGATCTTACATTTAAACCTTCACTCGACTTTGATCCCAGAACATGAGACATAATTTTTCTTTTTCTCTCGACCGTCGCAGATTATGAAATATGACATTTTGGCCTTCACTTTCAAAATCAAGAGTTCAACACTCTCCTAGTCATTCAATTCTTCCGACAACGGCGAAGTAATATCAAATCTTTGCCATGCTTCTTTTTCTTAGTAATCTTTTCAGCATATTAGAATAGTGGCAAAACTCTGTCTATGTTTTCACATCCATCATCCTGATTGCCTGATCAGATTAAATTTTAAGCCCATTGTCTGCAACTGATATCCTCTGAGCTGCATGACACACCATTTTTTCAAAAATAACCACCAGTTCATGACAATCATATATATCACACCCACAAGTTCATTTCTGAACTACGTCCTGACCTGATTCTCATCTTGATTCATCTTGGTGAGATACGTAGGTAACCCTACATAAAGGTTCGGTCTTCCTGCTATTCTAAAATGATTTTTCTAGGACTACAAACTGGGGCAAATATTTTAGAACAGTCCAATGACGCTCTCAACCCTCAAAAAATAATTTAAAGCGTCAACCAATTCTCTCAAGTCCAAAATTCAAGAATATCAATATCACTCTTACCATAATCTCCATTCGACTTTAGTCTCAAAATCTGAAGACCTAAGTCTCTCTTCAAACTTCTCAAACGCCGTAGGCCATAGAACTATGGTGAATCACTTCCACTTTTCAAATCTAAGGGTTCAACACGAGTTGACTCGTTTTCTTCGCAGGCACACCTATCAAAGGATATAAAGCAATAAAAAGCGAGGAGTCGAATCTGAATTCCGTAGAAGTGAACACCCCTCTCCTTAAACTAAGAAGCTTTCTTTGAATGCAGGAGGAACAACATCATCCCTGAAATTCATGGGAGAATCACACTAATCTTTGATTTCAAAACGGATGCATCACTTGGCCGCATGACCTAACTCTAATCCCTCTTAGTCTTATGATTGGAGAGCGACTTTAACACTCTTTTATTTGATTCTTGCAGGTTAAATGATTCCTGAACTTCACATGAGTTAACATCTGACCTCGGACTTTTTGAGGCATCCATATTCAATGGGACAGACAAATCAGGGGAGTTTTTGACCATGTAATTATATTATTTTTTCTTCATGACTTTCCTACTTTCACTCCTTTCTTATTTCTTTACAGGAGAATCGTCCCCACTTAATCGGGGATTACGCCAATAAATGCCCTCGTAAATAATTGAGGGGCCACAATATGTCATCTTCAACAACAATTGGAGACGATCACGATAATGGACGATCTCCATAAATAATTGGGAGATTGCGATAACGATCATCTCCGCAAACAGTCGGGAGACACTCTCATCGAGGACGTTTCCAACACCCGATATACGAGGCATCGCTCCGAGTTTGTCTATATCTTTGCATTATTTTTTGTACATATTTTTATATTCGATAAATATCTTAATTTTTTGCCTTATATTCCTTCTAGAGGTGAATTCTTTTCTGCACATACATTTTAGTTCGTATCTTCATGAACTACGCATACCTGATTCTCATCTCAATGAGATACGTAGGCAGTTCTTCTTGGATTCGGTATTCCTTATTAGAAAAACTAAAAAAAAAGTGTGTACATACATTTTAGTTTGCATCTTCTTGAACTACACAGACCTGATTCTTGTTTATACAAGATATGTAGGCAACCCTCATAAGGGTTCGGTCTCATTTTTCAAAAAAAAAATGGAAAAAACATGAAAGTTTTGACTTGGTTGGTACCAACATAGTTAGAAGTGTGCATGAGAAAGAAACAAATGATATGATGGAGAGGATCAATTTCGTGGTAAACCATAGATCCTTTTGGTACCTCTTAATCGCACCTTAGTGACACTCGAAAAATTCTCTTGCATGCATCTAAGACAAGAACAAAACCAACCTCATCGTTTTATGTGCATTGTGTGGCGAGCATTAGATTAATTCATTGCATTGCATTGTTGATCTAGAACTTGGCCTAAATGCTTGTTGAGGCGAAATCCTGAGTTACACTTGATTTGGGAAAGGATCGTAGGCCTTCTTTGACCCTATTGAGCCTTTCATAACCTACCAAATGACATTATCCCTAGCATTCCCCCTTTGAGCCTAAAGCCTTTTCTTTGAACAACCACATCTCAGCCTATACCTTTCTGAGTGCTTACATGCACTACCCTCTTTTGGCCCGACCTCCCTGAGCGCATTAAAATGTGCAAATTGCGGACAAAGATTCAAGATCAAAGATGTCAAAGGCATAAGATACAAAGTCCCAGAGGAATAAAGATGAAAATACGACTTTAAAGAAGGAGTAAAATTTCCCACAAATCATAACATGGAGAAATCCGCCCCCCCAAAAAAAATAATAAAAAAAATAAAAAAAAAATAAATATAAAAATAAATAATGAAAAACACTCCAACAAATGTGGAGAAATTTCAAAAAAAAAAAAAGAAGAAGAGAAAAGAACTCCAAAAGGGGAAAAAAGACTCCAACAACGAAAAGAAGTCGATACAAATTCAAAGAAAGGGACTACGAAACAAAGAAGATCAAGCGTCCAAATGCAACAAATGTCAAAGCACAAATACAGTGCATGCTCAAGGGAGGATTAGTCACTTTTATCCCAAATAATATCCTACCCGTGCCCAAGCCTACATTACAAGCTAATAATAAGCCCTACATGATCCTATTTCAAGCGTTCTTACATTAGTGGATACTTACATGAAGGCCAAGCCTATGGTATCACAATTGCATGCATTGAACATCCTTCTGAGTGTGAGTGCAATTTTCAAAATGTCCTAAAATCAAAATACTCATATGTGTGGAAAATAGGACTTTCTTTTGGTGAGGCACGTGAAACATGAGAACACGTATAGTTCAAAATCTTTGTTTGAATCAAGATGAACAAATCTTGTCGATACTTAGGTACGTCTGAGGTACCATTTGAAACTATTGAAATTACTCGAAGTTGATCTTGGTTAGCTGAAAAAGATGGTGAAATTCTTGTGCATAAGACTAATTGTCGGTACCAACTGAAAGTCAAGACATTATTTTCTTTTCAACATTCTTACAACTGGAAAAAAAAAAAAAAAACCAAAAAGTTTTCTTCATTTACAGGCGCCCACCTTCTAATGTGGGTATTTATATTTCAGTACATTTTACAGGCGCCCACCTTCTAATGTGGGTATTTATATTTCAGTACATTTTACAGGCGCCCACCTTCTAATGCGGGTATTTACATTCAAGTCCCTTTTACAGGCGCCCATCTTCTAATGCGGGTATTTACATTCAAGTACATTTTATAGGCGCCCACCTTCAAATGCGGGTATTCATTCAAAGCTCCGGCACACAAAGCGGAATATGCATCAGGATCTTGGTACACAACCCAAGATTCTATTTCATTAACGCTCCGGCACACAAACTGGAGTATGCATCAGAATCTTGGCACACAATCCAAGATTCCATTTTATTAACGCTTCGACACACAAACCGGAGCATGCATCAGGATTTTGGCAGACAACCCAAGATTCAATTCATTCAAAGCTCCGGCACATAAATCGGAGTATGCAACGAGATCTTGGCACACAACCCAAGATTTTATTTCATTAACGCTTTGGCACACAAACCAAAGTATGCATCGGAATCTTGGCACACAACCTAAGATTCCATTTCATTAATGCTTCGGCACACAAACCGAAGTATGCATCAGGATCTTGGCACACAACCCAAGATTCCATTTCATTGAATGCCCCGGCACACAAACCGGAGTATGCATTGGGATTTGACATACAACTCAAGATTTCATTTCATTCCAAGCTTTGGCACACAAACTGGAGTATGCATCGGGATCTTGGCACACAACCCAAGATTCCACTTCATTCAAAGCTTCGGCACATAAACCGGAGAATGCATCGGGATCTTGGCACACAATCCAAGATTCCATTTCCATTCCAACGCTTTGAGAAACAAATCAGAGTTTGACTCAAAGTCTCGAGAAATAAGCTGAGACTCCATTCTATTTCATCAACACTCCATTCATACAATTCGGAGACATCATTCTCAAGCTACAAAAGATAAACTGGAGGCCTCATTTCGTGCGACTTCGAAAATGACCGAAGGCAACATGTCAACAGCCAGAGACATTTTGTTAAACGGTTCATCTCTTTGTCTTTTTATCATCTTAATAACATGTGCTTTTATATTTTACATGTCGAGTCTGAAAGCATCACTCAAGCTATTATGACTCACATTCTCAAGCATCATTCCTTCTTAAATACTTTCATATATTTTTTTTTACATAGACCAGATTCTCGTGATCTCGAGATATGTAGAAAGCTCTATAAAGAGTTCGGTCATTATCATATCATAATCATTCTTTTCCCTAGCAAGTACACAATCTTGCATCCCCAGCGTCTCACAACTCGACACTGGGACAATTTTGAAAGAGACATCGAGAATATACGAATGTTTCTGTTCCCAAATAATCTTTTCTTTTAAGTATTTTCACAGGGCCGTCCTCCCCGAACAATAGGACAAGAGGTAACTTGCCTCAACTTTTGAACTACACCTGGCCTGATCTCCGTGTAATTCGAGGTATGTAGGCAACTCTAAATTGGAGTTCGACCATATTTTTTATCATAATTCTTTGTCGAGCAAAATTGACTTCATGTCAACGTTTTCGCCCAAAGATTCTTACATCATCTTAAGTCGAAAAGAGGCAACTGTTGACACCCAATTTTGGCTCTTCATACTTAAAATTAACGTCTTCAGGTCTCCTGATTGTTAAAGAGCACAAAATACATTTTTACACATTTTTTCTTAAAATATAACAATTTATTGATAATCATCCTTGTTTTAGGAGTTTTATCAATTTATTGATATTATTTTACTTTTTACAATATTGATAATTATTCTTAATTTCATAAATATTATAATTTTTTGTCACATTTTTACTGTCTTATAATTTATTGATAATTATCCTTTATTTTGTAAATATTAGGATTTTTATCAATTTATTGTCATTATACAATTTTGATAATCACAATATTTTTTACAATCATTTGCATACATACACGTCATTAAATACTACAAATTTAAACAATCTACTACGCACTAAATTTTTTAAGACAATACATTTTCTTTAGCTAATTGCATTTCTATTCTTACATTTATTTTGTAATTACATACCGACGCACATATTTTTGTACATTATTTGTATTTTTTTTATATATATGCATTCCACAAACGCACGAAAGTCAGACTAATTAATTACAAATACAGAGTAAAAGTTTAGTCAAATCGAAGTCTTGTCACCTTTTTAAAAAGGTGACATCTGATGTGACTAGGTGCGGCCTCCATCCATTGGTTAATGAGTTTTACACATTAGTTAATAGGATGAATAATTCACTAGATAATAACTAAAGAATAAAAGAGTAAAAAATATTATTCTTGGGATAAAAGAGGGGTTTATGTTATATTATATAAAGATGGGAGGGGTTTAATATTTTTTTAACAAAGAATACACACTACACACACAAACAATTATTTTTCAGATTTTTATCTTTCTCTCCCTCTAACTCCTCTCATTCTCACGCTCCAGTTCTCTCTTGCTCTCTCTCTCGCTGTCGCCACCGAAATTGATCACCGGCGGCCGAAAACGACGAGCACCACCACACGACCAACACCTCCCCCTCCTCTCTCCCTTTCTCTTCTCTTTTCCCTCTTTCTCCCTTTCCCCTTGGCCACTGTTTGCCGAAAAAATTGAACCAGATCTGGCCGGAATCTTCATGTTCTAGGCGTTGCTCCGGTGAAAGCCGTGGAAGCAACGTCACCACCGTATCGTCCCCTTCCCCTCTCCCTCTGGTTCGTTATTTTTTTTTTTTGGGAAAAAATGGTGGTCTAGACCATTAATGCCAAGGTCTGCCGAATCCATATTTTTGGCGTTGCTCCGGTGTTGTCACCATTGAAGCAACGCCACCCACTGCCTTCTCTCTTCATGGTTTCCGACATCCTGTTTATGTGATCGATATATGCTTATTTTCCAGATTTTGGTCGGATTCTACATGTTTCTTATGGTTTAATTCGATGATGGAAAAACAATGCTCCGACAACCTTCATTTTTTTCCAGATCTTTATTGTTGTGCTATGTTTATCTACTATTTTCATGAACTAATCTACTTCTATTAGTGGTTGTTGTGGACTGATTTTACACCTTTTTTGGTTTCAATTTTGGACCTTGTTTGGTCGTCGCTTTGATCTTGCCGGTATTGAATTCGTCTTGCTCACCACTGTTTTGCTGTTGTTGTTTTGGCTGATTTTTTGGACTGATTGGGCAATTTCGCCCCTTGTAATGCTTTATCACATTTGTTACACTGACATCATGGCCAATGAAAAAACTCCCGTCGATTTTTGAGGCCTCCACAATAAAAAAGACGGATACATATATACATACGTAGCGAGGAAAAATAAAGTTTGGGCGATGACGAAATCTTAATATTACAAAGACGAAATAAAAAGTTTTATGATTCGTATCTTGGCGAGGTGATCTCGGGTGGCCAACCGATGTTTCGCAGCCATGGCGTATTTAAAACTTAGTACTACCACATATCTGAGCCCATACTATAATAAAATTTTATTTTCTTATATTTACATACATATATGTATTTCTTTAACTTATTTTGATAAATATTTATTTGTTATTGAATTTTTTACTAAGTGTTTATACAGGTACGTGAAGATACTTCCGAAGATGACAATTAAAAGGGGTTTGAAAATCTCTCCAAAATTTATTATTTTTATTTATATTCTTGTAATTCTTGTAATTGTACAAAGATAAAGTATAGTGAAAACTTTATTTTCGGGGCTTTGGGAGGTGTGTCTTTTATCTACTTATTCATTATTACGTGCATAGGCAAAACTTAGACCGTAAATACTTTACAAATAAATCAGTTCAACTTGGGTAATTAGTTCACATTTTTACTTCACGCAGATATTAGGCCGTCTTTTCTTTATCAAACCGTTCTTTTAATCATTGTTTCTTAAACTTTGCAAACGATTCTTTATATATTCTTTTAAAAATTAATATTCTTTTCTCATTGTTAAACTCATTTTTTCTTGCAAAAGTGAAATAGTATTTACATAATAAAAAACGCAAGTCAATTGATGTAATCATTGTACAATCTTTTCAATACATTTCTTTACATTATACATATCTTTTACATTCTTTACTCAATGTACTTAGACATATATTACTTACACATTTTTCTTATATATATATATATATATTTCATAATAGTATCTATTTATATTAACATATTTACATACTTTTCATATTAACAATATACATTCTTTTACTCTTTTGTATACTTTCTTACATATAAAATTTCATACATACTAAATTTTCTCATACATATAAAAATACATTTTTCATACTCTTATGCACATATTTTAAAATTATTGTAGTATTGCTATTTTACACTTGTGGCCTCATGTGACCTTTGTTTATGACTCTGGACCATAAATGGTGGGATATTTGGGAATGTCCATGAGTCCCGGACATCATGACCTTACTTTAGGCTGGCTGTCTGTGCTGTAAAGCTGCTTGTGCCTGTGTAGTGCCGATAGGAATGTTTGTGAGCCACTTGGGTCTAAATTTATTGTTTGCGAGCATATCATTCATGAAAAAAGATTTTCTGCATGTTTTACTACTATTTTAGCTTCAGGCTTACTATCACAGGTTTTCTAAACTTTTTATGGCCTTGAGGGCCTATTTTGGGTATAAATGATGATAAAGTAAGATTTGTATATACATATTTTTTACTGTTCATATTTATACTTTTCAAAAAAAATGTTTTTTTACCTCCTCTCTCTTTAAAAATTAAGTTTAGCCGGGTACCACATTTGTGAATTTCGAAGGATGCCTAACACCTTCCCTTCGAAATAACTTGAACCCTTACCTAGAATCTCAAATGATTTTCGCAGATTAAAATGTGAGTCATATATGTCAATAATCAAAAATAGATTTTCTTATTTTCCTTAAAAATTAGGTGGCGACTTTGTACATAATTAAATTCTTTTAGAGTCCATAAGTTGTGCTTTATCTAACCTTGGTAAAAATAGGGCATGACAAAAAGGCAATATAACTATAAGTTGTATGAATTAAAACTTGAATAAAAAATGGACCTAGAATGAGACGAGTCCTTTTCTTTTGCTCCTGTGAATCGAGATCGGAATTAGCAACCGAAATCCTTATCGTCTTGCCGCTAGTGGGGTGGTTTTGCTAACTTTCATGGCTTTTTTTGGTGAAAGAAATGACACAATTGGTGGATAAAGTTGAAAGCTACAGTGTGGTGGAACTATGGTGCTCCGATAGTGGCTATGGAGGTTTGGAAGTGATGGTCATAACATAGAATTCCCGTTTCAGTCACTTTATGCTTTTGACGTGAATATCCTCTCGCCCTGAAACTTTATGCCACACTATGTATTTGGTGAGGAAGAAACTCAAGAAGAGTTCATGTAGATGCTCCCTTTGTCTCTAGATAGCTTACCAGCTATATGTGTTAGGGGCTTTTCTTTTAAGATCTTTGTATACGTGTGTTTATTGGTATCTATTAGGGAGGAGGGAAAGCATCTCAAAAAAAATTCTCCCCCCAAGGTGTTTTGGTCTGAGTATAAGTAGAAGAAGAAAAAGAAAAAGGGACGTTGGGGGAGTAGATAATAGGAAAAGATTGATTTGGTGGGGGGTAATTTTGGGGAATTTCACCCGGGAGTGGGAGTAAAAATAAGTATCAAGATCATTTTGGGGTAATTTATTAGGGAGAAAATATATTCTTCCATATAAAAGTCTATTAGAAATACTTTATGGATATAAAAAGATTTGAGCCTCCATTAGAAATACTTTATGGATATCAAGATTCAAAGTAGAGTATCATATAACTTCATAGTTTAAAAATAATCATACGAGAGTTTCTCTTAACTGACATAAACCCTGTTGAGCTACATGGAGTCCATTGTTATGCACCCACACTGAAAAAGGTTGTTTTAACCGGCCAAGGTTAGAACCATGTCATAAGGATCCTTTCATAAGCCACGGAGGTCAACCTACTGTGGCAACGTAGTTTTGGACTTGGGTTATCTAGAACCCTCATCGCTCGATGCTAAATACTACTCCCAAAACATATATCATGAGGCTCATATACATATGACATATCTAGATATCAAGCTTATTCATAAACATGTTCATAACCCGGATCTTCATATTACTCAAAAACCTTGGTCTAGAAAATGATCCATGAGCATTGATGGCATATCGAGTGTCTTGTCTTGCATAATAATTCATAACTTGAAAACTTGCATGACTCTAGTTCAATTTTTATAATAGCATAGATTTTAATAGAACATAGGAACTAGGCATGCACTTGCTTGAAAAATTCATGAGGACACATACTATCAAATACCCAATTTACTTAAATCAATTCATGCATGTAGGATTTACCATAATTAGCCTTCAATTCATGATATAGGAGTCCATATGTAAAACCCCATGCAAAATCATACAATTTCATAGAATTTCTTAATAAAATTATGAGAAGGAAATTTATAGCAAAACCCATAAGAATTGGGTAAGAACCCTAATTTGAAAGTTCATGAAATCAAAGTAGAAATTAGGGGTTTTGGACACAGGGGTGAAAGAAACCCATTGTTGAATACCCACATACCTTGATTGAATCTAACCCACTTGAAATTGAAAATAAAAGGAGACTTGAACTTGGAGCTTGAGACTTGGAGCTTGAAGGAGTTCTTTTCCCAATTGGTAGATGAATGAGGTAATGAGAAGAGACTTAGGCTAATAGGTTTAGAAATCATGCCAAAAATGGTCAAAACGACCTCACTTAGGAGTTAAAAGGGTGGGTAATAACTAAAATGCCCCTGAGACATAATTAGGAAAAACTACTAAAAAATTCGACTTTCAGGAATCACGGATGAAGATCACAGACCGTAGACTGAACCACAGTTCATGGTTTCCACTCGTGGTTCCTGACCATTAGACTAGGCTACAGAAGGCAACCCACGGGTCAACAGGATAACTCATCATTTGAATTACGATTCATAGACTTGAGTCATCGTCCCTGGGAAGTTTGACAGTCCTCTGATCCATTTCTATGAATTAACAGGACGGTCTGTCATTTAAACGACGGGCCTTAGAACTCAGTCGTGAAACCTGGGGAACTTGTCAACCCTCTGATCTGATTCCATGAGTTGATAGGACGGGCCGTAGTCAGAACCACGGTCCATAGAACCAACTCGTGGTTCTCAGACCAGAGACTGAACCAACAGAAGGAAACCACGGTTCCATTCCACGACCCGTGGCTTAAACCATGGTCAGTGGTTTGGACCCATAATTCCTGGGAACATGAAATTTTTCAAAGTTTCAAACTTAGAAAGCTGGCTTGATTTTCAGGGTGTTATAATGACCAAGCCAGTGTGGCGCCTACGTATCCTGTTGAGTCAGGATCAGGTCAAACGTAGTTCCAACCTTTCGAATAAATCATATTTATAGCAAAATATGTATATTAAACACAAAAATTAAACAAGTATGGACAAAATAAATTAGATAGCATTTAGCACATAAACAATGCATAACGCGTACTAGTATACATGTGATCTTTTAAGCCAAAGATGAGCCTAACGATTGAAAAATGTGTATATCATTTGTGAAACGCTCCATTGCCCCAAAAATATATTTATACAAATTTATGAATAAATTAAATAAGAATACAAAATATGGGAGAAATGTACAAATAAACATCAGTCCCTCGCAGGGGTACAACATAACTAAGCCACTTTAGAGGTCCTCCAATTTTGAATCTCTTGACATCTCTGAACGCCTTTCGAATAAAAATCTTTTTTTGATTACAATAAACGAAACTATCTATAAAAATAACAATTTTTCAACCCCCAAGGACAATGTAACGTACAATTCGACATACACATTCTTCAAGTTCAAACAAATAGTTGGATGATTGTCCTTTTAGGACGTGGGCCTCTTTGGACACAAGGTGGTCTCACTAATAGACCCAACACCACTGGAGTATCGAGTCAACTTAGGTCAATGCTTAATTGAAGGATTTGACTTCGCTCTACGCTAGGTAGACTAGAGTTGGTTTATTGAAAATGACCGAGAACTCGGGCGGACAACCGCGGGCTAAAACAACAAGTGATCATTAACCAACCGTGGGTCAACTACTTCACTCGTATGTTTTGAGAAAGTGTGTTTTTTAGTGAAGGACGACTGCGAAAACTCGCATAATAGCCCTTTTTTCCTAATGCAAACTAATGCTTTTTCCAGGGAAGCAAAAGATGCCATAAAAATGCAACAATAATAATATAAGTAAACAAATAATGAATGAATATTTAAGTAAAACAAAGAATATACAATTTACAAATAATCAACAAAATATACAAGGTGCAAATAAAGAATTAATTAAACGATGAGCAAAAAATTATAAAAAAAGTAAAAACTCCTCAATTGAAAAAATGAATCCATATTGGTTAAAACCTTTTAATCCCAGCAGAGTCGCCATTCTATTATATCTGATAGGACACAACATCGGGACTAAAAAAAAAATTGAAAAGAGAAAGAGATAGAGTCTCCACCTATTTTTAGGATAACTAGGAAACCTTTTAATAATTATACAAATTTTAGTCTACGAAACCAGTTAGATTCTAGGTAAGGGTTCAAGTTATTCTGAAGGGAAGTGGTTAGACATCCTTCAAAATCCACAACGGTGGTTCCTGGCTGAATTCATTTTTTCAATTGAGGAAATAAAATAAATACCCAGTTGTTCAGAGTTAGAGAAAATGACTCTCCAAAACTCGAAAATCCAAGGAAAAAGCTTTTTATGAGACGACCTAATATTTGCCTATCGTTTAGCCAAAAATGAATAAATCAATAAAGAATTATATAACATCTTTGAATTTTAATTCGAATATCTTTTTCGAAAAGTAATTCCATGTACCTATGAACACACTTAGTAAAAGTGTTAGTATTGAATGAATATTTATCAAGATGAATTAATGAAATAATAATAAAAAAAACTCATCTTATAGACATTGGAGGCCTTGGAAATCAACGAAAATTTCTTCACTGACCATTTAAATTGATATTCGATATAAAAGAATCGAACTCAAAATAATATCTGTCTTTTATTATGGGAAAACCTCAAAAATTCGACGAAGAGATTCTTTAATTGGCCAATCAAATTGATATTCAAATTAATTGAAAATAACAAGAGGTAAAATAATTGAAATCAACAAAAGCAACAACTATGGAGTAATAACGGGTCAAAAAATCAATCTAAGCATTAAAGGAAATTCAAATATTGTAAAAAAATAGTGAGCAAGTGACAAACTAACATAAAAGTTCAATAATAGTTAAAAGCAAACCAAACATAAAATAAACAAAAGAGTGGTGCAATAATAAGCAAAATAAGAGCACAAAGCTAGATTCAGTAAAGATTGAGATGGAAACCAGTGCAAGATCGACAAAAATAGCCCAAAATACCTAAAATCAAATTAAAACTTTAAAATAAAAGCAACACAAGAACAACAAAGATGTAGAAAATAGTCCAAAATAACAACAAAAACAATGATGAATAGGCCATACCAGATCTGGTTGTTATTTGTCGGAGCTTAGAGCTTCGACGGGTTCGTCGTTGCTGAGTTGTTGTTGTTGGTTTTATGGTGAGTTCCTCATTTTTCCAGTGAGCTTGATTTGGAGGGGAAAGGAGAAGTGAGCAGTGTCGGTGAACGGAGGTGAAGGAACATCGATGGTTTGTTGTCAAGGTGAGTGACGTGGTTCATCGGAAAAGATGGGAAAAGGTTTGGATTCGCTGGTTTAGTGTTTGGGTGGTGTTGACAGTGGCTAGAGCTTCGGTGCTCGCCGGTAATAGAGGTGCGGTAGAGGGTGTTTGTTTGGTGGTGGGTTAAACTCGGAGTAGTGGTGGTGGTCGAAACCACTGGTTGGCCGAGATTTCGTCGGAACAGCGGGCTGGGAGAGTGGAACAGTAAAGGGGGAAGGCTGATTGTCTATGTGTGGTGGAGCTCCGGTGAGCTTTACCGGAGAAGACAGCCGACAAATGGAAAGAATGACTAGGCTACTTTTTGGGATTTTTACCAATTCCAGAAATTTCCACCACCAAGGAGTGTATTGAGTGTATGAGACACTTTATAGAAAACTTTAAAATCCTAAATCATGTAGGTGGCAAAATCATTTGTTGAAAAACCATTGGCTATCAAAATCGTGTTCTTAAAATTATGGTTTATTTAAAACTATGTGCTATTTAATTATCTGTGTAAAGAATATCTTCTACGACTTATGTATTAACAGACTGTGTTAAATACAATAAAAAATATATTTAATAATATTTAAAAATGTGATTTAAACAAAGACAACTGTGATTTAAATAAAATTGAAACAACATTTATTTACGTGCAAATGATTGCGATAAAAATTAATAATAATTAAAATTAATTAAAATAACAAAAATAGATAAAAATCTCAATATTTTCAAAAATGAGAATAATTATCAATAAATTGTATCAACATTGAAAAATATGAGAAAAAATATATTCTATGCAATTTAACGAATAAAAGGTTTTAAAAAAATTTAATTTGAAAAATATCAGGCCAAAATTGGGTGTCAACAACTGGCCTCTTATGTTGATCCTTCTTATAAGTATCATTAATCATATCATCGGGGATAAAACATCTTCCCGAGCTCGTCATACCATTGGCTGCAGCAACCTCTACTATAAATTCTTCTTTCGCAGGTACCAGAGCAAATGCTTAATAAGGGGTTGTCAACACAATGAATTGTGATTTCTCAGTGACACTCAAGGCTGCCACGACTTTCTCTAACTCTTCCGACTTCTTAGGGTTGGCCGACACTATAGACTTTCTCACAACCCACTCTTCTTCAATTTCTATCATATTAACCGAGGTGCCCCCATGATTTGGCAGCGGGTTGCTTGTAATATTTGGTGGTGTCGTTTGTAGTGTGATAACCCTTTGATCAATCGAATCCTAAATTTTGTTCCTCAAGTTAATGCAATCTTTGGTATCATGTCCGCCTCCTCCGGAATGATAAGCACAATGTCGATCAGCCTTGAAGAAACAACAATCCGTGTTACCAGGTTTAGGTTTAATAGGCTAGATAAATTCGACGGCCTTCAATCTTTCGTATAACTGAGTTGTGGTTTCAGCTAGCTGGGTAAGAGTTTGAGGAGCCTTATTTTCTAAATTAGGACGGGGAAGATTGTTATTTTGATTTATAGGGGGAGGGACTTGATGATAATTTTGGTTATCGGGAGCCTTTTGATACACTTGGACATTTGGGGGAGGGGTTTGGTAAGTGGGCTGCATGTTTGGTTGTGGTGTTTGGTAAATAGGCTACATATTTGGTAATGGAGCTTGGTTAATAGGTAGAGTATAGAAAATGGGTTGAGGATTTTGTGGAGCTGGGGGAGGGACCGATGATACAAGTGATTTCTTATAATTGGCTCCAAAGGGGTTTTTGGATCTTGTGCTTGGACTAAAGGACATTGAAGACACATGCTCCTTTTTCTTTTTGGGAAATTTCACCGATCCTGATGGTGCTGAGACTTTGGCAATCTTACCACTCCAAAGGCCTTCCTCGATAATTTCACCAATTTGAACCAAATCAACGAACTTGGCCTTAACCGCCGATATCATCTTATCATAGAATTCAGATTCTTGAGAGCACATAAACACTACGCTAATTTCTTCTTTAGTCATGGGAGGATGAACTCTTGTTGCATCCTTCCTCCATCGATAAGTATAGTCTCAAAAGAGCTTATTTTACTTCAGTTTGATTCGATTCAGAGAGTATTGGTCCGGAACAACTTTCACATTATACGCGAACCTCCAAGCAAAATCCCTAGCCAGGTGACTCCATCTAGACCACTTATTTAACTCTTGAGTGGTAAACCACTATAAAGCTTTCCCACTCAAACTCTGGCTAAACGACCTCATCAACAAGGCTTCATTCTTTGTTGCACCCACCATTTGATCGCAGTAGCTTCAGAGATGAGCATCAGGATTTCCCATGCCATTAAATGTCTCAAATTTGAGAATTTTGAGTCCCTCCGGCAGATCCAACTCTGGGTGAATTCAAAGGTCATCATAATCATATCCCTTTTCATTAAATTAACCTCGGGATTTCTTGATCCTAGCAATTTCTTCTTTCATCAATGTAAGGTTATAATCACGCTTCTCTTCTGCTGTCTTTAACTCCTTTTCCTTCTCCTCATAATGATCAAGCTCAGAATTCTCTGGGAATGCGGTGTAAGGTTCCACCATGGCATAGAAAATAGGATGTGGCATATTCTAGACAGGTGAAGGCTGGACATGTGGGATGGCGTTTGGGTATGTGGAGTATAGTTATGTGGATTGATGATGTTGGGGTGGTTGTCTTGGGAATTTTAGGTATTTGGTGGTGTATTTTGATAATTAAGGGGGAGGTTTTGCGAATTGTAGGCATTTTGATTGTTGTTTTGGTTGGTGCGCTGGATAGGAAGAGTATGGATTTGGTATGAGGATCCGATATGGGGAGGGTTATTGGAGATAGGTTCGTTGGAGGGTCTAGGGATGGAGGCAGAAGGGATATCTCTTGGATGGTTTTCGGTCAATGGTGAATTCAGTGGAGGGATTTGGAGAGGTGGCTGGGAGTTGCCCAGAGTTGGGGTATTAGCAGAAATAGCCAAGCTCACCATGTCATTGGCTTTTTGCACCTCCTCTTGCATCTTTTCTAACTTTCTTGCAAGCTCTGTAATCATTTCACTCTGTTCAGCAATAACATTATCTCTTATGGCCAAGGTATTCTCTTCCTCACTATCAGTCATTTTGCCCTTTGAGAAGCGACGGTTAGAGGAGAAATCTATGTGTGCCTTTGTGCGTGTGAAATAAGGGTGTTCGGTCAGTTTTGCCGACACAGATCAATTTCTATTATATGTTGAAGTGAAAACAACTCAAAGGAAAATAAGTCAGATTCCATTAGTGGTAAACAACACAAGATATATGACTAAAATAAACACATAATAATTGCTTTAAACACATAAAAGTTGCCTTTTGTCAATGTAAATTAATCCATGGGTGATCATTGACTCGAGGATTTAATGGATAGGAATTTGCCCATCGATTTTGGATAAGTAGATTTTATCAGGAAAGTTGACTTGCTGAGTCTTCGTATTCTGATACTTTGTCTATTGCGCTTCCGAATTCTTTTGGCACTTTTCTCAAAGTGGGGGAAATATTTTTTTTTAAAGATAGGGATCGGGCCATGAAAGGCTGCCTACATATCTCACGATAGAGAATTCACGCCCTACATAGTTCGAATAAGTAGTAAATAAGTTCATCTTCTTTTCATTTCATTCATCCACTATCTTTGATTACAGGAGGAAAGTAAAAATGACATAAAGGAAAATAACTAAAATAAACTTTGCTACTTTTAAAGCTTCATTTGAATAGTGGCGAGTCTTCAGGATTCTTCTCTTGTTTCTCTTCTTCAAAGGTGGTACAGTGGAAACTCAATCTGTATCCTTCCTGCAGCTATGAGATCTTTGAGATTAATCCCGAAAGTGCGACAATTCTCTATGTCATGTCCCCCTGCTCCAGCATGGTAGATGCATATTTTCTTACAACAGTGCCAAGCTCGAGACATTTCCCCCGCGTTCCTTTTGATTGGCTCAATAATACCAGCGTGGACCATCTTGAAGTAGATGTTGAGGTACGTGTCATAAAATATGGTGAAGTCATATTGGCAAATCAGGGTATTCTGAGTGATTGGCATTCCCGACCTTACCCTATCACATATCAACAAAGTGTGAGAGCCCCACATGTGACTGATTTGTCCACTGTTGATCATCTCGTGAATCCTAACCCTTAGCATGGTGCATTCGTTGGTGGTATTCCCTCTTTGGCATGGGTGATAAGCGCACCTATTTTGTTCATCCCTGGGGTTATACCAAAAACTCGGGGTTTGATCAGGCTGTAGGATTCCCTTCATCTTTAGAGGTAGGAAGATGACTGAGCATCTAACAATTCAGGGCCTCCATCCATTCTCCCATGCGTGAGCTTTGAGAATGATATTTCCTTTTCCTGGCTTGAACCTAGTTGGCCAAATGTGGTAATCCCTAGTGTTAGCCGAGTAATCTGAGATTCGGTGAAAAGACTGGATTTGTTCATTGTTTTCTCCCACATACTCTTCATCATTCCCTATGACTGATACTAATCTCTTAAGCACCAATTGGTACTTTCGATCTATTTGGTTGATCCTTTCTTCTGTCTGGGCTATCCTTGTGTTAACGTTGGCTATCTTTTCTTCCATAAGGACTATCTCTTTATCCACTTCCGCGAACCTGGATACCAACTTTTCTCCCACTTGCTTAGCTTCCTTGATTTGCTCCTTCATTCCGTTGATTTTCTGGTCAATCTCTTCCATTCTCTTACGCATTGCTTTTTCAGTGTCCATGGCAAGTCAACCTTTCTGATAGATAGGAGAAAAGTTCTTAGGCTTGTTTGAGGGGATTTGGATTTTCTGGGAAACTTAAAAAACTCAAGGAGTAATTTTGGTCGGACTTTGTGCTTGTGGTTTTATTTTCTGCTTACGATGTTCTAAAAATAAAAATAAAAATAGATCAATTCATCCTTGATTTAGGCAACACATGTAGCACATAATAACAATTATAATCACACAAGAGTATAATAGTCACATAGAGATGTCGCGTTCTAACTTGGGTGACCCTTTTGTGCCAAGGGTAGGCCTACCGTATTTGAAGGAGATATATGACTTTAAGTCGATCCATTACCCCTAAATTATGCTTTCATTAATAATAAAAAGAGACAAAGTTTTTACAACAAATAGAAAATGGGGATACAATTTTTAGGGAATGGAAAAAATGCGAGAAATAAATAATCCCACGCAGGGGATGAAAATAAACAATCCCGCGTAGGGGATGACGATAGATAACTCTAACTCCCCGAAGGTCCTGCATTAGTCCTCGCTCTCTTGGCCTTGTCCACATCATGCCACATGAAGTACCTATCCATAACCAAATGAGCTCCAGCCATTAGGGCCCTGCTCCCGAAGTCCATCCCTTATATGCTCTCAATTTGTTGACCCATGCGATCATCTAGCCCAATCAAACAATGCCTAGCATCCCCCAACTCTTTCCTAGTCCCCCTCAATTCTTCTTTAAGATGCTGCATGGTCACAATATCTTCCTTGTGTCATATGTAGTGTGCTACCTTACTCCTTGTGCATTGCTCCTGGAGACGATGAAGTCGGATCTGGTGCTCGGACTCAATATCAACCACTCGATAAGGTACGTTCGGCCCTTGCTCTATAGTCCCATCAAGGTTCTTCTTCACCCACTCCTTGTACATCTCACTACATGGTGGATCTAGCCTATCTTCGGCTCTAGGTACCTCAACTTTATTTTGCTTCCACTCTCGACGAGACATATCCTTGAATGCTACCACACTATCCTTATGATCGGTTATGAACTTAGCCATTTTGCCTACCTGGGGTGTTTCTTGCTTTAGGCCAAATTGCCTACGAACTCTAGCAGGGACATAAGGACAGGTCCCTCTAAGGACTATAAGTACTAAGAAAGGTAGTGTCTCACCTCGAGTGATATACTTTCCAGGATGGAGGTTTCTGATTATCCATTCGATATTGTTATCCTTCAAGCCACGAAACTGAGTGAACCAAAACCCTTCATTAGGTCTTTGCTTGTATTTATTTATAGTGAGCCACATGCCATGGGATGCAAAATTGTCCAACCTCATCAAATGGTCCAACTCCTTGGTGTAAGAACGTTTGAGTAGATGCTTGATCATCCACCATTGTAGAATTAAATTACACCCTTGAAAGAATCGCTCACCTTCTTGGCATTTACCCAAAGCTCGATAAATATCCGCAAGTATTATGGGTGCTAGTGTATGAAATTGATGGATGTCCCATATTTGATTCCATAAAAGATAGAATGTGTGACCATGATTACACTCAGATGAATAGTACTTTTTGGCCCTTGAGGAAATACCATGGATCCGAGAAGGCATACGACGAATGCAAAGGCTCTTCGATTTTTCCACTCTTTTTCGGATTTAAACTCGTGGCCAAACTTTTGGAAGTCATTGAAGCATCTGAACCTATAGTATAACTTCCAAAGATGTATGTTTGGCCTATCAATCCTCCCAAGCCAACTATCATCCTTGATAAAAAATGCTTTCTTAATTTGCTGTCGATCCCATTCTTTTGGAAAAAGAAGGTCTTTATCCGGCGTTCTTCTTCTTTTCTAACACATATCCAAACTTTCATTACTTGCAACTACTTACTCGATGGTTGGGGTCAACTCCACACTCCCAAATTGAAAAATCATATTTTTATCGTCCCAAAATATGATCAAAACTTGAATCATTTTGGGCCATACCTCCATATCTATAAGAGAAGGTAAATATGCCCAATATTCTCTCGGACTATTCTCTTATCGGCCTCTCCCATATGTTCCCACCAAACCTTTAGAAAATTATCCGTCTTCGTTACCATTCAAAATTTTCTAGCGGGACACAGTAAGGCCATCCTACAAAACAAATTAATTAAGTAAGATTCCCCCTCCCTCCCGGATGATAATGGATTAATTCAAATAGCATATACTCCTTCAAATTTAAACACATATGGATGATTATCTGTGATTGACTCGTGGTCAATACACGCAAGGTGGTCTTTCTAATGGTTCCAATACCCCTAAGGTATTGGGTCATCCTAGGCCAATACCTAAAATTGGGTTTTGGTTTTGCTCTACCATAGGTGTCTAGAGTAGGTTTTCTTTGAAATAGACCGGGTCCCAAGCAGACAACTTGGGTTGAAAATACGATAGTCATTGGTCGTATGACGTACCCATAAACTATCATATTTTCGAGAAAGTGTTATTTATAGCGAGAGGCCATGGGATCGTGAATCTCCCTAAAATATAAATAAAATTACATGCCATGTGGAAGAATATGCTATGAAATGCAATGACAATATATTTTGCGATAAATAAATACATAAGCAAATATCAATAAAAATTTACTAACTATTACAATATTTCGAATAGTTAGTCACATAAAGTTAGTCAAAAATAGTTCAAATTTTTGATTAGAACCTAAATAAATCCCCAGCACAGTCGCCATTTCTGTTTTATCCCTTTTTAGAAATTTGAAAATTAAAAGAAAAGAAAATGGTTTTGAAACTTTAAAATTATTTTAAAACTTAAAAGAAAATTTTCAAAATAATTTTAAAACAAATAGAGTCTCCACTTAATTTTTATAATGAAATTAAGAAAACTTAAAAGAATTTCAATGACTTAAAAATAGAAATAAATCTTTAAAATTAGAGGAAATGGGTAAGGGTTCAAGTAACGTCTTAAGAAGGTTTTTAAGGCACATAAGAACGTCTATTTAAAAATGGTTGAACAAAATAATTTTGACTAACTTGAAAATGGCTAATTTCAAAAGAGTTGAAATAATAAAAATATTTGATATTTATGAAGAAAATCTAAGGAAAAAAAAATGCTATCACTTAATTCAAGATCAAACAATATATTTTGACTATTTGTTTTTTTTTTTAGAAAAGATTTGAACGACTTTATTGTTCTGTTTCTACTTAAGAGCGAAACTAAAGGGTTGCAAATTATTTTAAAAATAACTATTATTCAAAGAAAGGAGTTGTTATAATTCAAGTAAAAAAAATCTTTTTTAAGCAGAAGGTTTTTAAAAGACTCATTTATTTATTCATGCAACTATGGAAAATAAAGCGTCATTCTTTAACTAATTTTTAAAGAATTAATAATCAAAGAAACTTTTAAACCTATTCGAAAAAATTGAGCAACGATGGGAAAATATATTTTTATGACATCCAAGAAATTATTGAGCCTAAATGAGACTAATATCTCATGAATGAGAAAAAGAAAGTATTTTATTTGAAAAATCCATTTTTAGGCAAGTCAACATAGAATCCATTTAGTTCATTTTAACCTAAAGCCAAGTGAATTACGAGATTTGAACAAAACAAATTGCAAAGATTAAACAAGGATAAAAATCGAAATAATAACACTTTAGGGGATCTATTTAGGTTAATTAAAAGAGTTAGTGTTAATACAAATTCTACAAGTGAATAAAGAGATGAGAAAGAAATTGGGCCTCTTTTGGCACATTGCATATGCTGTCCAACTTTGAACTTGCACTTTTATGGACTTTTCTCCATTTCTTGCTATGTATACCAGCTCATTTTCCTATATATCATCTCCCTTATTTGTATAATTAGTGTATATCTGCTCTTGAAACCTGTATATTAGCTTCCATTTCTACTCTTCTCCTTCTTGGACTTGTATACTAGCTCCCTTGGCTGGTGTATATCACTGTTTATCAGTCCATTTTGGACTTGATTCGAAAGGTTGTGGCTTAGCCCAATGGAAATGCAAGGAAAAGAGTCTGAATGGACTCGAGGAAAGGTGTTCATGCATAGAGAAAAGTAAAGGATTAATTATCAATTCAAAGCAAAATTCAAGTCACAAGCAGTAAATCATAAGAAAATTTGTGCAAGATACAACAATTTGTATATTTAATGGTAGCCAATCATAGACTCACAGTAAGAAACAATGACAAATTGCCAACTAGCTATATCATCTTTGAGAAACACATTGGAAAATCTACTAATTACAAATTGACATAGCAACTTGTTTAGAGTAACTTTAACCTCAAGAAAAGTTTTCACTACGTAGGATGCGTGAATCTCCCAAAGAATTTGATTTTAAGCCCATATGAATAAGATACACTGGTGAGTATACTCAATGTTCAACTACTGGAAAGACTTTAGTTCAAGGACCAATTCATACACTTAGACTCAGTCAAAAGACCCATGAGAGAAGAACACGATTCACATTTTTGTTGTAAAGGCGTTACCAAAGATGAGAACAAGAGCTGGACAAACATTTTTTATCTCTTGTTATCAAAGAAGGTCTCAAACTCACTTACTACCTTCGTTATAGCTAAGGAAAACAAAATGTATAGCAGTTAAGGATGACTAATCCTTCATCATGAACAAAAATGGATGAGGTTTAGTTACACCTAGCTACATCCCAACAAGCTGTTACATAGGAAAAACAGAGACAATGATGTCCTGCACCCAATACTTCTTCCAAAAAAAAAACAAGACGAGAATAGCTGAGATCAAAAACACCTTTTCTAGGTGATGCCATGAATCAAAACAAATCTATTTAAGAGAACGTAAACATTGCCACAGACCAGTCACGAAGCGATAAAATCACCAATCTTATAGAAGAAAAGCTCTTAACAAGAACTAGACTGCCATCCCTTTTAAGCATGATTGAGAGACCTAAAATCTGGAGCTTTTCAACAATATAATGCATACCAGGTAACAAGAAAACCAATGAGTTTAAACATATTCTAAAGGTTGTTCCTCGAGCGTAACTGAAAAATTATTTCGAAACTCGACCCGTAATACTTCATATGATATTAAAGATCATAGGAGTTCAAGCATACGACTTAGAATAATGTCATCCATTATTCGAATGACTGTTGCAGCCGTCGAACCTCATAGAAACAAGGAGAGTGCATCTTTTAACAATTCAAACAATAACAACAACGGGAAAGGATGAGGAACCTTGGGGCATTAAGAGCACCTAGGAGAAGCCAAACTTGAAGGTTCAAAGCTTCTCCCTAGCTCAATTATTCCCCAAAGTTCAACTCATCACTCCTCTCAATTCACACAACCCAAAAACAATGCTAGACTAACAAACAACTTTTAATTATGACACAACTACAACAACCAATTAGATTACAATAAGAGCAAGAAACAATAAAGTGAAAGGGATGGGGATGTTACCTTTTTTTGGGCAGCAAGATTGGGAGCTATGAGTTGGTTCTTCGATGAATTTTGATGAATTGAAAGCTCGATGTTTCTTGGTTTTCAAATAGCAAAAGAGAAACAGACTAAGAAATCCTCAAGAACTAATTAAAAATAGTGTGATTTTTCTTCAAATTCGCCCTGATTTTTCAGGTTTCCCCAAAATCGAAGAAAAGGACTCTCCAAGATTTTGCTACCCAAAAAACCACCCTTAATCAATGAGGAAGGGGGTTTATATATGAGGATTCCTGGGTCTCCAACGGATGGAAATCGAGGGGGGGAGGGGGGGGGATGAGTGGGAATTTTCGGATAAGAATTGGGGATTTTGAAATCCAAAAACCAAAATTCTCTTGATGAGGGCACGTATGTACCTTATGTACGAAATCAATCATACGCCAATGATTTAGAAAGAAATTCACCGTACTTTCAGGGATTGAGAATGTTGAGGCACCACCTGGAACTTTTGGGTTCTTCTAGAACATGAACAACTTACCCTTTTTGTACAAACAAACAGAGAGAGAGAAAATTAACGGAGAGGTGACGATTACTCGATGATTTTGGGTCATTTTGGAGCTGTTGCGGTCGTTGTCTTGCAGCTGGGTTTGGATGGAGTTGTACTGGGTGTTTTTTATTTGTTTGTTTGTAGAAGAGACGAAGAGAGAGAGAGAGAGAGAGAGGATAAGGAGTTGTTTGGTCTGTTGGTGTAGAGAAAGAAGAAGAGAGAATAATAAGGGTGTTGGGCCGGGTTTTAAATAGGAATTTGGGCTGACAGAATTGTTGTTGGGCTAGATATAAGCTGAAGTTGGGGGATTTAAATTGGAATAGGGACAAATTAAACACGATTAATTTAATTGAGATTTTATTATTTAAAACAACTATAAATAAATAATTTTCCATCATATTTAACCATGTGTTATAAAACACTAATTTCACAATTTATTTCCTGGTTGAATTATTTTTGACCAAAATAGACAATTTTAAAACATTTTGAAATAATTTTGGAAAAATCCTTTGAATATCTATTAAATTTCACAAAATAATATACATCTATATATATTATGAATATACGTAGACGTATGTTTATTCATGAAAATTATAGAATATTCTCTAGGATAGATTTTGAAAAATTCTTTTAATTACAAAATAAATTATTAAAAAATTATTCAAAATATAAAAGCTCGATAATTAATCCGATAGCGGAGGGAAAAATTGGGTATCAACAGTTACTCTAGTGCCCTCACCGCAAAGAAGTCCCCCTCATATAGTAATTTATTGAGATAACATGGGACTGAAATGATTCACTCACTTTCATAAAGAGGTTCAAACAATGCATGCACAACACCATAGGCTTGCCCTTATTTTCTATACCTCAATTTTCATACAATTGGACTAGGATCACTATAGGACTTTATTTGGCTTGTAATGTAGGCTCGGGGATGGGTATGGTACATGTAGGAATAGTGACTTTGCCCTCCTTGACACTATGCTATTTTGTTGTTCATTATACACACCAACTCCTTCCTCCCTTATTCTCCCTTCTTGTCATTATTAATTTTTTTCTTCAAGAAATGGGCGCGTCTATTATTTCAAACTCAATTTTTTTTTTCTCATTTTTTTTTCCTTTTTCTTTTTTTTTTCTTGCCAAACGGCACACCCGTTATTTTCCTTTTTATCACTAACCCGCTCTTTTCATATCCCAATCATTCTTATTTACCTTTGCAGTATCCACCCTCAACTTAGACGATATGCCTGAGTTGGGGTGTATAATGTCCAAGGAGGGACCAGGGCCAAACTAAAGGTTCATAGAAAACAGGGAAGGTGATTAGGATAAACAACAAAAAAGGTCAATTCAGGCTCAAAATCAGGGATCGAAGGGAAATCAATTTCATTTGGTTGGTCCGTTTAGTCTAAGTGGACTTTATTCAAAAATGGCCTAAGATAACTTTCTAACAAACTATCCTACCACCTAGGCAAGACTACCCGGGCAAGTTCTGGATTGACCCACAATGCATGAATAGTACAAATGCATCTCACACGCACATAGCATAGAGTCATACAACCAATTGCTAAATATCAAGTTTATGCCCTAGCTTAAGTTATTTATCACATCAATATTACACAATGTCATGTATATATCCATAAAGGTCAGTCTTAACAAGATGGTTATACTATTACACAAAAATTTGGAGGGGTGTACATTTTTATCAAAATCACTTTCAAAAACACGACCATAGACTATGCTAAGTTCCTATTCTTCTTTTACAAACACAAGTACTACCTAAACATGCTGGTTCAACTAAAATAAAGGTCCTCGGGGAAAGAAAACAATAAAAAAACCCCAAGGACTTGGATACCTTAAAAAAGGTACACTCTTGGGTTGCCTCCCATCCAACGCCTGATTTAACATTACGGTACGAAGTGGGTATCTTGGCTACCCAGACTTTGCCAAGACACCCATCAAAAACACACAAACTAGATGCCCCCAGCCCACAAAAAAAGATGTGCATTGTCCCCAATGCACTTAAATAAAATATAGCTGTAAGGGAGGCGGGAGCATACCTGTGGTGCCTAAACGCTAGTGTCCGGTGTAGTAGTCAGGGCTAGTGGTATGTCACCTATGGTGGAAATAGTATCTTCATGTGTAGCATTCTTAACAACACTCTCTCTACACTAAATGGGCACTCCCACAATGGGGTCTACATAAGGGTTTGCACCTGAAGGTGCCACGCTCGACGAGTACTATTTCTCAATGCCTCAATCCTCACTTGCTCAGCCTCAAGTCTCACTTTCTCCTCTTGTCTCGATACCTCCATAGTTTTCTGTATCACATCATCATTGGCCTTTTTTGCTTTCCGTGCATCTTTCTTCCTTTTCTTTTCTAAGTTGGCAAGTGTCAACACTGACTCATCTCCCTCTTTGCTAGCTTTCTTACCCTTTCTCCTCTTTTTCTTCTTTACGTCCTCAGGGAGCTCACTATCATTATCATTATCATCGTGAGCTCTCTTAACAAATTCATGAGGAGGGGAGTGTGTTAGAAAATTAATGAAAGATTCATCCTCCTCAGCTCCAACTAGTGCAATCTCAATATTTGAGATGACCGACACTGCTCTCTTTTGAATAGAATCAATGTCAGAGCAAGATTTGGCAAGCTCAATAAAGATAGAAGTAAGGTGCGGAATGCTCAAGTTCTACAGCCACTTGTTTACCTAAATTTTATCCCGTCAAAATGGGCATTTATATTATCAATCAAACTCTTAATGGGCTCAAGGGCGGCAATAATCTCTTTTGTGATCAATGGTTTAACAGCATTGGAGAACCATATTATCTGCTCATTCAAATGAAATTCCATTATAGCTAATTTTCTAAACGTCTCGCTCATGAAAAGGATGGATGCGCCTAGCTCATCGGATGGTGTAGAGTGAGATTCTATAGACGGACCTGGTGCAGTGGTTGAAGGAGCATAGGCAGCAGCAACAGCCTCATCAAACACAACCAAAGAGTTGACTGGCACATCTCCACTTGGTTCGGGAAAAATAGCACTCTTAGAAGCAGCAAAATAGGCTTTACTTTTGGCCATAAGGTTAGCCGTATCTCAAATCAAAGAATTATCCTGAAAGCCTATAGTGTCTTGTTAACGCCCATGATATTGGGTACCCTGACTTCTTGGCATAACTTGGTGATGAGGCACGGGAATGGGATAGAGGTTGATGTTTGCAAAGCATGCTCCTTAAGTTTTTCAGTGACGATACATGCAATAATAATATCAAACCAAGACATGATGGCAGCAACTAGAATTGCCCAGTCTAGAGTCAATGTGTTATCTGTAGCTCTCGGGACCAACCTGTGCCACACTACGGACTACCAAAATATGCCCTCCATACTTAATGATGCATTACTGATGCTCAAGGGCTTTGTAGTTAGCAAAGGTGGATTCCCGTTAGTAATAACCAAGGCAAGCCACCCAAGAGGTATTTTCTTAGTTTTGTGCTGCCCCAATTTGAAATCCAGGTTTGGCTGAGCGACCAATGCTAAGTGATTAGGGACATAGATAAAGCACTATATGGTGGCTTCAGAGATATCAACTAGGACACCTCTCACTTGCACACTATTTAGATATGGTAGCTTTTTCACATCTTTCCCTTTCTCGTATGAGTTTAGAAGTGTAGCAGCGTAAGCAACATAAAATTCACGGACCATAATTGGATTGTAAGGTCCACCATGCTAACTCATCCACTGAAATCCATAGTGCTCATATAGCTTTTTTATATCCACCATGTCTTCCAAAGCTATAAACCACACCTTCACTTCTTCAAATATACTTCTCCATGGGCTCCTTCTATCATTTTGTGCCAAACCTTCATGAAACAAATGGGAAGTGCCCTCTATGGCCCATCTCACATTATCCCAAACTCTGGGGTTTTTGCTTTTGAAAGTTGGGACAATGGTCATGGGCTCATTATTTTGAACTACTGCTGTATCAGGACTATCAGCGCTAGACTTACTAGCACTACCAGAGGCTGACTTCAAACCTGTGTTATCCTTGCTGCCTGAAGCTATGGCCTATCTGGGTTCAATTTGCTAGTGCCACTTTCATAAGATGATGACTCAGACTCACTCTCTCCCTCTTCTGATTGAGAATTCCCTTTGCCTCATGGTCTGAGGCTCTGTAGAAGTGTCAGAGCCTATGGTGTACAGTTCCTCAGATCCACTTTTCTTTGACCCAGAGGACTCATCTTGAATTTTTCTTTCCATCCTTATGGCAGTTTCTTTTTTTTGCTGAGGTGAGTTTCTTTGGGGTTTCCTTTGGAGGCATGGTACCTGTGGGAGAGCTTGTTAGAAAATAGACCAAGCAACACAAACACAAGAAAAAAGGAAATATTTTGTACACATTTGCAGGCATAGTCCACGGATTAGTCTATGAACCATAGAATCAAACCATGGCTCGTGAACCCATTCGTGGTTTCAGTTACAGTTCAAGGTCATAGAATCCATGAATCACTTTATGGACCATAGTTTAGAACTACGGATCCATCCTTTGACTCATGGATTCAGTCCTGAGATTTGCCATTTTTTTTGCAGCCTCCAGGAACCATGAGTCATTTGACGGCTCATAGTTTAGAACTATGGTTTATCCTATAACTTGTGGTTTACCATCTGAGAGGTATTCATTTGAGAGATAATTCCATGAGTGGATTTACGGTTTGTGAACTGCACCACGACTGGTAGATCCACTCGTGAAATCTAAACACCTTTTAAATTTTTATCAAAACTCCCTCGTTCACAGTATTTGAATTATTTGTTCACTTCGTTAACACAATCTTCCCCACTTTTTACAAAATTTGATGTTTTTCTCGTGCACGTACAAGATTATCAACCATAACCTAGAGTTTTTGTATTTTGATATTCTATTTGATCATGAACCCTAGGTCCTCTTGTTTAAAGAAGAAGTTAGAGTTAAGGGGTGAGATTGAACTTACCCATTATGCTTCAAGTTCTTCAAGACAGAGGGAGTGAAAACTTTTCAATGATTCATGCGTGTGAAGACAGAGGATATTTTGATTTGAACATATGGAGAGGTTGAATTAATTAGGAGTGAATGAGGGAGTAATTTGATCAAAAATTGATTCTTCCTATCTTGACTTTATCATATATGGATTGGGTTACCTAGCTTCTTCTTTATGCTTCCTCTATATTTTCTTATGATTATCTGAGTTATGTTATGACCAAGGGTTAACTTGGGGCACTTGCGGTCCCAGGTCCCATGTTACATCTAGGAGGTAGCCTCAGGGCGTGACAAACTTGGTATCAGAGCATCAGGTTCAAGAGTCCTAGGGTGTCTGAAAGCCATATCGAGTAGAGTCTCTTTCATGTGTGTAAAGCACGCCACACTTATGAGAGAGAAGCTATGAGGTGTCTTAGGAAAAACTTTACTTCTTTTATGATCAATATCATGTGATAGAGTTTAACTCTATTAACCCTCTAATCCATTCTTTATACATTTGAGATTATGCCTCCTTGCCATGCCATGCCTCGCCGAGCCACCCAAAATGTTGACCCTCTGATTCCACACCTCGAGGTCACAAATGCAGAGTTTAGAAATGCCATTCATATGCTAGCTCAGACTATGGCCGCTCAGGCCAATCAACAGGCTCCTATCCCTGCCCACCCTCAAGGTAGAGTAGCGGCCCAAGTTTGAGATTTGGTTTACATGAACTGTAATGACCCTTCCGGTCATTTCCACATTTAAGTTTTGAAGTCAAGCAAATCGACAAAAGATATCGTAAGACCTTTAACAAATTTTCTGAACTTTGGGTAAAATGTATCAGGGCTTTTCTCTCAATATATAAAGAGTTAGAAGTCCCCCAAAATACCAAATCGAAGGTCTACGAGTCTAGTTTCCAACGCACAAAACCTCACATCCAAATGATCTCGGAGTAAAAAGTTATGACTGTTTTACCGCGGACTGTCTGGCAAAAAACGGGTTACGAATCGGGTTGCGAATCGGGTCGGGTTAAACTCGATTTAAGCCTCAACTTCACGTTTTAAAATGCTATTTCAGTTTCGAAACAGTAATGAAACATAAGGGAGGATCCCGAGAGAATTCTTGAGTATCAAAATCGTGCGTTGGTATTACGAGCCTAAGCTTAGGAATTTTATTAGCATTGTGCGTGTATTTGAAAATATTTTATTTTAAAGTTGAATTTGGTAAAAATTATATTATTATTGCCTTTTCAAAATGTTTTAAAGGTTTATGAAAAATATTTTGTTACGATATAATGATATATGTATTTATTTTATAAGGTTTTTATACATTGTATTATTTTAACGGAGATAGTAAAATTAGTGTGTTAAAATTTATTATTATAATATAGTAAGTTTTGTTTGAAATAATTTTCTATGAATTATGGTATATTTAAAATATTATATTTATTTTACCACGAATTTATTCAATACCCGAATACGTACGTAGCGGGGATCCACCTTTCATTAATTGGATAAGGGGAGATGTGGTGTTGACACACACCCCCCCTCACGTGGAAACCAATTGATGCGGTAGGCAAATTGCTGCCAAACTTAATCATTTGGAGCAAATTGCAAAGGCAATTGCTGCCTAATTTGTATCATACTTCTATGCTGCCTACTCACTCAACCATTTAAGCAAATTGCAATACTTACTGCTTCCTATTTACTGGAACCGTTTGAACAAATTGCTGACACAAAAATTGTTAGTTATCAAATAGAAAATCAATTATCTACGTCAAGTTATTCCGTCCCAAATCCGAATCCGATTTAGTTTTGGATTTTCTCAGAGTGGTTCGAGCTTGGACATCGTTGTTCCAGCAGCTTGTCGTCGGACGACAGATAGGTTACGGTTTATTTTCCCTAGACTTCGCATATATAGAATAAAATTGTATTAATGGGCATCCTTGTGTTGGACTATTAGGTTGGCACCACAGACCTCGACCGCTTTATTCATGTCCGCTTATTTTTATTCCTCCGTTGCTTGTAGTATTTGCGGATATATTTTATTTACCCTTGTGGTCCTGTGTGGCCTTGTTGACTCTGGAACATAGAAGGTGGGATTTTGGGAATGTTCGCGAGTCCCGGGCATAGAATTATCCTTCTAGGCTGGTTATGCTTGCTGAGTAGCTAGGGTCGATAGGTTGATTGTGAGCTGCGGGGTAGCTATTGTGTGTGATCATACCATTTCCATGCATATAAAGAGGTTTTATCCGTGTTTTACTGTGATTTTGGCTTCGGGCCTACTAGCACTGTTTTCTAAACCTTGCATGGCCTGGGGGGCCCATTTTTGATGGAAATGATTTGGAAATGGTTGATTTCACTTGTGGAGATTTTTGGGCAAGAAAGTATAATTATGTTTAAAATCATCAGTTTTATGATTATCGCTAGACTCGGCAGGGCCGGGGTGCTAGTTGAGTTTTCTTGTTACTTGAGATGATTTTTAGCCTCGGTCGGACCGAGCACCTGAGATGACTTTTTACTGTTTAGACCCGGCTACGCCCGGGCACCCTTGGAGGGGTTTTTTGAGATATTTTCCTACTATTTTTAGTCCTGGACAGGGTCTGGGCATGCATATTCGAGACTGGGTCTCTATCTTGATATCGAGACTGGGTCTCTATCTGGATACATGTTCTGATACTGAGATTTAGTATGGGGTCTGGGACCTCCATGGACCTTGCTATCCGGGCCAGGGGCTACGGGCTGCGTGTGCCGGAAGAGGGGTATACGGGGGAGTAGAGGTATACGGGCAGAGTCCTTCCATGGAACCTACCTGCTGGGCCGGATCGGCGCCGGAGGAGGTACATACAGAGATACTATGGCACCTGAGATCTTCATGCATCATATCATTCATGGTTCGAGGTTCCACCTTGTTTGCTGTTTGCTGATTGCACGCTCCGGTAGTATGGGATGCCGGAGGGTTTGTTTTCACTTGTTTGTGTTCCTCGGTTGTATGGGCGGCCGAGGGACTGTAGGTAGACTTTTGCTATTTACTTGCAGAGTTGTTCTCTATTAGGGATGAGTATGAGATTGGTTACTGCTAGACTGTTTAGTTTCCTGGATTTGAGATTGTTATGATTATTGGTTGAATTCATGTACTTGAGCATGCCTATTATTAATCTTTTTCTCCTGCTTCTTCTTACACTTTGAGGTTATCGGTATAACCGTCCATTTCGCAACTTATTTTATATACACTGTTATTGCGAAAGGACCCCAGGTGGCGTTAATTACTTACTTTCACTTGGCTGTGCCTTTGGTGTGATATCTCTGCTTACTAGCCTCAATGTGTGGTTCTGTTGGTTCCCTCTGGGCTAGTTCCCTGTGTACCTTTTGTTGATTTCTGTGACTGATTGATTCTATTCTGTCTATTACTGCTCTTTTATCTTATATGTGCCCAGTCGGCCTATGATACCTACTGGGTACCTTATGCTTCGCATTTGGTGCTCACCCCTACCCCCTGCATCTTTGGGTGCAGATCCTAGCGTGGGCCATCGCCGCTAGACCATTGTGATTCGTGCTTGGAGATCTGTTGGAGACTACTTCAGACTGAGGGTGAGCTCTTGGCGATCGGAGCTTAGCTTTAGTTTATCTTCTGCTTTATGTACCCTATTACCATTCAGAGACATCTGTATATATTCTTTTGGATAGTTTTCACTCCATGTATGTAATTTGGCTCTGTACTATGATACCAGGTCTTGGGGTTTGGTTTAGTTTTCCACATTTGTGTATATTTACATTCATATTATCTATTTTATTCATCTTGTTCTCTTATTTGTTAGATAGTAGCGCATTACTAGCTGTTCTGGGCTACAGGGATTGGTTCACCTACCGGGGGTTGTAGGTGCCATCATGACCGAGAAATCGGGTCGTGACAATTTTACACCAGGTCATTTAAAAAACTTGGAGGATCTCCTTGATAAAAAGTTTTCAGGCTTAAATCTTAAGCCTACTGACTTATCACAAGATTTTGCTAATAAAGTAGAAGCTACTGGTGATTTTAGGCATCAGGTTTCTTCAGAGTTTAATAAACTCAAGGGATACCCCAAGAAAAATAGTGGTTACGCTACCAAACCTAGCATGAACACCTATTATTATCCCCGTCCACACCACAAGATGTTCTGATAGAAGAACGTGACTGGAATCAGACTAATACGTCTTATAGTGGTTATGCAATTTATGAATGGAACCTAGATGGGTTAACAGATCGACAGTTAACCATCCTTGTTCACAGGATGCTTATGTATGCAACCATTTGCAAAAGTGTTAAAAACACAGATAGAAATATCTGCAAAATGATTATAGCAGGATTTACTAGACAGCTCCGCGGATGGTGGGATTCCTACCTTAGCATGGACAAAAAGGCAATCATCATAAATGCAATAGCCACCGATGCAGGTGTCGATAATCTGGGTATGGCTCTAGTTCAAAACAGAGAAGATGTCGTCTATACTTTGGTTCTAACCATTCTAGAACACTTTAATGGTAGATTCACCAACCAACATGAGACGGTGCGTACCCTCCTTAATGGTCTTCGATGTCATACCCTGGGGTATTTCAGATTGTACAAAGATACTTTCCTTAGTAGGGTAATGGAATTACCCGAAAATAAGGTTGAATACTGGAAAGCCAAGTTCATAGATGGCCTTCCCCCATTATTCGCAGAAAGAGTTCGAAAAGCTCTAAGAGGAGGTCATGGTGAAATCCCTTACACAAGTTTGACCTATGGAAAGATTATAGGAACTTGCACACAAGAAGGATTGAACTTGTGCAATGAACTAAAGATGGCTAGACAGCTTAAGATTGATAAGCACAAAGAAAAATCTCAGCTAGGGGATTTTTGTGCACAATTTGGTCTACCAGCGCCAGAAGGTAATAAAGACAGATATTACAAGTCCTCTAGAACAGAAGGTTCTCACAAAAAGAGGCGATCTAGGCGAAGATCCAAGGAAGAGCGCGAAACGCGAAAAAGGCTTTCGTAAATCTAACAGATTTATCAAAGACAGATCTGGGAGGGATCTTTCTAAAATAAAGTGTTATAAGTGCGGAAGACTCGGGCATATTGCTCCCAACTGTAAATTGAACAAGTTAAAAACTTTAGAACTTGATGAAGAAACCTATGAGAAAGTTTACGGATTGTTATACACTTCAGGATCGGACAATGATTACGATTCGGATCCAGGTTCTAACACTAAATTACTTGATGATTTTTCTGATAATAATGATAATCGTACTAACCCTTGTGATACGTGTCAGGGTCAAGACTACAATTGCGAGGATGATGAAATCTATAGACTTCAATCGCAATTCCAGGATCTAAATATGAATACCATCACTTCTGATAATGTGATTGAACTTTTAAAGGAAGTTACTAATAGCAAGCTTCGAAATAAAATTATTGATTTAGCTACTCCTATTGAAGCGAGTTCAAGTTTTTCTAAACCATTTGAAAAGAAGAAAAACGATTTAAGTGATTTCGAATATTCAGCTCCTTACTCTTTAAAGGAAGTTGATGATCGTCTTTTGAAAAGAAACTCTTATTCAGAAAGGATTCTTCCCTCGACGATTTAAAAATTGAAGTTGAGAATTTAAAAGGGGAGATTAAATATCTAAAACAAAATCAAATGATTTCAGACCATAGACTTACTCAAATTGAGGTTGATTTGGAAAATAAATTTTCAAAAAATAAAGGCATTTCTATTTCTGAAGAAAGTAAGACAAACAGTCCTGATCAAGATAGTGATAAGGAAACTACTAGCCCTGATCCTAAACAAGATTCGTTTTTAGGAATGATGCAGATTATAACTGCACACAAATGGTATGTTAAATGTACTATCCTGATTGATAACAGTTTTTTGATTACTAACATTGCCATGATTGATAGCGGAGCAGATGTTAGCTGTATTCAAGAAGGTTTAGTGCCTACAAGATATTTTCAAAAAACTACTCATTCAGTCAAATCGAGATCAGGTCATGCTTTAGATATAAAGTATAAATTATCAAATGCAAAAATTTATCAAAATAAAATTTGCATTCCTCACTTCTTCTTCCTGGTTAAAAACCAATTAAATCCTCCGATCATACTTGGAACTCCGTTCATTAACGCTATTTATCCTTTTACATGTATTAACTCAAAAGGATTTTCTGCCACTTATAAAGATAAAGAGATAACTTATTCTTTTATTACTGATCCAGTGACTAGAGACATTAATGCTCTAATTAAAATGAAGCAGAATCATTTACATTCCTTACAATTAGAGTTATTTAGCATGAATATATTCAATACTCTGAAATCTACTAAAATACAGGAAAAAATCAAACTAATTTTTGAGCAGATTGCCGTTGATATCTGTGCAGACCACCCTAGTGCTTTTTGGAATCGAAGAAGCACATTGTCACTCTTCCGTACGAAGAAGGCTTTGCAGAGGATGATATCCCTACTAAATCTCGGCCCTGCCAAATGAACGCTGAGTTAGTAGAATATTGCAAAACCGAGATTGATAATCTCTTACAAAAGGGTTTGATAAAACCTTTCAAGTCTCCTTGGTCATGTACAACCTTCTATATTAATAACGCGGCTGAGAAGGAACATGGAGTTTCCAGGTTGGTGATTAATTATAAACCGTTAAACAAGGTTTTAAAATGGATAAGATATCATATTCCAAATAAAAGAGACATGCTTTCAAGGTTATACGATGCCAACATATTTTCAAAATTTAATTTAGAATCAGGATATTGGAAGATTCAAATTTTTAAAGAACATACTTATAGAACTGCTTTTAATGTCCCGTTTGGACAATACGAATGGTGTGTCATGCCATTTGGTTTGAAAAATGCACCCTCTGAATTTCAGAAAATTATGAATGACATTTTCAATACTTATATGGATTTCATCATTGTCTACATAGATGATATTTTGGTATTTTCCAAAACCTTTGAAATTCATATTAAGCATCTTGATATTTTCAAAAGGGTTGTAATACAAAATGGTTTAGTTATTTCTAAAGCAAAGATGAGTTTGTTTCAAACAGATGTTCGATTTTAAGGGCATAAAATTTGCCAAGGGAAGGTCACTCCCATTCAAAGAGCCATTGAGTTTTCCTCGAAATTTCCAGATGTTATTACGGACAGAACTCAACTGCAGCGATTTCTGTAAAGTTTAAATTATATTTCCCCGTTCTATAAAGATCTCTCTCGAGATTTATCCCCATTATATGACAGGTTAAAGAAGGATTATAAATCCCCATGGACTGATAGTCATACCAACTTGGTTAAGAACATCAAGTTACGAGTACGATCACTTCCGTGCTTAACACTTGCCAATCCGGCATGGCAAAAAATTATTGAGACAGATGCGTCCAACATAGGTTATGGCGGAATTCTAAAGCAGATAAATCCTCAGGACAAAAGAGAATATTTAATCAGGTTTTATTCTAGAAAATGGAATGAATCTCAGAAGAAATACGCGACGGTAGCTCATGAAATGCTAACTATCTTTAAATGTGTCTTAAAATTTCAGGACGATTTATACAACCAAAAATTTGTGGTAAAAACTGATGCGCAATCAGTCAAATTTTTGTTTGATAAAGACTTCAAACATGACGCATCTAAACTTATATTCGCAAGATGGCAAGCACAATTGGCCCCTTTTGATTTTGAAATCCATTATAAAAAAGGGAGTGATAATTCTCTTCCAGATTTCTTATCTAGAGAATATCTATCTTCACAATGAGTTTTTTTTTGTCTCCTTTCTTTACTGATAAAACTTTAATTACAGTGTTAAAAGTACTTTCTCTCAATCGAGACTTACAGGAAATTATCTTGTGGAAAATTATAGATGATATGGTAACAGATGACTTCGCTATTCATAATATTGAAGAAATCATTGACTTCGATGATTACTATCATAATTACTATGATTTATATTATGAGGTATTTGAATAAAATAATTTGTTTTATGTGCAGAATGGACCCTCCTTGGGTAACCAAAAGACGAGGCAGGGGTAATAACCCACGAGGTAGGGGAAGATCATCTGGAGCATCTTCCTCAGGATCATCATACGGATCCTCTTCTAACATTATACTGCAACAGGGAGGAATGAGTTTGATAAATTCGAAAAACGCTCAAAAGACAGCATCCTCATTATTACATCTGGAAGATATTCTGGAAAATAGCTCGTTATACGAGCAATTAAAGGAGTATTTGTCCCAGAAGCAAGGTGATACATTTGCCTCTATAGCCAAAGAAGATATTGATGATATCAAATCTTTTGAGAAAGTAGCGAAGAAAGAAATGATATTTCTTTTAGAAAACTCTGAAATTCAGAGAAAAGAAGAACCCTGGAAGATATTTTAGCGATGCTTAATGAATAGATTATATTTCCCGGGTGAGTCATACAAAACTCGATCTTATTACAAGACCATTTTGATACATACGAGTAGTGTTGAATTTTAGCACTTCTCAGGATACAACACCAGCGAGAATATTTATAACTTCTCCAAAATGATTGTTAAACAAATCATATCCATCGAAGATTGGGGTATGTCCACAATGAAAGAAAGGCAGATTAGCCTAAATAAGATTCCTATGAGTTTCACTTATTGGGACTACGTTAATGCTTTTCACAAAGTTCTCTATTATAATACTGAGAAGCATAAGCATACTTGGTTTATAGAAATTTGTGCAAAGATTTTTGCAGGACCAATTCCTAATTGGTTTTTAGACTGGTGGTCATACCACGGTCCGACTATAAAAATATTACCGGATCCATTTTTAAAATTATACAAGGAATGGGTTAAAGTTTCCCCGAACCTTAACGCGTTATACAACACAGATCATATATGTTGGCTGGACAAAATAGATCAGATATATTTCTTCATCGAATTCTCTATCCCTTGGATTCACAAATGGACCCCAGAAGTGGGATTCACAGAAGAACAAATCCCTTGCTTATACAGGATCTTTTATAACAATTTTCGGGATAAACTAATGAAGAAAGATCCCAAAACTAAAAAGTTTTTCGGACAGGAATTGATGGATTTTATTGAAAATAAAATCAATGAATATAGTACTTCTCCCCATAAGGAGATAGTAACGGATAGCTAGGTGAGGCACATTGCCAGAGGAATCTCTGTTCAAGATGGAAATAAGAAGCTATGATCAATAGCTACTTAGAAGAAGTCAAGAGAAGTCTGCTTCTGAACCTTACTCAATATGAGAAATCAGACACTTCTATGCGAAGCAAAACCAGTGAAGACGACCTAGAAGATATACAGAAAGCTCAACCTGTAGAAACAACGGGGTCAGAAGATACTCTGAAAAGGGCGAAAGATTTCCTTCGAAAGATGAAAGAAAAAGAAAAATAGAGATCAAAGCATCTCTACCACAATAAAGTCACAAATAGTATATACACTGTTGTTCAATAGTAGATACACTATTTAGGGAACAGATGGGACCCATTATTACTGTACAGAGATGCCTTATGTTTTTTTTTTATATATAAATAGGATTGTCTTTTATATTTAGAGGGCATCAGAAAAAAATAGAGAGCTCTCTTTTTTTAGTTTGTAAATCATTGTAAAGCTTTCACTTTATAGCACTATTCTGAGATCCAATAAAGATAAATAATCCGGCAAGTTGTTCAGAATATAGGCTTTGGTGACAAACGTCCGAGGTTAGTAATTAATTTCTTTCTGTCTTTTATTTTAGTAACGTCTCTCCTAGCTAGGACTATGTCCGGCTAAAGATCTCATATCTATTTCGAATAACTAACTTCTCTCCTATATAGATCATGAACGGATCTAAGCTTTATTTAAATGTAAAGGAATTTTAGTATGGTTTCTCGACTTGGTTCTGAGATCGAGGTACAGTCGGATCTACTACTACTTTTATTGGCTTTGCCTTAGTGGCTCCGTCTGGCCAGCCGTGGTCTTCAGCCCGAACAGGAGTGAAAAGTAGGGCACCTTCTACCCGGTTAGAACTGTCAGACACATGGGCTCAATAAGTAGTATGTATTAGATTCCTGACAGGCCCTTTGCTCAGGTAAAATTATCACCATGTAGTCTGAAAAACTATGCAAAAATTCTTGTATATTTCGATTCTTATACCTAAGGATGCTGAACTGCTTGATCCTTGACTAGGCGGACTACCGCTAGGTCATTGATCCTGTTATTCTGTAAAAAAAATTATATTTTACTATTACTAATACAATATTATTATTATTTTATTATTACTATTATTTATTATATTAGTTAGTAATAAGGGAGAATGAGAGGGGTAAATTGGTCATTTTTTGGCTGACTCTAAGCTCCTTCCCATTCTCTCTTATTAATAGTAGTATGTTACTCCCTCTGTCCCAATTTATGTGGCATCGATAAAATTTTGAAAGTCAACTAAGTTTTTTATACATCTTTTAAATATTTTAAGTTGTTAATTATTTGCGATTTATTGTACTTTTTCTTCTGTCCCAATTTATGTGGCACCTAATAAAATTTCGAGAGTCGACCAATTTTTTTATGTTTTTGAAGTATTTTAAGTAGTTATTATTGTGATTTATAGTACCTTTTACGTAATTTTCAAATATATAACAGATTAAAAAGAAAAGTAAGATAAACAAATTAAAACGGAGAAAATATAAAAGAAAATATCCAAGCATGCAAAAAAATTTATGTCTTTTAAATATTTTATGTTTTTACTTATCGTGATTTATACTACTTTTTATGTAATTTTTAAATATATAATAGATTTTTAAAAAAATAATATAAATAAATTAAAACGGAGAAATTATAAAAGGAAATATCTAAGTAGGCAGCACAAGCAGCACGTCGATCAACTACCTGCTTATCCTCCTTTGTAAGTAAGGTAATATATATTCTTACTAAATAAGAGGTTGGCAGGTCATTTTGTAAGCAGACAGCACTTGGACAACGTGCCTTCTTGAACTGCTTGCTTGAAGGGTTCCGCTTTAAAAAAAATAATATTTTTGTCATTTCAATTTATTTGTCTTACTTTTTATTTTAATAAATTATGTATTTGATAATTACGTAAAAGATATTATAAATCACAATATAAAATTTTTGTTGACTCTCGAAATTACAATTAGTGCCACATAAAGGGATAAAAATGACATAAAAAGTATTATAAATCACAACAATTAAAAAAAAGGTATAATAAATTTAGTAAATTTAAAAATTCTATCTATGTAACATATATTGGGCCGGTGCTGACATGGAATTTTGTGTATATTCTTATATAAATTTCATGATCTAAATAAAATAATGTATGCAAATCTAAAAAATTAATTGATCTAAATAAAATAATAATGTATGCATATCTAAATTAAGCATATCTTACAATTTTCAAGTATTAACATTGGGCCCGTGCGTAGTACGGAATTTTGTATTATATGTTCTTCCATATTTAAGAATCCTTAATTTTTAAAATTATATTTTTCTCTTATCATATATTTTAGGACTCCTTAATTATTAGTAATTCTCATAATACTTTTTACCATATATTTTCTTTTACTACTTTCCTCTTACCATATATTTTAGGACTTCGTAATTTTAAATATTATAAAGATATAATGATATTATAATTGGAGAAAAATAGTAAAAAAATAATTTTGTCTAATACAGATACTTTTAGTGAAGGGCAGTTCAAATCACATTATAAGGTCCTTCGCACTTTAAAATATAGTATAGATAGATATGCTTCAAGTCTATCCTATCTATGTTCTTTAATTATTATTATTATTATTTACCACTTGTGCAATTTCAAAATAATGAATACAATTTTTTTGAAAATGCTAATCTATATAGCTATTAAAATAAAAAGACATATATGCAATCATAATAGTCATATAAGTTAGTATATCAAAAGGAAAAAAGAAAAAAGCAAAATATAATATTTTATTTGCACAATGATCCTGAGATAGTACTGAATAATGTCAAATAAAAGGGTTTGGCTCTGCTCCATTAGTCTTTGAGCAAGTAATTATCAATGCACCTTTAGATGACTGACATGTGGACTGATAAGCATTAAAGATTCAGATTAATCTTCCTAGTTTATTTTCTATTTTTAGTATATTCATTATTAATGATAATATATATTACAAATCATGAAATTATTTTTTTAATTTTTTTTTGCACAACTAAATGAGCAAAAATAATATTTTATTTGCACAATGATCCTGAGATAGTACTGAATAATGTCAAATAAAAGAATTCTTAGCCTATATATGTAATGTCAGAGCTCCACCTAGGATCAAGGATAAAATCCAGCAGCTTATGTTTTAAATGAGGTTGTCGAGCTGCTTAGCCTGAGGGCATCTCCAACCACACTCTATTTTACTCTCTAAATATAGAGGGTAAAGGGAGCAACTCCAACCACTCTCTATTTTACCCTCTATTTTCTCTTTCTTCTATATTATATTATTATTTCTATTTCAATTATATTTTTATATTTTAAAATAAATTATTTCTTCTATGTTTACATAATCACCACATATTATTCATTTTTTTTTAAATCTTCATGTAATATAAAATTAGTTTTTACCTCAAATTTTTAAATAAAATAAATTTTAAGCAAATATTATATAAATTACATATTAATGGACAATTCAAATAAAAGTAAAATCATAAATGAAATACAATTAAATAAATATTACATCTTAAAAAAATATTCAACTTTCAAGATTATTACGTTGCTCCCATAAATGTTCTACTAATGCATTATGAAGTTCAAAATGAGCAGTTACGTCCTTAACTTTTTTATGTCTGGCTAAAAATTATTCAAATAGATTATTTTCATCTACTGCCATTTCTACCGTTGGTGTTGGAGCTTTCGAAATATCTTGAATTGGTGTGTTAAGAGTATGCTCATCCTCAATTATCATATTGTGCAATATATAGTCATTATATCATGGAGCACTTCTTTTCTCCAAAAATGTGATGGATAGTAAACAAAAGAAATCAAGTAGTTCAACCGCCGCAGTCACAGCCATAACAATTCTCTGCCCTCTACACTAATTTTTTTCCTGATATTGGTGGATCTGGAGCTCACTTGCCAGATTACTAAATTATTGTTGTAATTTTTCGGCTTAAAATGTTATGTTATGTGTTGTATTTTTAACAATTTCATGTTCTCCTATTCTAATTTAACAATTACATCAGTTTTAGATTAAATTATAAATTAATTACTCATTTTATACGTATATTTTTTTATGTGATGATATTTTTTTACAACTATAAATTATAATAAAGCTAACTTATATCTTAAATAAAAATATTATTTATGAAAATTAAATTAAAAATAACATAAATTAATATAAATTTAAAATTATATTAAAAAATAATTACGAATATTAGAGACTTAATTAATGGTCTTATATAATTTAAAACATGTAAAATAAAAATATTGAGTACTAAAAATAATAATAAAATAATGAATAGTGAAATAGAGAGGATGAATAGTAGCTCTCTATATTTAGAGAGCTACTATTCATCCTCTCTATTTATGGAGAGTAGAGAGTAAAATAGAGAGTGGTTGGAGAAGTCATTCTCTATTTTTACTCTCTATTTATAGAGAGTAATTTAGAGTGTGATTGGAGATTGCCTGATTTTTATAGTTTAGAATAGTAAACTTTGTCAGTTTGCTATGGTACTGTAATGATCTACACTGGTGATTAATAAAGAATACTAGCTACCCAAAAAAAAAATCTTATATATTCATGGTACTCTTTGCACGGATGAGTTGGTAAATTTTTTATATATTTTTTGATTCTCCATCGTAATTGTTCATTTTTCAAATATTCATTTCATATTTATGAGATATTTATAGATATCATATTTATGAAAACTTCAGATTCCTTAGTTACATTTGTGACAAATAATAAATGTAATGTTAGTTATAATTTATAAACAAAACAATAAAATAAATAATAATAATAATAATAATAAAGTTAAATCAAGCATGAAAATATATATACCTTGACGATTTAGTAAAACTCCTTTGTATATTTCGATAATCCATTGTACTTGTTCATTTCTCAAATATTCATTTTGCATTTGTAAGATATTTGTATACATCATATCTATAGAAACTTCAGATTTCTTAATTACATCTATAACAAAAGATGAATGTCATGTAAATTATAAAAAACAAAATAATAATAATAATAATAATAATAATAATAATAATAATAATAATAATAATAATAATAATAATAATAATAATAATAATAATAATAATAATAATAATAAAGAAGAAGAAGTTCAAGCAAGAAAAATTTGACTTTTTAATCTATTGTAGAAAGTCTGCATCAGATTCCCTAGTTACATCTTGTCACGACCCGATTTCTCAAGTCATGATGGCACCTACAACCCTCTCCACCCCCTTGTAGGCGTACCAATTCACATAGCCCAGAATGATTAGTAATAGACTACTATCTAACAAGCATGCAAAAGAAGTAACGGACAAGCAAGAGCAAGAGATAAAGTGAATAAATGAATAAATAGGAAGTGAATATATATATATATATATATATATAGGAAGCTAAACCATCTCACGATCTGGTATCACAGTATAAGAGCCGCTAATACATAAACAGAGTACAAGAGTCCAAAAGAGTATATACATATGTCTCTGAAATAACAAAAGAGTATGTAATACAAAAGAAGAGATAAAAGTTAAGCTCCGACCACCAGGACCTCACCTTCTGTCTCGGATGATCCAAAAAGAGAAAAAGGGCACTTTAGCCCTCAATTATGAATAACGGAAGTTGAGAATTTTAGAAGAAAAAAAGAGGGGAATAGGGGATTAGGGGACTTCAACGTTGCATCAACCAAACAAATAAACAAACAAATTGAAAGAGAAAGAGAAGGAGCGGAAGTGGGAAACAAAGGGAGCATACGCTCCAAGAGAGAAAAAGGGGAAATTCAACTAGGACTTCTATAGGGCTAAGGTAAATCTTTTCTCTTTTCTATAGCTTTGTCATGATTTCTAGTCTAAGTAATTCACTTTGGGTATTGAAATTTAGTTACCAGAGACAAGGATTATGGGTAGTAAGATGCAGTTTTGATACAAAAATTAGATGAATAAATTATATAAATTAATCAAAGTTAGTAGATTATACACCAGTTGAATTACTCAATCATGAGTAAATAAAAATTCGACTAAGTGCCAAACATGAAGCAGAGAGTTAGGTATTCTAAGTTTATTTTGAATTATCTTAAACAAGGAAATTTATCGTAATTGAGGGCTAAAGTTCCCTCCACGAGTCAGCGATAATGGCCCACACTAGGATCTGCACTAGGAAGATGCAGAGTGTGAAAACCATGTGTAACCATAGTACCGTATGTACCTCCACCGGCGCCGATAGGCCCAGTAGGTAGGATCCATGGAAGGACGCACCCCTATACCTCAACTGCACCATATACCCCTCCTCCGGCACACTCAGCACGTGACCTCTGGTTCAGATCGGCAAGGCCCATGGAGGTTCTCGACCACATACAAAATCTCAGAATTTGCTATATAATTACCCGGAGTGTATCCAGGTCTAAACCAGTAATCGTGATCTCAAAATGAGAGCCCAGTCCCTCGCTGGGTATAAAACAGTAAATCATGTCTCAAAAAAACCTCAATAAGGGTGCCCAGAGTATATATGGGTCTAAAATAGTAGTAAAATCAGTATGTCGCTCGGCTCACCCGAGTCTAGTATAGTCTCAAATCCAAAGTAAAATATGTCTAGCACTACGGCTCAGCCGAGTCTAGTATAAGTATGAAAATGATGATAAAATCATTACTTAGTCTCTCTTACCCCAAGAAGATCCATGAAAATCAGTTCTAAAACCCTTTTATAATCATTTTTTACCGAAAATGGACCCTCTGGGCCATGCAAGTTTAGAAAACCATTTATAGTAGGCCCGCAGCCAAAATGATAGTAAAACATGCAGAAAAAACTTTTATATGCATGATAATGGTATGCCAAACACAACAATAGCCCAACGTCTCACAACCAACCTATCGGCCCTGCACATGCTCCAATTCCTCTACAACATAGATAACCAACCCTACAATCATAATATAAATGTCCAGGACTCACAGACATTCCCAAATAACCCACCTTCTATGGTCCATAGACAAATACAAGGCCACACAGAACCACAAGGATAATAATAATAACTACAACGAATAGTACAATGATACGAGTGAAATAAGATGGATAGAAAAGAAGCAGACAAGGTCTGGGGTACCAAACTAATAAAACCCAACCCAAGGATGCTAATTAGTACAATTATAGCCTATATGCGCAGAGTCTAATATAGAGAAGACTGTAACCTACTTGTCGTCTGATGACAAGCTGCTAGAACGATGATGTCCAAGCGTGAACTACTCCGAGAAGCTTCGAATAGCAGTCACACTATCAAGAAGGTAATCTATGCATTAAAACAAGGCTAACGATACCCATATTGCTAGTCGGATAAAAATTCGGGTAAAAAATGGGCCCATAGGCCCCACAACCCGAAACCAGAAATGAGAAAGCACATGATGATCCCCACACTCCCATGAGTACATGCCCCAAAAATGAGTGGATTTAGCCAACAACAAGGGCTCAGAACAGACCTTTAAATTAAAGAATTAAAGAGGAAAATTAAAGAAGAAGACACCGGAGTAAAAGGAAGAATTTACCTACCACGAGGAGAGGGAGCAAGCTTACGGGATGAAATCCACGCAACCAAGAACATGCAGCCCCTACTTCAAGCAATTACAAACCAACAAGAACCCCAAGCTTAAGAAAAATACAACAATGGAGGTTGTTGCCATGGGAAGGAAGAATTCAAGAAGAACACTTACTAAAATGAGGGAGGAATCGATAATAATCGCCAAGGGAAGAATCCCCACGCCAAGAACTGATTAGGAACCAAATTTAGGAGAGGGAAAAGCTTTTAGAGTGAGAGAATCAAAGTGAAAATGGCTGAAAAATCAAGGAAGAGACCATGTATAGGCCTAGTCGCAGGCTAGCGCCATTGGCGTTGGCCAGGCGTTGTTGGCGCTGAAGGCAGGCGGGCGGGCTCGATTGCACTAAATGGGCGTCGTTGGCGCTGGCAGGCAGGCATACTGCATAGCGCTATCGGCGCTAGCAGGGCACCATCGGCGGTGAAGGCAAGTGACATGCTAGCACGATAGCGCTGCCTTGGCACCATTGACGCTAAGGACATGCCTGTTGCAGAAAAAACAGCTAAGATAAAAACTTTTACGGGGTGTTCCAGGCATAATCGGAACATGATACTAACAAAACAAACATGCTATTAGAGTGAAAATGATATTTTGAACTTAACAGAATCGACGAAACTTCCATACGAGGTCATTTCGGAGGAATGTTGACCCAAGTCAACACTAGCTAAAACCAACCGAACACCCAAAATGAGCCCGGCTCAACCAGGACCCAAACCAACCACCTACCTAACCCAAACTCAATATTTCGAAGCTGATAGAACCATTAGATTTTGATTCTGACGCTTCGATCATTGAAAGTTGACCAAAGTCAAACTTCTAACTCCAATTGGCCTAAAAATACAAAAAGCAACACAAGACCACACCGGAAGTTCTCAAGCCCCGACTATAGGGCCAACTAGACTAAAATCCATGCTTCAGAGCTAACAAAACTGTCAGAATTCGATTTTGAGCACGTTAGCTAAGAATGTTGACTAAAGTCAATGATTTTCTATGTTAAAGCTCTAAAATAGGGAAACGGCCATAAAGGCCAAACGAACGGCCAGGGCATCAAACCATCAGTCCTAGTAAGTCGTAAATGACTTGGGGCCACTACAAGAAAGCTCTAACAGTACAAACAAAGTGTAAATGTGGGAATAACTGGAAGGTTCATTACATTATCCACTACTAAAAAGGACTTTTGTCCTCGAAAGTCAAGAACAAGGGAGTACTTGAAGGCTCAAACAACTGCGGATATTGAGCTTGCATCTCTCTCTCGGTCTCCCAGGTAACCTCCTCAACTAGATGGTGCCTGCACTAAATCTTTACTACCAAAATCTCTCTAGATCTAAACCTCCTGACATATCTGGCTAGAATAGCAACCGGCTCCTCAATAAAAGCCAAACTCTCATCCAACTGTACGTAATTCCACTGCAACACATGAGACTTATCCGGAACTACCGCCTTAACATCGATACATGAAAAAGTGGGTGCATAGCTGAAAACATAGAAGGCAAAGCTAGCATATAAGCAACGCTACCAACTCTCAAAAGAATCTCAAACGACCCGATATACCTAGGGCTAAGCTTGGCCCGCCTACCAAATCTCATCGCGCCCTTCATTGGTGATACACAGAGAAACACCAATTCATCAATACTAAACACCAAGGAATGAAGTCTACGATCAGCATAGTTCTTCTGCCTACTCTGGGCTGCTTAAAGTTTGTCCAGAATCACTCAAACTCTATCTAAGGAATCATGAAGCAAGTCTGTACTCTGCGGTCTAGACTCCAAACCATCAAACCAACCCACTGGAAATCTAAAATGCATACCATACAATGCCTCAAAAGGTGCCATGTCAATGCTTAAATGATAACTGTTATTATATGCAAACTCCACTAACGGTACATATTGATCCGAAGAACCTCCAAAGTCAAGAATACAGACCCGTAATATTTCCTCCAGGACCTGCATAGTCCTCTCGGACTGGCCATCTATCTGAGGGTGAAACGCGATGCTAAGTTGAACCTCTGTACCCAAGTCTCGCTGAATAATCCTCCAAAATTGAGATGTGAATTGAGTGCCATGGTCTGAAATGATAGAAGCTGGGACTCCATGCAAACGAACAATCTCACAAAGGTAAATCTGAGCCAACCTCTCTGCACTGTAAGTAGAATGGATCGGCAAGAAGTGCGCTGACTTAGTCAGCCTATCAACAATCACCCAAATGGAGTCAAACCCTCAAGTGCATGGAAACCAAACTATGAAGTCCAAAATAATACCTTCCCACTTCCACTCAGGAATGGGAAGTCGCTGCACCAATCCACCAGGTCTCATGTGCTCGAACTTAACCTGCTGACAGTTCCAGCACCGAGATACAAACTTTGCTATGTCTCGTTTCATACCACTCCACCAGTAAAGCTGTCTCACATCTCTATACATCTTAGCTGCACCTGGATGGATGGAATATCTAGTACAATGTGGCTCACGGAGAATCAACTGAATCAAATCCCCAACTTTCGGAACACAAAGACGATTATCAAAACTCAGAACACCATCAGAATCTCAAGTAGCCCTGCTGGCCTCACCTTGAACAATCTGATCGCGAATGTCACAAAACCACTGATCCTCAAACTGATGACTTTGAATCTGATCAACCAAAGTAGAATGGATCTCGACACTGGCAAGGACTCTGCTAAAATCAGACAAGTCAAGCCTAACTAACCGGTTAGCCAAGGACTGGATGTCTATGGACAATGACCGCTCTGAAACTGAAAGTGAAGCTAGGGTTCCCATACTCACTGTCTTCTGACTCAAGGCATCTGCTACCACGTTTGCCTTGCTCGAATGATATAGAATAGTGAAATCATAGTCCTTCAGTAACTCAATCCATCTTCGCTGCCTAGAGTTTAGCTTTCACTGACTCATGATGTATTGAAGACTACGGTGATCGGTGATCGGTGATCGATGATCGGTGATCGGTGATCGGTGATCGGTGAAGATCTCACAGTGAACCCCATATAAGTAGTGCCTCCAAATCTTGAGAGCAAAGACTACTACCGCCAACTCCAAGTCATGAGTGTTGTAGTTGCGCTAGTGAACCTTCAGCTATCTCGATGCATATGCTATCACACCACCCTTCTACATTAATACACAACCAAGGCCAATCGCTGAAGCATCACAATATACTGAGAAGCCCTGACCCTCAACTGGCAGAGTCAACACTAGCGTTGAAGTCAATAAGGCCTTAAGCCTCTGAAAACTATCCTCGCTGTGATTCGACCACTGAAATGGGATATCTTTCCTAGTCAGCCTAGTCAAAGGTGTTTCTATGGAATAAAACCCCTCTATGAACCTCCTGTAGTACCCTGCTAACCCAACAAAGCTGCAAACCTCGGTAGGAGTAGTAGGTATCGACCAATCATGAACATTTGAAATCTTCCTCGAGTCCACTCTAATCCCATCCTTAGACACCACGTGTCGTAGGAATGCTACTGACTCAAGCGAAAACTCGCACTTTGAGAACTTAGCATAAAGCCAATGATCTCTCAAAGTCTGGAGTATAATCCTCAAGTGCTGATCATGATCCTTTCTAATTCGCAAGTATATCAATATGTCTTCTATGAAGACTATCACGAATGAATCCAAATACGGCCTGAAAACCTTGTGCATCAAGTCCACGAAAGCTGCGAAGGCATTAGTCAGCACAAAAGACATCACCAGGAACTCATAGTGGCCATAACGTGTCTTGAATGCTGTCTTAGGGATGTCCTCCGCCCTAATACTCAACTGGTGGTAGCCTGACCTCAAATCTATCTTCGAAAATACGGCTGGACCATGAAACTGATCAAACAAGTCATCTATACGCGGCATTGTATACCTATTCTTCACAGCTACCTTATTCAGCTTCCTATAATCAATACACATCCGCATCGACCCATCTTTCTTCATCACAAATAAAACTGGAGCACCCCAAAGTGATACACTCGGCCTAATGAAACCCTTAGCTAACAATTCCTAGAGCTGATCCTTAAGCTCCCTCAACTCAGCCGGAGCCATATGGTATAGAGTAATAGAAATAGGCTTGGTGCCCAGCTCTAACTCAATAGCAAAGTCAATATCTCTCTCAAGTGGAAGGCTTGGCAGGCGGTCGAAAACACATCTAGGAAATCTCTAACCACAAGAACTGACTCAGGAGAAGAAGTGTTTGTACTAGCATCTCGGACATATGGTAGATAAGCCAAACATCCACGAGAAATCAACTTTCTAGAACAAAGGCAAGAAATGATCCCAGACAGCGCGGCTAACATAACTCTACCACACAACCAAGGATATGTCGGGCATTGCTATGATAACGATCTTAGCATAGCAATCCAAAACTGCTTGATGAGGGGATAACCGATCCATGCCTAAAATCACATCAAAATCTAACATGTCTAATATCATCAAGTCACCCCAAGTCTCTAAATCACCAATAGAAATCATACATGATCTCACAATCTGATCCACTACTAAAGAATACCTACTGGGGTCGAAACAGATACAGGTGTAGACAACGGCTCGCTAGTCAACCCCAAACAAAGAACATAGTAGGCAAAAATATATGAACACGTAGATCCAGGATCAAACAAAGCTAAAGCTGATTGGCGGCATACAGATATCGTACCTGTGATTACTGCATCCAAGGTCTATGCCTCCGATCTACCAGGGATCGCATAAAACTGACGCTGACCTCCACCTGACCGACTGTCATCCCTACCACCTATCCTGTCATGCTGGGAACTACCTCTACCCTAAACATTACCTCCTCTATCCAGTGGCTGCACTGCTCTGATAGGATGAGCCGGCGGGGCGGCTGGCTGAACTGTACCTCGTTAGAGGCAATCTATGGCATAATGATGGAATACACCACACTCATAGCAAGGCCATGATGGCCCACCTTGTCGACATGAACTACTTGCACCGGTATGGCCACCATGGTCTAATGCGCAAGAAGTTGTACCCCTCGAAGTCTGACCACGATAACGCTGCTGACTACTCTGACCCTACTCAAATTGAGACCCTCCTAAGGCCTGAAGCGATGCTTGAACTGGCCGACTAGACTGACCCTGATGTTGTTGTGGTTGATAACCTCGACCCCATTGGCTAGAACCCCTACCACAGTGATGGGAACCACTATAGCTGCCCTAGTATCGTGGCCTCTTATCTCTGACCCCCGAATTATGACAGTGCAAATCCTCCATAGTACGAACATGATCTTCTATGGCCTGGAAGGATCACGCGCTGGCTACAAATACCTTAGTTTTCTGTCTAAGCTCTGTCCTCAATCGCCAAATAAATCTATGGACTCTATCGGGCTTGGTAAGAATGATGATAGCCCCAAGTAGAGCCAACTGGTGAAAATGGGTCTCATAATCAGATACATATATTGAACCCTGCATTAGTATGGTGAACTGCTCTCTGCGACTCTCATGATCTCTCTGTGACAAGAACTTGTCCATGAAGGCCTCATAGAACTCTCTTCAAACCCACTAAGGAAATAAACACGGTCTGCAAGCTACCTGAGACCTCCTCCATAACTTAGCTGGCCCTCCAGCTGATAAGCAGTATAACAAACTCCGTGAGTCTCCAAAAACTCTAAATGATGTAGCATGTCCTCACAAGTAGATATAAAGTCATATGGATCCTGATCAGAAGTACCAGAAAATCTAGACGGCGCCAGTCTCAAAAATTTGCCTGGAGCCTTCTACTCCATATCTGTCATAACTGGACGAGAAGCAAGAGGTTGTGCAATAGAAGGTACCAGAAGAACCTCAACACGGGGAGCCGCAGTAGCAGGCTGTGTTCCTGAACTCTGAACACCCAGGGATGCACCCTGAGCGGATGTCTATGCTACCTCAAAGGCTGGCCCTCAATCATACACAATAACTGAAGAAGTAAACCCTAAATATCTGACGATGGAGCTGGGGCTGGTGCAGATACAGATGCTGGTGTTAGCACTGGTGGTACCTGGGTTGTCCCCTGATCCACCGACTGCTGCTTTGGGACTAACTCGGGCTCAATCTTAACCCTAGTAGCTCTAGTGGGTGTCGCTGCTCAGGCACGTCCCCGACCTCTACCTCTATGACCACCTTGTCCCCTAGTTGGAATCGGGTGTATTGGGGTCGAAGGCTCGCCCTTTCTCACTACCGAAGATCTTGTATAAGCTATATCCGGAAGAGTGAACTAGAACAAATGAAATTTTTAGGAAACCATCTAGGATAAGATGCACGATATAGAAGCAAGAAAAGAGTCATGTTTCCTAAGATGTCACTGTAGTCTCCCAAAGATTGAGTACGAACGTCTCCACCCTGATCCGCAGGACTCTACTAGACATTGGCTCCTATACTGATGACATTGGTGAAACTTATGCTTTGATACCAAGCTGTCACGACCCGATTTCTCAAGTCATAATGGCACCTACAATTCCCTATAGGTGTACCAATCCCCGTAGTTCAAAATAATTAGTAGTGTGCTACTATCTAACAAGCATGCGGAAGAAGTAATAAACAAGTGGGAGCAAGAGATAAAGTGAATAAATGAAGCAACGGGAATATATATATATATATATAAATATATATATATATATATAGAAAGATAAACCATCCCACGATCTGGTATCACAGTGTAAGAGCCGCTACTACATAAACAGAGTACAAGGGTCTAAAAGAGTATATACATATGTCTCTGAAATAACAAAAGAGTATGTAATATAAAAGAGAAGATAAAAGCTATGCTCCGACCGCCAGGAGCTCACCCTCTGTATCGGATGATCCAAAAGCACTCTGCATGAGTCTCCATGAGTCAGCAGCGATGACCCATACTAGGATCTGCACCAGAAAGATGCAGAGTGTGAAAATCAAGTGTAACCGTAGTACCGTATGTACCTCCTCCGGCGTCGATAGGCCCAGTAGGTAGGATCCATGGAAGGACACACCCGTATACCTCAACTGCACCGTACACCCCTTCTTCGGCACACTCAGCACGTAGCCCCTGTCATGTCCTATTTTTATCGAGGTTAGATAAATCACGACTTATGCACTCTAAAAGAGTTTAATTATATATAGAGTCGCCACCTAATTTTTAAGGAAAATAAGGAAACCTATTTTGATTGTTGATATGTATGACTCGCATTTTAATCTGCAAAAACCAATTTAGATTCTAGGTAAGGGTTCAAATTATTCCAAAGGGAATGAGTTAGGCATCCTTCAAGACCACAAAATGTGGTACCTGGCTAGACTTAATTTTTCAAAGAGGAAAGAGGTAAAAATCATTTTTTTAAAAGGTATAATTATGTATGATAAAAAATAAAATAAAATAAAATACGGGTGTTAATATGAAAAGTATGTAAATATTTAAGAATAGATTCTACTATAAAATGTAAAAGAATAGATTCTACTATAAAATATAAAAGAATAGATTCTACTGCAAAATATGTATACAAAAACAAAATACGAGTGTAAGAGTGTGTAAAATATATGTTTAACATATATGAAAGAGTGTAAAAATGAAAATTTAATGTGTATAAGAAATGTGAAAATTTATATGTAAGAAAGTATATGACCGTAAAAAAATGTATATTGTTAATATGAAAAGTATGTAAATATAAAAGTATAGATTCCACTATAAAATATGTGTAAAAAAAATTATATTTTATGTATAAATAATATAAGAAACACTATATTGAATAAATAATGTAAAGATGTGTAAAAATATGTATAATGTAAATAATATGTATCAAAAGATACTATATATCAATTGACTTGTGTTTTCATTATGTAAAATATTATTTCACATTTGTAAGAAAAATGAATTTAAGAATGAGAAAAGAATATTAATTTTAAAAGAGTATTTAACAAAAGAATATGTAAAGAATCATTTGTAAAGTTTAAGTAAAAATGATTAGAAGAACGACTTAAAAAGAAAGACGTCCTTATATCTATGTAAGGTAAAATGTGAATTAATTACCTAAGTTAAACTAATTTATTTGTAAAATATTTACGGTCTAAGTTTTGCCTATGCATGTAATAATGAATAAGTAAATAAAAGGACGCATGCCCCCAAATGTCGTGAAAGTAAAATTTTCACTATACTTTATCTTTTGTACAATTACAAGAATATAAATAAAAGCAACAAATTTTGGAGAGATCTTAAAATTCCCTTTAATTGTCGTCTTCAGGAAGCATCTTCATGTACCTGTATAAACACTTAATAAAAATGTCAATAACAAATAAATATTTATCAAAATAAGTTAAAGAAATACGTATATGTATGTAAATATAAGAAAATAGAATTTTATTATAGTGTGGGCTTAGATATATATTTGTATTAAGTTTTAGATATGACATGGCTGCGAAGTATAAGTTGACCATCCGAGATCACCTCACCAATATACGAACCATAAAACTTTTTATTTCGTCCTTAAAATTTTGTCATCGCCGAAAATTTATCTTTTCGCGACATATATATGTATCCGTCTTTTTATTATGGAGGCCTCAAAAATTGACAAGAGTTTTTTCATTGGGAAGATATCATTGTAATAAATGTGATAAAACAGTAAAGGGGCGAAATTGGTCAATCAGTCCACAAAATCATCCAAAACAATAGCGAGCAAAATAGTGGTGAGCAAGACGAATTCAACACCGGCCAGATCAAAGCAACGACCAAACGAGGTCCAAAATTGAGACCAAAAAGGGTGTAAAATCAGTCCACAACAACCATTAGCAAAAGCAAATTAGTTCATGAAAATAGTAGATAAACATAGCACAACAATAAGGATCTGGAAAAAAAAATGAAGGTTGTCAGAGCATTGTTTTTCCGGCAATGAATCAAACCATAAGAAACATGTAGAATCCGGCCAAAATCTGAAAAATAAGCATATATAAATCACATGAACAGGATGTCAGAGACAGTGAAGAGAGAAGGCAGTGGGTGGCACTGTTTCAACGGTAACAACACCGGAGCAACGCCAAAAATATAAATCCGGCAGATCTAGGCATTAATGGTCTAGACCACCATTTTTCCATAAAAGAAAATAACAAACCAGAGGGAGAAAGGAGGGGGACGATGCGATGGTTGCATGGTAGTGCTCCGGTGTGAGACTCCGGTGGATCTCCGCCGGAGAAGGAGGTAGACGGAGGGAGAGAGAGAGAGAAAGAGAGAGAGAGAGGGTAAAGGGGAAAAGAAGAGAAAAATCTGATGGGTAAATTTTGAGCGTGTGTGTGTTTTTGTGTTGAAAAAATATTAACCCCTCCTATTCTTATACTAGATACTATTTTTTATGTTTCAATTTATGTCACACGGATGAATTTGAAAAGTCAAAAAAAAATTGTTTAATTTTAAATATTTTAAATTATTAATTATTGTAATCTATAGTATTTTTGACATAATTTTAAGATAATATATGTTATTTTCTCTATCTCAATTTATATAGTGTATTTGGAGAGTCAATGAAATTTTTTATATAGTTATTAAATATTTTAAGTTGTTAATTATTCTAATTTATAGTACTTTCTACGTAATTTTCAAATAATATATGTTACTCCCTCTTCTCCAATTTATGTAGCGTCAATAGAATTTTGAGAATCAACCAGATTTTTTATGTTTTCAAAATATTTTAAATTATTAATTGTCGTGATTTATATTACATTTTACGCCATTTTCATGTTACTTCATCTGTCCTAATTTATATGGCACTGATAAATTTTGAGACAATCAAAAAATTTTAATATTTTAAATTGTTAATTATTATGATTTATAGTACTTATTACACATTTTTCAAACATATAAATTAATAAAAAGATATTTTTAATTAATGTAATTCTACAAAAGAAGAAGGGCAAAATGGTCAATTTTTTATTTGACCCGGAATGTAAAAAAAATTATTATAAATTTAAATATATTAATTTATTAATTATTGTGATTTATAGTACTCTTTATATAATTTTTAAATAATATATGTTATTTTCTTTGTCCCAATTTATGTGGCGCTGGTGAAATTTGGAGAGTCAACCAATTTTTTTATATAGTTTTTAGATATTTTAAATTATTAACTATTGTAATTTATAGTACTTTTAACATAATTTTAAAATAATATATGTTACTCCCTCTTCTCTAATTTATGTAGTGTTGATAGAATTTTGAGAATCAATTAAATTTTTTATATTTTTTTAATATTTTAAGTTGTTAATTATCATGATTTATAGTACTTTTTACGTTATTTGCATGTTACTTCATCTGTCCCAAATTTATGTGGCACTGATAAATTTCAAGAGTCAATTAAATTTTTATATATTTTTTTAATATTTTAAATTATTAATTATTATGATTTATAGTAGTTTTTATAAGTAATTGTCAAATATATAAATTATTAAAAAGACTATATTACTATTACTAATATAATATTATTATTATTATTTTATTATTTATTACTTTATTATTACTATTATTTATTAGTTAGTAATAACGGAGAATGAAAGGGGCAAATGGGCCCAATATATATTACTTTTTATGTTTCAATTTATGTAACACGAATGAATTTTAGAGAATCAATCAAATTCTTTATACGATTTTTAAATATTTAAATTTATTAATTATTTTAATTTATAACACTTTTTACATAATTTTCAGATAATATATGAATTTGGAGAGTCAATTAGTTTTTACATATTTTAAGTTATTAATTATTGTAATTTATAGTACTTTCTACGTAATTTTTAAATAATATATATTACTCCCTTTGTTTCAATCGCATACGTCTTTAAATAATTGAAGTTGTTAATTATTGTAATTTATAATACTTTTGACCTGACCCTAAGCTCCTCTCCATTCTCACTTCTATTATAGCAAAATATTCTAAGTTGTTAGTCTTCGTTAATCATTATGATTTAACTATTGTGTTTTTAAATAGTTTACAACAACAACAACAACAACAACATACCCAGTGTATTCCCACAGCGTGGGGTCTGGGGAGGGTAGAGTGTACGCAGTCCATACCACTACCTCAGAGGTGAGGTAGAGAGGCTGTTTCCGATAGACCCCCGGCTCAAGACAAAACAATCTAAAAAATAGGCTAAAAAGGACGTAACAATGATACACGATAAAAATACAAGATAAAACTACAAGCAACGATAGGGAGTAATATGCAGTAGCAAACAACAGACAGAAACAGGGCACTGCCACAAATACTACCACGAGGAATCCAAGAACAAAATAGTTTCTTTTTAAAATTTCAAATATTACAATAAAAAATGAATGATGTTTTTCATTAATTGTAAACACACTTAATTATTTTTTATCCCAAATATTATTTCAACTATACTTTACTATTATATAGTCTTCACTTTTACTTGTCACATTTTTCTTTTAACATTGAAAATAACATGAAAAAAATATTCTCTTCGTTTTAATTTTTAGCCTATTTTGACTTGGCAAAGAGTTTGAGAAAGTAAAGAAGACTTTTGAATCTTGTGGTTATAAATTAGTGATATATCAAATGTATCAAAATGTCCTTTAATCTTGTGGTCTTAAATATGTCATGTGAAAATTAAAATTAAAGAGTTACTAAAAAGAGAAAAAGATATTCCTTTTAAAATGAACTAAAAAAAAATAAGTCAAACAAATTGAAACGAATGAAGTAATAACATTCTCATGTTTGAACAATCATAAAGTAAAATGAAATATATAAAAGAAAATCAATTAGAACCTAGGCTGCCCACGTGGCCATCAATGAAAAAGCCAAAAAAAAAAAGTTGAAGCTGCCGTTAAAAGTGACCATGAGTGAAATTTAATTGGCCCAAAAATTTATTTCACTTCTGAATTACAAAACTACCCTCTTGACCCCAAGCTCCTCTCCATTAACTCTTCTATTATAAAGTAATAATATAAAATTAATCCCCCTTTTACCCAATAATTAATAAATTTCACCCCTTTATCCCCTAGTTATTACTTATTGGGTCTTCCATTTTATTAACTAATGTATAAAACTTATTAACCAATGGATAGAGGCAGCACCTACTCACATCAAATGTCACCTTTTTAAGAAGGGGACAAGACTTTAACTTGATCAAATTTTTACGCTGTGTTTGTAATTAATTGCTCTGACTTCTTGCGTTTGCAGAATGTATTAAAAATATAAATAATGTATAAAAATATGTGTGTTGGTATGTGATTACAAAAATATAAAAAATAAAATACAATGTAATGCGATGTAAATAATTAAAATTATAGTATTTGTATTGTGTAAGTGTGAAGGTGACTATAAAAAATATTGTGATTATCAAAATTGTATAATAACAATAAATTGATAAAAATCCTAATATTTACAAAATAAAGGATAATTATCACTAAATTGTTACTTATTAAAAATGTGATAATAAATTGATAAAAATTATAATATTTACGAAATTAAGCATAATCATCAGTGAATTGTAAAAAATAAAAAATATATCAAAAAATTGATAAAACTCCTAAAAAAAGGATGATTATCAATAAGTTATTATATTTCAAGAAAAATGTGTAAAAAAATATATTTTGTGCTCTTTAACGATCAAGATACCTGAAGACGTTAATTTTAAGCACAGAGAGCTAAAATTGAGTGTCAACAGCCCCTAGTCCGGATCGGCAAGGTCCATGGAGGTCTCCGACCACATACAAAATCTCAGAATGTGTCATATAACTGTCCGGAGTGTATTCGAATCTAAACCAGTAATCGTGATCTCGAAATGAGTGCTCGGTGCCTCACCGGGTCTAAAACAATAAATCATGTCTCAAAAAATCCCAATAAGGGTGCCTAGAGTATATATCTGGATGTAAAACAGTAGTAAAATCAATATATCACTACGGCTCAGCCGAGTCTAGTATAAGTATGAAAATGATGATAAAATCATTATTTAGTTTCTCTTACCCCAAGAAGATCCATGAAAATTAATTTTAAAACCCTTTTATAACCATTTTTACTGAAAACGGACCCTCAAAGCCATGCAGGTTTAGAAAATCGCTTATAATAGGCCCGTAGTCAAAATGATAGTAAAACATGCCAAAAATTTCTTTATATGCATGATAATGGTATGCCAAACAAAACAACAGCCCAATGACTCACAATCAACCTATCGACCTTGCACAGGCTCCAATCGCTCTACATCATAGATAACCAGCCCTAAAATCATAATATCGATGTCCGGGACTCACGAACATTCTCAAATAACCCACCTTCTATGATCCAGAGTCAAATACAAGGCCACACAGGACCACAAGGGTAATACTAATAACTACAACGAATACTACAATGATACGAGTGAAATAAGATAGATAGAAAAGAAGCTGACAAGGTCTGGGGTACCAAACTAATAAAACTCAACCCAGGGATGCTAATTAGCACAATTATAGCCTATATGCGCAGAGTCTAATATAGAGAAGACCGTAACCTACTTGTCCCGATGACAAGCTGCTAAAACGATGATATCCAAGCCCGAACTGCTCTGAAAAGCTCTGAACAGCAGTCACATTGTCAAAAAGATAATCTATGCGTTAAAATAAGGCTAACGATACCTATATTGCTAGTCAGATTGAAATCGGGTAAAAATGAATCTGTAGACCCCACAACCCGAAATCAAAAACGAGAAAGCGCATGATGATCCCCACACTCCCATGAGTGCATGCTCCAAAAATGAGAGGATTTAGCCAACAACAAGGGCTCAGAATAGCCCGTCAAACTAAAGAATTGAAGAGGAAAATTAAAGAAGAAGACACCGGAGTAAAAGGAAGAATTCACCCACCACGAGGAGAGGGAGCAAGCTTACGGGATAAAATCCACACAACCAAGAACATACAACCCCTACTTCAAGCAGCTACAAACCAACAAGAAACCCAAGCTTAAAAAAAGTACAACAATGGAGGTTGTTGCCATGAGAAGGAAGAAATTCAAGAAGAATACTTACCAAAACGAGAGATGAATCGATAATAAATTCCAAGAGAAGAATCCCCACGCCAAGAACTGATTAGGAACCAAATTAAGGAGAGAGAAAAGCTTTTAGAGTGAGAGAATCAAAGTGAAAATGGCTGAAAAATCGAGGAAGAGACCATGTATAGGCCTGGCCACAGGCTAGCGCCATTGGTGCTAGCCAAGCGCTATTGGCGCTGAAGGCAGGCAGGCGGGCAGGCGCAATCGCGCTGAATGAGCGTCGTTGGCACTGGCAGGTAGGCATACTGCCTGGCGCTATCGGCGCCCTACCAGCGCACCATCGTTGTTGAAGGCAAGCGGCAGGCTAGCGCGATAGCGCTGCCTTGGCGCCATTGGCGCTGAGGACATGCCTGCTACAGAAAAATCAACTAAGATGAAAATTTCTACGGGGTGTTCCGGGCATAATTAAAACTCGATACTTACAAACCAAAAATGTTATTAGAGTGAAAACGACGTTCCAGACTCAACAAAATCGATAAAACTTTCATACGATGTCGTTTCGGAGGAATGTTGATCCAAGACAACACTAGCTAAAACCAACCGAACACCCAAAATGAGCTCGGCTCACTCGGGACCCGAATCAATTACCTACCTAACCCAAACTTGACATTCTGGAGTTGATGGAACTGTGGGATTTCGAATCTGATGCTCCGATCATCAAAAGTTGACCAAAGTCAAACTTCTGACTCCAACTGGCCTAATAACACAAAAAACAACACAAGACCACACCAGAAGATTCTTATGCCAAAAAACTTTCAATACATAAAAAATAAAACTATTTAAATTTTGCTTAAAAGATTCTTATGCCAAAAAAAACTTTCAATACATGTACCTCGTGTGCTTTTTCCTTGCTTCTAATATGTTTTTTTGTTTGTTTTTGATCTAATATTATTGCTTTTACGCTACCCGCAATACAAATAAAATCAGATATTACAGATATTAAGAAGTATGTAATTTTTACGACATTATGAAATACATCACATGAATTAAAAGAGAATAAAAATATATCTAATTTAGTAGGCTCGTAGATGAACTTTGAATGTATAATCTCCATCGCATCAACAATAAAATGACCATACAACCAAAAAAAAAAGGGGGGGGGGGGGGGGGGGGGGGGGGGGGGGGGGGGGAAAGAGAATCAAATAATGTACAGTAGTTGATTGTGAGGATCAATTAAAAATATTACTTAGGACCTTTTCAATTTAAATCAGAAGCCAACCATTTCACTTCTAAATTTTTGGCAACATAGAATTTGTGCTTATGCGGTCATATATTTCTGGGAGTGTGATATATATTTGTGTCATGGGCAATTGTGTGTATGATTCATGGAAGTGATTGGATGTGATCGTGGGGAATGGGGAATGGGGAATGAGGAATGGGAAGTTACTCAGACGTGGGTTGGGGCTAGTTTAGGTTAATTTTTTTTTTTTCAATAACTTGTAAGTCAATTTGATTATCTGTGCATGAAATTAAAAGTTATCCTATCTTACGTTAATATTTAACTTTTTTAAAAACAATCACGTTTTAAAAAACAAATAGACTAACCCCCTACGTTCTTTTTCTTTTTTCTTTTAAAACTAAAAATACTTTTAAATTTCATCATTTACACTTTTACCACTTGTGCAAAATTTGAATTTTTAAAATAAAACTGTAAGAAATTATAGTTAAAGTTTGAATTTAAAAAAAAACTGTAAAAATTAAAGATAAACAATAAAATTTAAATATTTAAACATTTTTAAATTCAAATTAAAAATTACTAACTAATTATAACTTAACTAACTAATTATTACCTAACTTAACTAATTTGTCCCAAAAACTAACACATGTCATCATCATATGCTGCCACTTGGCATAATCCTAGGCTAGACTTTTCTCTTTTTAAGTATACTAGTGTAAGTTCGCGCGGGTACTGTTTCAAATAAATTAAAAATGGAGAGAAATAATAGAAGCAGATGTATATGAACCATGTGTGACTTATTGAATATTTTATATTCTTAGTTTTTGGACTATTTCTTACTATAAACTGATATTTATTTATAATATATATAGCTGGTACTGCTTCATTACTAAATTACTGTTTGTTTATATTAAGAGGATTCAAGTTTAGATACATGTGCATGTCGAAGTAACATTTGTATGTATAAACAAATTAAATATGTATGAACAATTGGGGAATACAGAAGCAACTTGACTACTTGAAGTAGTAATAGGTTACTTGAACGTGTTTGTTAATCTCTTCTACAAATATATGTAGCTCAATCCATTTACACGACATCCAATGGAAAATGTTTATTTAATGTGGTAAATTGCTTAGTTGTTATAGTTTGATGGGCTTAAATGCCATGAAGCAGCTGCGGAAACTATGAAATAAATTAAACAATAGAGAAGAAAGAAATTTAAAGGGATAAATTTTCAATACATGTATCTGTCTACATCATCTTGAAGCGTCGTATACTCCAAAGTAATTGATAGTTACATCGCAATACACTAATTTAAGATGGCGAGTAATATACTAAAAGAATTCAACTCTCTAAAGAAAGTTATAATAGTGCAGGTTAAATGTCTCCCATTCTTAAATATGTGCGAAAGCTCCCAAAGCGTCAAGGCAAAGAATAACTCTTATTGGAATAAGAGTGTTTACAATCTAAGATAGGAGAGTGAGAGGGACTGAAATAGCGATAGCCATTACTTCGGCCTGCGGCTGTCCAAATAAATAATGTATTCCCTCCATTTTTAAATAAGTGATCTTTTAGCATTTTTATTTTGTTCCTAAAGAAGTAATCTTTTATATAATCAAGAAAACATTAATGATGTTCTTTCAATTTTACTTTTCTTTAAATAAAGAGAGTTTTGCATAACAAATAAATTATTAAAGAGTTACATCTTTTTCAAAGTGTTTATTAAGGATAAGTTAGTAAAAATATTTTTTATTTTCTAGAAATGAGTAGTTTCTTAAAGGGTGTGCCCAAGAAACTAGAGATATGTCAGAATATTTGGTTTAGTACGCAAAAATCTAGAGATAAATGGAAAATGTTAGAAAAGAGATACACAATATTTTAATACAACTATTCACGGACTCGGCTCCGCTCCAGTAGGGAGAATATCCAATTGGTCCAGTGACCTTTCATCATCTTACACCTGTCTCCTACTACTACTAGATCTAAAGGTCAATAATTAATTAGTTCAAATTACCTCTTAAATCATGGTAAAGCTAAAATACCCTTTTTGGCTTACTACCAATTGCGCAAGATAGAAAAGAAATTCGAGAATGCCGCTGAATATTTCTCCGAAAAACTCTGTTTTTTCTTTTGCTGGAAAAAGATTTTACCATGGATAATATTTGTTCAAGAGAGAAACGATGCAGGACTCAACAAACAGAGAAAATTAAATCATTTACGAGGCACAATAACAGAAGATCGCAAAGAACAAGAAAATCAGTTGATGAACATATTTTTTTCTCGGGAAGAAGTGGCAACACAAAAGCAGGTTATTCATTCTTCTTACACTCTTCTTGCAGTTGCATCTTTCAATTTGAAACAATGTCTACAATGTGTTTGATAAAATATCTCAATTAAACCTTCTGAGAATATTAAGTAAGAATGAATTACAAAATTGTGAGTATTTGGGATTCATAAAGCACACACCATATACTTCATAAATTTCACAAATATTTTCACACAATGGTGCCTGTAGAATTACAACTTGAAGTTGTTGAAGTATCAAAGTAGCATGTATCAAAGTAGCATGTCACTTTGAAGTTACTGAAAATCAATAACAACGTACCTTGATCTCATAAGTAGGGTCTGTGGAGGATAGCGTTTAGGCAGAGCTTACCCTTACCTTGTCCTAGTAAACCCTCGGCTCAAGAATAAACATAACAAAACAATTCAAGAAAAAAGCCATAGTAAAAGAGAGAATAAACCAAATGACGATAACTTCAAATCAGTTGGACAAATTAGTGAAAACATACTAGAACAATGAAAATAACACTGCTACAGTGTCCTTTTTTTATTGCATTTGGCTCAATGGAATTAGAACTAATCAAACTTGTTAAGTTCTGTTACTGCACCTCATAAAATGAATCTGTTATTCTTTCTTGTTCACCCTGTCTTTAAATTATTATATTTTGATGTTATTTTAATTAAAATTTAATGTGTACTACAATATAACCTATGAGGAAGCATTTCTATTTTTGCTTTTGAAAAGAATGGTACAATATAACATATGAAGAAATATTTAATCACCAATATAGAGTCTTACAAAATTAAAGCATACCCTTTTCACATCAGCACAATGATCAAGGGAACCTTCAGCAAATGCCTTTCTAAAATTACATTTCTTTTTAGCTTTCAAATAACTGATTATTTATCTTATTATACTCTTTCTGTTTTAAATTTATGGAGATTGGATCTAGTGAGTCTCAAGGTGCAGGTAATGTGTCCATAAAACTCGAAATGAAATTTGATTCGAATGAACATGCATATGTATATTACAATGAATACGCTGGTGTAATTGGTTTTAGCGTAAGGAAAGAATATGCTAATAAAAACAAAGTCCAAGGGTATGTGACTTCAAGAAAATTTACATGTTATAAAGAAGGGTATAGAGGAAACACCAAACGAGATACGATGATTCAAAAACATAAACAGGAAACTAGGACGGGGTGCTTAGCTCATAGTATTGTTAATCGTCAATCAAATAAAATGTTTCGCATCACTTCATTGAAGAGAACCATAATCATCCTCTTGTTTCTCCTTCTTTGGCTCATTTGTTACCCTCACAAAGAAAGATAAAAGTTGCTCAAACATATGAAATTGACTTATTAGATGATTCGAGAATACGTCCTAAAGCTTTATTTGATTATGCTGCTCGTCAAGTTGGAGGAGAATCTTTTCTAGGTTAGACAAAGAGAGACCAAAAGAACTATCTTCGTGATAAAAGAAAAGAGAGTTCGAAACGTGAAGTGGCTCGTAGTTTGGTAGATTATTTTGAAAAAAGGATATTAGAAGATCCTGATTTTCGGTATTCTTTATAACAATCACGGAAAAACTAACATCTCAACAACTTCTTCATGTGGTGCTTGAATAAAGCAATTATCATCACCAAATCTCGAAGCTTTACAATTGAATAGTTTATGGGCTATATATTAAGATCAAAGATAAGTAAAAATGAAAAAATGTGTATTTGTCTGCAACTAAGAAAGATAAATTGATGTACTTAGGGTGTGTTCGGTATGGAGGAAAATGTTTTTCTTACAAAATATTTTCTAGGAAAACAAGTTATTTCTTATTTATTTTCTTATGTTCGGTACGCAAGTAGGAAAATATTTTCTAAAAGCATTTATACATATTTAACACAAAACAATAAGAACAAATAAGGTAAACGGCGTGGGGTAAGAAAAAAATTATAATTTCTTTTAAAAATAAATTAAAAAAAATCTTTTTTTTTTGGGGGGGGAGGGTTGGCTGGTTAGGGGGGGGGGGGGTTGGCTGGTAGGAGGTGGGATAAGAAAAGCAGGGTAGGGGTGGAGGTGGGGTAAGAAAAAAAATTGATTTTTTTAAAAAACAAATTTAAATTTTTTTTTGGGTGGGGTGGGGGGGTGGGGGTATGTGTGGTGGTGGCGGGTGGGGGGTGGCTGGTAGGGGGTGGGGGTCGGGGGTGGGGGTGGAGGTGGGGTAAGAAAAAAATTATTTTATTTTAAAAATAAATTTAAACTTTTTTAAAAAATAATTTTAAAAAATTTTAATTTTTTTTGGGGGGTTGGGGGTGGCTGGTAGGGGGTGGAGGTGGGGTAAGAATTTTTTTTTGAATTCTTTTAAAAAATAAATTTAAGAAATTTTAATTTTTTTTTGGTGGGTGGGGGGTGGCTGGTAGGGGGTGCGGTCGGGATAGGAGGTGGAAGTGGGGTAAGAAAAAAAATTGATTTTTTTAAAAAAATAAATTTTAAAAATTTTAATTTATTTTGGGGGGTGGAGGAGGTGGGGGGCTGGTAGGAGGTGGTGATCGGGATAGGAGGGTGGGGTAAGAAAATTTAAAAAATCTTTTGGGCAGGGAGAGAGAGAGAGGGAGGGGGCTGGTAGGGGAGGTGGGGGTTGTGGTAGGAGGGAGGTGTGATTTTAAGAGTTTGTATGAAAATTGCAACTTGTTTTCCTTACTTTGATTAAGGAAGTCATTTTCCTTATTTTGAAGGAACTTGTTTTCCTAGGGAAGATATTTTCCAAATTTTTAAAATCAAACGAACATGAGAAAATAGGAAAGAGAATATTTTCCTTCATACCGAACACACCCTTAGTATCACTTAAGTTATGGAGGACAATTCTGTCTATGCACGTTGAATAGAACATTGAAGAGCTTTTTTGTCTGTCAAATGATTTATTCTTTTTCTTTCCTATCTTGCAGCAAGCTAATTCACAATTCTCTGTTGAAAGAAAAAATTAAGCATGGTACGTTAAAAGCCCAAAAATAGAATATATGTATGTGAAAGCAAAGGGAAGATACTGATAATTGGATACCATGTCAGAATCATCACATTCCAAATGTGACTTGTTTAAGGTAGAAAGCACCCTATACTGCATATCCAAGCTCAAAAACTGAAAAATGGAAGTCTCCCTATGTACTAAAATAGCTGCTCTTACTGAAAACTATATAAACAGATTAGTATAATTTTATCGGATTGCTTAATTAGAATCACCCCGCGAAAGAAAACTCGAGGCTTACCATACTATTTATATGCAGTCATGAAAATGTTAAAAAGGCCACCTTAAGCTCAAGAGTAAAAACTTTCTCTGTTATTTTTTGTTGTCTACTGATCAATAGCAAAAGGATAGATGTATGAACTAAGAAGCTCATCAAAGAGAAAATAGGTTTAGCAGCCTCCAAGAAGCAAAAACTATGGATCCAAGTCACGTAAAACGTTATAAGTTATATCTTGTCACCATGTTCACAGTTAGTTAGTCGTAATAGATGAGAAGGTAAATATATAGAGAGTCATTTCAATTATAAATTTTTAAAAAAATGAACAACTTTAATAAATCACTGCTAGGATACTTCTTTCCAAGGGTGATTGATTACTTCAGACCACAACAACCCACTATTAAGGTCAATAGCGATGGGAGCTGTGTTAACAGGCTATGCAGAGAAGGGGGGGGGGGGGGGGGGGCTGTAAGAGGTTACAATGGGAAGATGATTATTGCCTACTCATTACCATTAGGACCCAGCACAAGCAATATGCCCGAGGCTGCTGCACTACTTTTTGGTGTGAAATGGTGCTCAAATAATGGCTTCAATTTAGTTTGGGGGGAAGACAGATTCAATGTTAATCACCAAATGTATTAAGAGAGAGTGGAAGCCACCATGGGAAATAGAGAATCTAATTGAGGGCATCCAGAAAATTATTGAGGAACATGGATTTATCATTACTCATTGCTACAGGGAGGCTAACAAACCTGCCAACAAATTAGCGGCAATCAGTCATGACATAGAGTAGATCAAAGTTTGCAATGCCTTCTCTGAATTACCTGCGAAATTGAAGAGATTAGTCAATATGGACAGATGGAGCATTCCATCTTTCAGAATCAGAGAAAAAAAAAAGACAACAACACTATACATGAACCTCCATAGAAACACAGGCCACTAAGGTCCTTTTGGTTAGGATAGCTCTATATTCTAGTCTCACCTCAATGATCATGTAAATAGTTTGGGATTCTAAACTCAAATTGTAACTTTTTGCACATAAATGATCAATGGAGACTCAGTTTAAATAATAATAAAAAAAGTATGACAGACAGAACTTCTTTTCAGAACAAATCACAAGGTGCCTCTCATGGCCTGTGGAGCAAATGCAGCAAAAATTGAATCAAATAGTGATTCCCAAAGTAGAAAGAAAAAGAACATAATAGTTAATGCTTATATGAACACCAAGTAAATAATTGGTGAAAGCTTAAAACTTTGTTTTTCAAAGTGCAAGTAACTTTCAGTACAATAAACTAAAAATATAACTTAAACAATCAAGTGATAGTAAAGCTATGAAGTTCATTTTTCCTAGTGCAAGAAACTCCCAATAGTAATTGTTATAGGACGTGCACCCAACTCAGCTACCATTGTGGTAGGATGTTATATGGTATAAGTTGGATCTGAAGGAAGAATTCATATACTTTGGATGTTATATGGTATAAGTTGGATCTCGAGGAAGAATTAACATACTTTAGCAGGGCAGCGTACATAGAGAACTACAACATAAACGAAGCCTTTACCATCTGAGAATACTGAATGATCCTTATACACTTTTGTTTGTAGCTTTTTATACTTACAATCTTCTAGGAGACTTAAGCATCTTTTTTACAACTGCATTTCATCCTAAATGCTGAAGATTGATAACCCTACTTTGTTTGTAGCATCTTTTAGTTACAATCTTAGAGGAGACTGAAACATATCTATGCAAATTGTATACCATATATGTATTTGTAAAACTGTTGACTCATAGGAAGAGACGGTACACCACAAAAGCCTACAATACGAATCGTTCATTTATTTATGTCATGATCTAACTACCAGGCCGTGCGGGCACCTACTCTAAGCACCTAGATAGGAGAACCCTTACCACCTCATTTAAAACGGGCCTACGAAAATAAGTAAGAACATGAAACTTGTCTTTAATATTAAAAAGTTACCAAATCTTTAATACAACAAAACCCTTTTACAGAAGCTTAAATGAAAAACCCTCTCTAAGATATAGTCTAAACATGTACAAGAGCTTCTAAGAGAAGTACAATAATAAACAAGATACAGCTCCCACCATAGGAAGAGAGGAGTAGAAGCTGTTGGAGACTGCTATCCGCATCACCTGAGAAATAACAACTGATCCTGCAACTAGGCTATACCCAAAAAGGTATGGCAAGAGTAGTATCACTACAAATAACACGTACTGGTAGGCATCATCGGTCGATCCGAATCTACCACATAATATCATGTAAATAATCAGAAGAAAACATACAACTTGAAAGTTATACAATTCAGGTCCTTTATCAACAATTCTTACTACCCAGGTAAATCATCCAAGGACTGTATATATTCTTTCCCAAGCCTCCCTGCCTGATTCTACTGCCAACTTCACCGTTAGCACGCATTTTGCCTTTGTATCCCGGTCATAACCGGCCCTTTTTATAACACAAAAAATCTTCAAGTCTACCCATCTTGCTAAACACTAGAAATACCTTACCAGTTTCAATCCCATAATTCACATTACTAACTAATCCTGTTAGCAGGTTTGTCACCCTCACTTAAGATCCTAAGTCAACAACCTTGACCCTTAGCCCTTAGCCCACAATTACGTACTACCTGTGTATTCATCCCCCAAGGTTCCTTACCCTTGACATCCCGCCGATTCAGGCACTCACAGAATACTAGCCTTGTTTCACTAAATCAGTCAAACCTGACTCCCTAGGAACCTTAGTCCCTCTAAACTCACCCATATTGGATCCGTCAAGCAATATGCCTCAAAACCTCTAGTCCTGTGCCCAACTAGCCTAGATATCACCACTAGCCAACCTGTCACTCTTGTCAAAAATGGAAAATTCAAGTGTACGCCATTAACAGAATACTACCAGAAAACATGAAACAATCAAGTCCATATGACTATCAATAAGATCCACAGTCAACAACCAGACACAACAATCTTATAAGTCATGCCCAACTATGCAAGTAACCAGACCACATATAATTATGTCACAACTTGCAAACTACCCAGACCTCTGAAGGATCCCTAGGACATCATCTATGCTATTTAACATGTGACCCCGATTTACAGAAACCACCTTATTACTTAAGCACACCGACCCAGCCCTTCAAGGACCAATATGTATGTCAAGTAATACTAGATCCCTGCCCTCTCAGGAAACCAACATGTAATGAACATCACTAACAAATAAGCCCGGTTCACTCAAGGAATCAACAAGTAATGAACATCAATAATAGATAATCCCGATTCATTTAAGGAACCAACAAGTAATGAACATCAATAACAATAAGTTCGGTTCACTCAAGGAACCAACACACATATAACACTCAATCTCGTACCAGGTGTGGTACCCGAACCAACCAATATAGAACCTGTACTAGGCGTGGTATCCGAGCCAACCGATAGAGAACCTGTACTAGGTGTGATACGTACCCGAGCCAACCGATAGATATCCCATACCGAGCGTGGTACCTGAGCTAACTAATGAATCTGTACCAGGCATGGTACCCGAGCCAATCAAATATCATAGACAATCCAACAAACAACAATAATGAACACAACCACACTTGTAAAACCAACAAGTAATTAAGATAATTCATTTCACATGATTGACAATCCGACATCATAAACATTCATCATTTCATTTCCTAAGCCATGTAATATTTAGAAAATACTAAGCAAAAGTTACAATGCACATATATCGTAAATGAGAAACAATCAACCATTACCTACCCACAGACCTGGTTCATAACCCCAACCTTGATGACCTGTCTGAAGACTAACCCTCGGTTTACCATCTAGATACATATAATCATTTACATCAAATTCTGGACCCCTTTAAGTAAGCACATTCCAGGGAATTCATCCCCTGACATCAAGGACTTTGGACCCTTCCTGTTCTTTCTATTTCCCCTAAGTAAAACTTTCCCAGAGATCCACTACAACCTAGCAATCCATTCACCATACACATTATTGGTTCCCCAAACCTACCCAACAATCTAGTCCCACTAGAATTTAGCATCGAATATCAATGATAACATGAGAATCAGGTCACATTACCCATAATAACATCCTCTCCCTTCAGGAAACCAAATAATCAATATGATATCCCTCCAGACTCTGTGCCTGAAGTCCTAGGCATAAATTCTCCCATCATTCTACAATAATAATATGCAATGAATTACAGGTCTAAGTCGACTCAACTAAACCTAGCCTACCTGGACGCCAAACATCTGCTATAGAAGTCTGAACACTAACTTCTGGCTCCATGGAGGTGAATTCTGACGGAAAGTGGGCTTGGAATCCATGGTTTTTACCCCATTCGAGCGAAAATCCTTCCTCTCCATTGTTCCCCAGCTTTGGAGCAGGCTAGGAGGATTTTTGGAGCAACTCTCACTTGTTTTCAACTGAAGAGGAGAGAATGAAATTATAAAACCCGTTTCTGGGTTTTCTTGTCCCGTTATCTCACTATAGCGGCCTGCCGGCCACTACAGCGACACTACTATAGCGACCTAGACCCACTACAGCGGCCTCAGCTTTTTCAGCACGGATAGTCTTCAGTAAAACGGTCATAACATTTTTACTCAGGAAGCGGATTAATGAACGATCGGTGGCGTTGGAAAGAGGACTCAGAGATCTTTAATTTGGTGGGTATTGGGACCCCTAACTCTTTATATTCTAGGAGCAATGCTTGTTTGAAGTTGACCCTAGTTTGAACTTAGCCCGAAACTAAATCGGTAAGGAAACTTTCAACTTAACTTTCTGCTAGGAGTATTGTATGACCTTAGTACATACTGAATGCACTCTCATACTAAGGAATTAATCCTAACTCTTATTACGAATGAGAAACACATGCATTGACCGCAGATATTTTCAGTAACGATGAAATAGGTCGTTACAATTTAAACTAAGTGTCAAATGTGCTACGAATATAACTGTTCAAGATCATGTTAGCCAATAATATAAATAGTCGCTAGATGCAAAGTAAAGAGACAAACAGGCACACAGTATTGCTGAGAAAAAACAGAATATCAAAGAAAAACTTACCACTATCGTATCATTTGAAGAGCCCATTTCCTCAATATATAGAGTTGTCCTCAATATATAGAGTTGTACACAGTTTTCATCATCCTTAAGCACCATAACAAATTCAGAAAATCAAATGCTTATCTACAAACAATTCTGTTTGAGGCTCCTGCAAGGAATCGAGTGAAATACTCATCAATTGACATGTAAGAAAAATACTTCTCTTTCTCGTTAATTTTTAACACAAACGTCATTGCAAGTCGTAACTGAAATTCAAGTAAATTTATTTCGGTGTCACATCCTCAGATTGTTCATTTACCATGATTTCTAAAAAAAACGATAGTCTGAGCTTAAATCAGTCCAGTTCTTCGTCCGTTGAAATCTCAAAACAGTTTTGTTTGAGTCTCATATAAACTGCCGCAAGGAATTGACAGAAATACTCATTGATTGACATGTAAAGTAAATACTTCTCTTAAAGAAGTGCGACAAATAAAACTGAGGAATGACGCCTATTGAGTTTTGCCGAGACTTCATCTTCCCAAAGGAAATTGGAGAAGAAAGAAAGAGAGATGCGCATAACGACTCTGAGACGTGTGTTTCTTGGTTTATGAACGGTTAGGAGTTGTAAAAATCGTCACCATGATTAAAAACTGCCAAAATTTGAATTTAAAAAATTGTTAAAAATTAAAACAACTATAAGAAACTGTAAAAAAACTTAAATAACAATCAGAATTGGAATTTTTAAAAAGCTGTAAAAATTAAAGACAAATTGTAAATTTTTTTTAAAAGAACTATCAATTTTTTAAATTTTTTAAAAGAGGTCAAATTCAAAAAGATAAATGTAGTTAACGTAATAATAATAAAACAAAAACAAAAAGTATGGGTTTTAAAAGTTGGTTTCGAATATTGTTGATTTATTTTAAATTTGATTTTATGTTTTGTTTAAATAAAATGATAACTTCCAAGCAAAAGAGACCTAAACGTGCTTTGAATTATGGTTGCACATTTTTAGGACTCAATATTTATTTATTTTAACTAAATTCAAATATGTTAATTTAATTAAAGTTCATTTTTAAGTTTAAATATTAATATAAAAATCTGATAACTTTCAAGAAAAAAGGTTTTATACGTGCCTTAAGTTACGACTGCACAGTTTTAGGACTCCATATTTATCTTTTAACTTAAATTCAAATATGTTAATTTAATTTAAGTTTATTTTTAAGTTTAAATACTTTATTTTTAAGTTTGAATATACTAATAAAAAAATATGATAACTTCCAAATAAACAAGGCTTTATACCTACCGTGAATTGGTCGCACGATTTTAGGATTCCATTTTATATACACAGGGAGTTGTTCTAACAGCATGTATCTTTTTCATTTAAAAAAAATCCAGATATTTAATATTTTTAAATTAAAAAGAGTAATTAATTATCATCTAACCCTTTTTTTTGCAGCAACAGATTTTTTTTCTACTTGAAATATGCATTTACTCTTTAAATTGTTTAATATACTCGTGAAACTGTTTTCTTAAATATAGAACTTTTTTTTTTTTGCAGGGTTTCTTAAAGTGGTAAGTTCCCACTATTTTATTGAGTAGGTTTTTAAAAAAATATTTCTTCAAAAAATATAGATATTTAATTATTTTTAAATACAAATTCAAAAACAATTACTAATTACCTAACTTAACTAAATTGTCCTAAAATGTTATATGTGTCAAAATCCTAAGCAACCAACAAACTTTTCTCTTTTTAAGTATATATAGATATAGATTAGTTTTTAACTTTAGGTGCTTTATTAGGTCCTTGAAGCTAAGTTTTCTGAAATTAAGTTTTTTTTAAGTTATGTTTTTTTAAGTTAAGTTTTTTTAAGTTAAGTTTTTTTAAGTTATGTTTTTTTTAAGTTTCTTAGTTTATACTGTTAGTTTTGGGTTATAATCTTGAATTCGTTTTCAACTTTAGGTTAGTGTTAGTTTTGAATTTAGGTTCTTGAATTAGGTCCTTGAAGGTAAGTCTTTTGAAGTTAAGTTTTTTTAAAGTGTGAATTATAAAAAACACACCTCAACTATCCTCTTTTTTTTGAGTTTCATACCTAAACTATTGGAAGTGTGAGTTTCATACCTAAACTATCACTCACTAGTTTGAGAAAAACACCTCAACGTTGACTGAGCCAAGTGTTTGTGTACAAACACATTTAGGCGCGTGTGACTATTAAATATTTTGATGACGTGACATATTTTTTTATTTTTCTTTGCTGACACATTTTTTTTTAATTTTCAATTGATTTTATCCTAAACTCTTCCCTTCTTCTTCTTCATCGTTTCTCAATACAGTGAATATTTAATTTTAATCTAATACTAATAATTTATTTAATTTTTTCCAAGGTAAAAAAAAAAAAATTCACGCGGAGTGCCAGATGACAAGATTTTTTAAATAAAAAAGAGAGTGTAGTACACACACCATCGCATATAAGTTGAGGTGTGTTTCTCAAACTAATGAGTGATAGTTTAAGTATGAAACTCACACTTTCAATAGTTTATGTATGAAACTCAATAAAAGGGGATAGTTTAGATGTGTTTTTTATACTTTACTCTTTTGTAAATTAAGTTTTTTTAAGTTTGTTAGTTCATATTGTTAGTTTTGGGTTATAATCTTGTATTAGTTTTCAACTTTAGGTTAGTTTTAGTTTTGAATTTAGGTTCTTGAATTAGGTTCTTGAATTTGAATTTGAAAATTTTGAATTAGTTTATATTGTTGGATTATAATTTTGAATTAGGTTCTTGAATTTGATAGTGAATTTGAAAATTTTGAATTAGTTTATATTGTTGGGTTATAATCTTGAATTAATTTTTAACTTTACGTTCTTGAATTAGGTCCTTAAAGGTAAGTTTTTTTAAGTTGAGTTTTTTTAAGTTTGTTAGTTTATATTGTTAGTTTTGGGTTATAATCTTGAATTAGTTTTCAACTTTAAGTTAGTGTTAGTTTTGAATTTAGGTTCTTGAATTAGGTTCTTGGATTTGATAGTGAATTTAGAAATTTTGAATTAGTTTTCAACTTTAGGTTCTTGAATTTGATAGTGAATTTAAATTTTTTGAATTAGTTTATATTGTTGGGTTATAATCTTGAATTAATTTTCAACTTTAGGTTCTTGAATTAGGTCCTTGAAGGTAAGTTTTTTTAAGTTTGTTAGTTTATATTGTTAGTTTTGGGTTATAATTTTGAATTAATTTTCAATTTAGGTTAGTGTTAGTTTTGAATTTAGGTTCTTGAATTTGATAGTGAATTTGGAAATTTTGAATTAGTTTATATTGTTAGTTTTGGGTTATAATCTTGAATTAGTTTTCAACTTTAGGTTAGTGTTAGTTTTGAATTTAGGTTGTTGAATTAGGTTCTTGAATTTGATAGTGAATTTGAAAATTTTGAATTAGTTTATATTATTGGGTTATAATCTTAAATTAGTTTTCAACTTTAGGTTCTTGAATTTGACAGTGAATTTGAAAATTTTGAATTAGTTTATATTGTTGGGTTATAATCTTGAATTAGTTTTCAACTTTATAAGGTTCTTGAATTTGATAGTGAATTTGAAAATTTTGAATTAGTTTATATTGTTGGGTTATAATCTTGAATTAGTTTTCAACTTTAGGTTCTTGAATTTGATAATGAATTTGGAAATTTTGAATTAGTTTATATTATTGGGTTATAATTTTAAATTAGATTTTTACTTTAGGTTCTTGAATTAGGTCCTTGAAGGTATGTTTTTTTAAGTTATTTTTTTAGTCAAGTTTTTTTAAGTCTGTTAGTTTATATTGTTAGTTTTGGGTTATAATCTTGAATTAGTTTTCAACTTTAGGTTAATATTAGTTTTGAATTTAGGTTCTTGAATTAGATAGTGAATTTGAAAATTTTGAATTAGTTTATATTGTTGGGTTATAATCTTGAATAGTTTTCAACTTTAGGTTCTTGAATTAGGTTCTTGAACTTAATAGTGAATTTGAAAAATTTGAATTAGTTTATATTTTTGGGTTATAATCTTGAATTAGTTTTCAACTTTAAGTTCTTAAATTAGGTCCTTGAAGGTATGTTTTTTTGAAGTTAAGTTTTTTTAAGTTAAGGTTTTTTAAGTTTGTTAGTTTATATTGTTAGTTTTGGGTTATAATCTTGAATTAGTTTTCAACTTAAGGTTAGTGTTATTTTTGAATTAGGTTCTTGAATTTGATAGTAAATTTGGAAATTTTGAATTAGTTTATATTGTTGGGTTATAATCTTGAATTAGTTTTCAACTTTATAAGGTTCTTCAATTTGGTTCTTGAATTTGATAGTGAACTTGAAAATTTTGAATTAGCATTTTGACACTTTGTTTATAATGTTGAACTTCTTTTAAGTTTTGAAACACTTTGTAGGCCCTTTGGGTGGATTTTTTATGTGTTTAATGAATGTTTTACTTCATATTTAGTTTCTTGTTGATGTTGTAGTTGCTTTATGAATGTTGTGGCAACAATTAGTGCTGGTTTGGGCTGCATTTGAATTAGTTTTGTAAATGACAAGAGGTGCATATTAAAAATGAAGATTTCTGCAGCTGAAAAAAATGCAAAAAAGCGACGGACACGGACTCATTTGTCCGTCGCTTTTTCTGTTTTTTTTTAAAAAAGTTACAGAAAAGAGACGCTATCCGTCGCTTTTATTGTTGAATATGAAGGACAAAAGCGATGGACACCGTCGCTTTTCTGGAAAAATCGCTTTTGATTTTTCCAAAAAAGCGACGGACAATTGAATCTCTGTCCGTCGCTTTGTTCTTCATGTTCAAGAACAAAGTGTCGCTTTTCTGGAAAAAAGTATAAAAAAAAAGGTCGTGACTTAATCGTTGTCCGTCATTTTTAAAGCGACACTGTCTGTCGCTTTTGAAAAAGCGACTGACCACTTTCATAGGGAAGTGAGTCCGTCGCTTTTCCGTCGATATTGGCCAAAAAAGCGACGGACAGCATAGCTTTTGGCCATCGCTTTTCAGGCTTTTTTTAATAGTATTGATAGGAAGTTCTTTGTTGCAGTAATCACTTCTTCTTTGAGACTCTTCATGCAGAACTGAGAACACTCTAAGGAATCTGTCTTTGGGTATGGTCAAACTTCAAAGATTGGTTGTCATGGTGTTTATATTGGAGTAAGTCGTTGCCTTCATGTTCTCCCATCAAGGTTAAATTTATTTTAAGCCTTGCCAAGAAATTTAATCCTAATTTTGCTTGGTCTTCTTCTCGTTGACGTATATTTAGCTTCTTTGTCTCTTTATTTGAAACTAAAATGTGTAAGTTTATAGTAACTTTTCTTGTATAGCATTCTAATTTAGTTTGAATTGTCTATCAGGTGAATCAGGTCCCCTAGACACGAATGCACAAGAACAACTTGCCTATGCGAAAGATATGACAAATAAGGAAAGACATTAAGAGAAGATATTGAGTCTAAATAGGAGTCATCAAGGCAGACATAAAGAAGGAAGGAAATCACAAGTTTTCTTATAGGAGCGACATCCTATTTGAAGTCAAGTTACTAGTACGAGATATTCTAAGGTGTGCGGACTTACAATATATATATGGAATGATGAATACGGGAAGTCGCACATGTTGCATATTCAGAGAATTTATTACTTGAAAGCAATAGCAATTGAAGCAAGCAGAAGAACTTTGTCACAACAACACTGGAACAAGTCTACTAGTTGTTAGGTTATGATTGAGTCTATATGATTTTGAAAAGAAGCTTTGTTTCTGATTAACAAAGTGTTAGTGCGAGTAATGTTGACGTGTTGGTGAGTTTAACACTAGATTTATTAGTCTTAGTAGAGTAAATCAGTTGAAGTAAACTAAAGTGTTTGAAGTACTAGAGTTGGTCCATTTGATTATTGAGTTGTAATTTAAAATCACTCTTGAAGTTTAGTAAAGGTTGCTGAAAATACTACACAATGTAGGTCATGATTTTTACTCCCTTAAACAAGGAGGTTTTCCACGATAAAATTTTTGTGTTCTTTACTGTTTTACGTTGCACTTTGTTCTAGTTGTTGAACCTGGTTCAACCTTATCTTAACTATTACTTAGTAAGCTAGTTGGTTTAGGGTGCTTAGGTATTTCAATTTGTGTCAGAGTAGGCTTTTCTTCTAAGGAAAACTCCTTGAAAAGTATTCAGATGGCACCACCACCAACTGCTCAAGAAAGACAGTCCACTACCAGACCATTTTCTTTCAATGGAAAGTACTATGGGTGGTAGAAGAACCGAATGCAAGACAACCTTATTGGAAAATATCACAAGTTGATAGGATAAGATAGGTTTTACAAGTCCACATATCTCAAAAAAGGTCGAGATTCCCTCTGACTAGTTCAAAGAGTTCGTAATCAAGTGGGAAACCTGAGAGGGGCGAGTTTCACGTAGACGATCCCTAGGGTTTTTTCTATATATAGTCACTTAACTCTTTTTATTAGGGATTCCACAATTTCTGATTAAGCATATATACTCGCAATTAAATAAGCTTTGCTATAACGGATCTCAACTCTCGGGCTCATTGACGATTATCATCAAGGCTACAACACGATTATAACACATATTCCATACTCTATTGCCTTTGTTATAGCTTACATTTGTTACCATTCAATTGCTGCTTTTAATACATTGTTATTTCATCATAAGGTCAAATCTAATTCGCCTGTCCTTAAACCACTTAGCATAAATTCAATTGTACCTTTTGAAAGGTAAACAGCAATGAAAAGCACAGAGCTCCTTATTGGCCGAGCTGAGATGCACTTGTAACAGTAGAGACAATTCAAGTGGTTTTGTAATCTGTTTTCACCCATATAATAGTCTTTAAATGGATCGCTCATAGGCTAATACCGAGTTAAAAAAATGAAGATTTGAACAGCGCAATTAATTTCACACTGTAAGATTACAAAGAGCAAGTCTGTAGTGACAAAATGCAGAAAGCAATGTGCAAGCTTTATTTGAGTAATGCAAGGCTTGTTCTTTTGCTATGATCCATCTTGAGGGGGTGGGGGTGGGGGATGGTAAAGTACACAATGGGTGAACTAGGTATGAAAAAAAGAATATTTAGTCAACTGAGTTTAGGAGGCATGCATAAGTTCAAAGTAGGCGCACAAACAAGGCTAGAAGGGAGATTAGACGTAGAAACGATGTGTTACAAATGCTCTTTCTAAGCCTCAACAAAATACAACCTCAATTCATACACCACGACCTCTATGGAATCCTTGACAAACAAACTAATAGTTGCAAGGCACAGCCCAAACCTGAGGTGATGATTTAACACTAAGAGCCAGTGTGATGCGGAGACGAGTTCAGTTCACACAGGGGATGAACTAGACATGAGAGTTATGATTTCACATACGCAATGTCCTATTGGATTTATGTTCTTCCTTGACACCGACAAATGACAGCTGTTATCTTCTCTATCAAGTTTCCTCGCAGTGAACAGCCTGCTTGACAATTTTCAACAAATTTTGGATCCGACAACACAAGCAATTCATAAGCTCCGAGTGACACTTCCAAGCAAACAGCCAATGAAGGCTCAGTGTGATCAGTGTCTGCTGGCAATTCCACAAAAATTCAAGCACATATGTACATCATCTTTATCTATAGTTCCTTCTGGATGCTATCTCCAGCAACGTTACGTGCTGCCTGCGCCTGAATGGCATACTGCCTCAGCATATCCTTGAGTCTATCTACCAACTCTAGGAACGTTGGGCGTAACTGTGGCTCACTGAGGTGGAAAAATCAAAGTTGCATATTAGTTAAATAAATGCATACTTATGTTCAAACAAAAGAGAATGAGAAGGAAGATACATTGATCTTGCAATCGAAGTGCATAAAAATTTAGTCAGTGAGTCAAATTTGGAGGTCATTTTCTTTTCCCTAACCATCATAAAACATCCTATGTGTTTAGATGTTTTGCCAGCGCACAGCTTGTCAAGGACACAAGCTCCAGTACAAACAGGGCAATAACTAGATTCTTAATAAGGACTGTTCACTTCAATTAAACAAAATCATGATGGCAAAAATAATAAGATACAAACCTATGCCAACAGCTCTCAATAATAGCAACCCACTGTGGATCAACATCCTTGGGGATATCTAGCCGCTGATTCATGAATCCTACAGCTCCAATCACCTGAAGTGAATCCGATAACTGTTTTCAGATGCTCAACTATATAAATACATTTCCTTTCGATTTTTTATCTTTTGGTTGTTCTTTTTGGAGGGGGTGGGATGTTCCCAATCTGGCCCAAATAAGAGAATCTTTTGGTATGTAATCCAAGTGAATTTCAGGAAGATGAAATTACCTGCATTGAGTTGAGGTTATCCCAAGGGATCTTTTCCGTGGCAAGTTCCCACAGTATAACACCAAAACTGTATATATCAGCCCTGAATGTAACATCATTTAACAAGCAATATCACTAATTATTCAGGAAATCTGCATGAAATCCATCAATATCATCAAAAAGATTTGAACTCTTATTGTTGGCATACTTCTCATCTGAAGGTTCATTGCGAAGAACTTCTGGAGCCATCCATTGTGGCTGCAACAGAAATGAAGTTTGACATGAAGTCAGCCAGGCACTTGAAGTTTGAAATTACAGGTCAACTAAAGTAGCTCATATTGATATGCTAAGAAAAAGAGGTCCTCAGTTCAAGTTGAATACCGTTCCTTTCCCATTCTTTGTTGTTAGATATGTCTCGTGCTTAAGACGTGACAGACCAAAGTCCCCAACCTATAGATATATACTTGCACAGTGAGAATCTCAATACATCTAGAACCTCTGAGTGACTGAGGTTTAGGGGTTTGGCAAGGAAATTCAGCGGAAAAATGACAGTCTTAACCTTAACGGTCCAGTTCTTGTCCACAAGAAGATTTGAAGACTTCAGATCCCGATGAACTATAGGTGGGTTGAAATGATGAAGATAGTTCATGCCACGAGCCTGAAGAAGCAGCATATAGTAACAAATTACAATTAAATAACATGATTTACCTTGGTAATGCCAAAACCCCAGACAAATACTACATTATTGAAAAGAAAGCATAATCTGAAAACATGTCCGAAGATCATGAAAAGAAAAAGTAGAATGATGCTTTTCCAGTAGAAATAATGGATGCTACGCATGATGATATGAAAAACATAATTCTTCAGGACCCCGCCCGAACTTGGCACAGTTTATTCGGTGCACATCTGAACTATTTTTGTCCTAATGAACACCCTGAACTTGACAGCTATCACCCCCGGAAGCTAACATGGCAAAGGATGTGGATACACTCTTTTAGACCCGTGGAGTGAAGAAAAATAAAAAAAATCAGCTTCCGAGTAGGGTATTTTCCAACCGTTAATTGGCAGTGCCATATACTATATTTTATTTGTTCCAATTGTGTATTTCTTTTTGCTTCTTATTATACAATGCATATTTATACCAAACTTTGTATTTCTTTCTCAATAATGGAGTTTCACCCATGTGTTTTACAAATTTGACCATAAAAAAATGTTTCAAAAATTAATGAATTAAAAAAGGTAACAAGATACATTTTATTTTACTAAAATGTCACACGACTCTCACCTCCATCAGTTGAGACTAGTTGGGGGGTCGAGGCTATCAAATAGTCAAGTATAGGTGGGTAATTAGGAGTTTAGGACAAATAATTCAGGCGTGCACCAAATAAACAGTGCCAAATTCAAGGGGGTCCCAAGATATTATGCATGATATAAGATGTTTTAGGTATTACAGATTTCATAGGAACTCACAATATCTAAAGCCATGTGAATACGTCGTCTCCATTCTAGTTTGGATGCATTCCTTTGTAGTAACCTAAACAAACTTCCCCTGCATTAATCAAAAATGAAAATGGTTTGTAAATTACATGATATCATCGTAATATAGAGACATTATCACATAAAATATGAGCATAACAAATTGGTTTTAAGAATTGAGAATTGACCGTGGCAAGAACTCTGTCACAATGCAGAGGCGCTGAGGTGAAGTTACCGCACCCATGAAAAGAAGAATATTTGGATGTCGGAGACGTTTCATCAGTGACACCTGCAGAAAAGCAAGTGCAATATCTCTTAGAAATGCTTGTCGACCAAGCATAATCGTAGAAAACCAATGGTCATGCACGAATTAAAAACTGAAAAGAATATGTAATATCTGGCAGAAACCTCTTTTTTTTTTTAAACTTATCTGGCAGAAAACTCTTCTAGAAAGACATGTTAGTCCTTCAGATTTATATGCAAATATCACATGAAATGATGCTTAATACAGTGCTTTATTATAACAACATTTTTATTAACAGGAATCCTCTAGTACAATACTAGTCAGCACCAAAGTAGAAAGTGAAAGCAGGAACCCAGGAGAAAATTAATCAAAACAAAAATGAGGACTATAGAACCATGGAATTTTTATTTGAGGTCACAGAAACTTAGACATGAGAAAGGGAAGTACTTCTACGCAGAGATCTTTTGATACTTCCCAAATTGAGTGGGAAATCAGGAATTTCGTTAAGGGCGTTCAAGGTTTAATAATGCCTACCTTCAGGAGAAGATTATATATATATATATATATATATATATATATATATATATATATAGAGAGAGAGAGAGAGAGAGAGAAAGTAATCTCTGACTTACACAGTATAATTTTCAATATACTCGCTACAATTTTCCAATGAAGGGTGTTCCACTGACCACCCTTCACTCTATGTGGCTACGCCCATGGGTGACTGGTTAATGCACTGAACTTCACGGCTGATGTGAAGTGTAAAAATCGAGAGCTTAAGAATATTGCATCACTATTAACAATATATATGTAAGTTTGATTAAGCGGCTTTTCAAATGAATTCTACAACTTTATCTAATTCTCATATAAGTACTCCCTCGGTTTCAATTTGTTTGTCTTAGTTTGACACGGTAAAAAGTTTAAGAAAATAAAGAAGACTTTCGAATCTTGTGATCTTAAATATGTGTGCAATGTACCAAAATGCCCTTTTATCTTGTGATCTTAAATATGTCAGGTAGGATATTTAGGCGTAAAGAGTTACTAAACATAGAAAGTGGCATTCTTTTTGAAACAGATAAAAAGGAAAGTAAGACAAACAAAATTGAAATGGATGGAGTAACAACTAGTACCTTACTGCATTTATCGACGATTACATAAGAGTCCTAAATGTAGGTCCAGCATACGGCAAAATGCAAATTTCGAACACATCAATGGAGGACATGGAATAACTCTGTCAGGGTTGTGAAAAATCTTCTATTCATTATTCTCTTACCAATTGAAAGCGTACAATTCTGTAAACAATATTTTACTGGTTTCTTCTTTTCATTGGCATTTACCACAAAAAATTATCATAATTTGCCACATCCTAGACCTCATTAGAGCTACAGATTTCCTGGCTATCATGAACCTAAAACTAGGAAAAAACTCAATAATAACTCTGGTATAGCTTAACTGCTTTGGAAAAATTTCCAATCAGGGAAACAAGTAAAAGCTTTTCACAATTTATTCAAGCGAAACATACTGACCTCCTGTCTGAAGGAATATATGACATCATCAGAATATTCTTGCTTGGAAAATACTTTAACCGCAACATCCTGCGAAACAAAGACATCACTTTACAAAAGCAAACCAGCAGTGGTTCCACTCCTTAAAAGTAACCAATAATCTAGAATTCAAATGACATTCATAGAACGTGAGAAATGGCATGTCAAACACTATCCAAATACTCGCTTAAAGCACTTCAAAGTTTTAAACATTAAATGAAATGGAGCATATAATGAGAAAAAGCAGCAAGAATTTAGCCCTTTTTGCCCTTTTTTCAAGTAAGTGTAAGCTAACAAGACATTTCATCATGTCGCAGTATATTTTTGGAAACACTTAAACAGAGCTTCTTAGGACATTCTCTATGAAAGAAATGTTATAGAAGAGTCAGAGAACATACTGATCCAAACCACAGCCCATGATAAACAGTTCCACAAGAACCTATTGAAACATAAACGAAGGAAAAGTGAGAACAATGAAACAGAAAACATGAGAAACTCTAGTAAAACCATAAAAGACATAAATCTGATAGCTGTAACGCAAAAAAATGTAATCCTCATAGGGAAATGGTTTATAAGCTTTGAAAATATGCACAGAAGTCATTGTTGCTAAGTTTTATCCGAACTTCTGATTGGTGCGCTGAACATCTATAAGTATATAAAACAGAAAGTGACAGCATCATACATGCCTGCTGATGCCTTAGAAAAAGAAAAAGGTTCACAAACCTGATAAGACTTATCTTTGAGACTTTATCAGTAAACAAGAATTTGATATACCTTGCCCAATTTGTTCTCCGATTGTCATGTCCTCCCACAAGATTTCATAATCCAAGCAGTCAGTATCAGCGTCTACTTTATTAACAGCAGTACTAGTGGTGCTATCGGTACTACTAGCACTGCTAGTGCTATTAACATTAAATGATGATGACCAGGATCCCCAAGCCTCATTGGTAGCTGTACGGTTACTTTCAACAATCTGATCATCTGGTGTTGATACTGCATTAGAACTCTTGAAATGATTACACTCATTATCTTGGTCATTGTTTAGCCAGGGCCAAAGAAATCGTGTAGTCTTTGCCTCTGATACTTCTCGCTCATTGCCTTTCCATGGCCATGATAAGTTCTTCTTAACCATCCATGCCTCTGCCTTTGAGGTTATAATCTTAGAAATCCCAGGTTTTCCCTCACTCTCATCTCCAGAATCTCTTGAGGATTTTTCTTGAGAGTGCTCCTCTTTTGCAATATTAGAGAATACCCCAAATGGAGAAACGTGAACATCTCCCCTGGGTGTACTTGCTCCACTTGAATTTGCATCTTCCCTTTGATCCAATAGAGCAGCGTCAGAAAAAGCATGATCAGAATGGTGACTATCTCCACTTCCACCTTCCCGAAGGATGCTTCCCTCTCCAGTTTTAATTTTGGACTTAACCTTGTTGCTCACCTTTGAAGCCTATTTGAGGTTTTCATCACGTCAGCACATAGCCACCTCATACAATAAGTAAAATAAAAGTGAAAAGAAAGAAAAAGAAAGAAAAAGAAAGGATGTCAAACAACTCCATACTAACCAAATTCGATATTTTGGAGGCAATGGCAACTTGCAGAGGCTGCTGTGGATCAAGTCCAAGTCTTGCATTAGCAATGTTTCTAGCCCCACCAGAACTTTTATCAGCTTCTATATGCTTCACCTCTGTAGATGATTCATGAAAAGGCCTCGCATCACTTGATACACAAATAATACCAACAAATGTACCATCATCATCATAAAGTGGGGTATCCGTTGCTACAACTAAAAATCTGTCCCCCTGTTTATTCTTCACAGGAAATTGTCCAGTCCAATTCTCACCCATTTTCACACGGTGTATAATGATTTTAGCCACAGCATGATCCTTAGGATCTGTTATCAGATCAAGAAGATCCTGCCCAATAGCTTCGGCAGCTGAATAACCATATAATTGCTCAGCACTTCGATTCCTGCACAACAGTTACAAGCCAATTTGGCAAAGGAAATAAATTTATGGTTTAGTCCTACATTGTTAAGATTCAACAATAATAACAACCATGCATCTACTAGTTGAGATCATCTATATGAATCCTCAATTTCCATTATGCTCCATTAGGACTGCTTTCATTCCTATACTCAATAGTTTGTTTTTAGGCATAATACTGTGAGACACCCCTAAACTTGACACCTTTTATTGAGTGTACACTTAAACGATCTTCGATCCTAATTACCCCCTATACTTGGCTATTTGGTAGCTTTCACCGCTTGGACGACCTCAGTTCAAGGAGGTGTGATGCATTCGCTGCCACGTGGACATTTTTTATCCGCGTGGCATTTTCTAATAATAAAATATATTTTTTTACCTTTTTAAATTCATTACTATTTTGGGTTATATTTCAGGCCAAATTTGTAAACACATGTTTGCAACTCCATTATTTAGGCTAAATTTTTTTATTTGGCTACACATTAATGGAGCTCTACCTAAGTATGTGTTTTTACCATATTTGCCCTGAAAAAGAAGAATTCACAGTTGCACCAAATCAGCAGTGCATCTAAAGTTGAAATAAAAAGAAATACACAGTTAAAAATCATCATTTTGGCTAAAAGAATGTATTTGTATAAAAATAACAGAGTTCTAGAATTTTTCTTTTTAGAGAATTCACCTGTAAGAAGAATACAATTGAATAAATAGTCGTTGCATCTAAAGAAAAATAAGAAAAATACAAATTTGAGGTAAAATATATGTGGTATATTAAGAAGAAGTAAGAAGAAATACACATTTGAAACAAATAGACCATTGTATATGACTGGAAATTAGTGGTTGAAAAAAACTCCACATGGAAACAGATTGGCCGATTTTTCATAAAACCTCACGAGCCCAAGAGAAAGTGCATCCACTCTCTTATCCATGTCAACGTCCAGGCGATGAAAGCTACTAAATAGCTAAGTATAGGGGGTAATTAGGACCAACAATAGTTTAGGTGTACACTGAATAAAGGTGTCATGTTCAGGGGAGTGCCGAGATATTATGCCTTGTTTTTAGAGAATAATCAAGGTTCTTTAATACTAGAGGTTCACTACATTTTCTATTAACATACAAATCCTTAAAAAAAAACTAAAAAGATTGTAGAAAACACGGGCCTAATGTGAACATGTCAATACAACTAAGCGTCAAGCCCAACTAGTTAGCGGATACAATATAAAGATTCAATTTGGAAAGTACCAATATACATGCTTAACACCTTTCCAAGACAAAAAATATTGCTAACAGAGGTGTCGGGCCAGATTGTACGCACCTTGACTAATTTCATGGGATACCTACCACCTACCACCAACACAGGTACTATGTAATTCTGTCCACCTACCAAGTGATTTTGCCTTGACTGAAATTTGAACTAGAGACCTCATGGTTGTGAACCCTATCCAAGACAAAACTAATGTATCTTAAGTGTCTTTCCTTCTTTTCTCTCCCAAGTCCCTACCATAAAAGGAAAGGCAAGCAACAAAGATACTGCACACATTGATAGGAAAGAGTATCTGCTATAACGTAAAACTATGCTGGTAATATAACACTAAGAAGAGATTTTTGGAGAAATAGAAAGTCCATTAGAAGTAGTTACCAGTAAATTAAGCGATAATTGAGATCAAATATATGCACTGCTTGGCCCATTGATTGCAATATGCTCAAATACTGTTTATCAGTAAACTTGACTGCAGGTGGAGTTTTACTACTACTAGTCTCTCTTTGCAAGGGTGAGGAATGGCGAAAGGAAGTGGAGCCCTTTTTCCACAATGCGTCAGGAGAAGCCCTAAGGCGAGGGGGCCGTTGCGGGGAGATAGAATGAGACCTTTGCCTCTCTGATCTTCCATCATTTGAAACCATAAGCTTAGACATCTCCTGCTTCAACTGAGCATGCCCTGCCTCCAATTCTTGGATCTTCTTTAGCAACTCCTCTGTTGGGGGTGTTGCAACTTTACCTGAAACTCTTGTGTCTTCCATTCTACGAGTCAATTCGATACCCACCTTCAGATTTAGCAGAAAAAAAATGAATTTTGGTCAAACCCTCAAGATAACATCTAGAACTGTCGATCTAATGCCAAATTTGACAACAAACTATATATCTATGCTTGTACACGAGACTATTTTTGTAGCTCATTTCTAGCTGAAAAAAGAAGTCTTAGAAAATGGCAACTCCAGATACCCTTTCAGTAAGCAACCCTTTTTAGCTCTCTCTTCTTACATTACATTACATTGTTTAATGGTTATTTTGTGAGTGCTTTGTTTCTCTCTCTAATTGACTCTGACCAATTCTTTATTCTTTGTTATGACCGCCAAATCTTTTTCTATTCTCAGAAGAAAGAGCGTGGCGTGAACGCGACTGGATAACCAATTATATATTCTCATTCATTGGTTTGTCTGGTCGAAGATACTCACTCCCCAATCTTTTCATCTTCTCCTTTTTTCTTCTTATTAAGCTATTAAGTACTATTTGTATTACAATAAGAAAAAGAAAATGGGTGATTATACAAGTATTATATTGGATGTTACGTTGAAAAGAAGCTTGGTCAGACATTTTGATGTATATTTTTAATGATACTTGTCCTATAAGAAATTTAGTTTAACAACAAGTATGGGATAAGCGTGCAGTTCATTTATTCAGTTTATATCCCATCAAAATTGAGATAGACTATACCTAATACAATAATTTGTCTGTATTTATTTAAGAGAGAAAAAGTAAAAGATTAGACTGGTAGGTCGATAATATCGCTATTCTGATTTTTTTTTAAAAAAATAAAAAATAGTGTCCAATAAATATACTAAAAGCAATTAAAGCTCAACTCAACTAAATTAAAAGTGTGTGTCTAATCAAGAAAAGGGGGGAAAGTCTGCATTTTGCTAAACAGATTTGTGTTGTACATTTTCATTAATAGGGAAGCATTTTGGTTCATTCTGAGCTAGTGTTTTGTCATAGATTTTCAAAAAAAAAAAAGGGTAAAATATTAATTGAAATTGAAAATGTATTTGATCATTGTTTTCTAAAATATATTTCACTCTTTTTAGAAAAGAATGAAGCTTTGTTTATTTTCATAAATTTTAATAACAATCAAGAATGTTTAATCGTACCAAACAAACATAATTGTAAATCTCAAATTATGCAGAACTTTCATTGATAATGTTCATTATCATTATCACAAATCATAATCTTATAAATAAATAAATTTTACACAAAATTATTATTTTTATAATAAACTAGATAATTGATTATCCTAAAATCATAACACGATATTTTAATAATAACCACTAATATTACTAGTTGTTACAATTAGTTATAAAGATTCATCAATACAAAAATAAAAAGAAGTAGTAATAACTATAAAAAATTGACTTTTTTTATAAAATGCAAAAGCTTAGGGCAAGTTTTAAAATCTTAACATAGGTTAATGATTATATCCCTGAGCTAAAAAGAGGTCTGAAGCATATTTTAGAATTTTAAGATTTGATTTTTGAAATCTCTCAAATATGAAATAAATTCTATGATCAAATAAATATTTAATTTTAAAAAAAAAAATACTTTCAAAATCTATGATTAAATGGGATCTTAGTCTCATAGCAAAAATGCTTTATTTTCCTATATTATTCTTAGATGAGGAATAAACTACTGATTTTTCATCTAGTATTTGATTTTTTTTGTTCAACACATTATATTACTAGATGGTAAACTCAAATCAATTTCCCCTTCTTTTCATCTCTCTCTGCCTCATTCTTTGGAGGAAAGAGATCGAGAAGATAGAGGCAGCTTAAGATTTTAAATAATATATATATATATATATATAATAAAATAATTAATTTTTTCATTATTGATCGAAAACTGAAATTATTTTTTAACTTTAGAAATATTGTGAAGGAGTACTAACATAACTTCAATAAATTGTATAAGAAGTTATCTGAGTTGTACGATAAATATGGACTTATTTCAATGGTACTTAATTTTCTTTTATTTTTAATGTTAACACGTATTTTTCCAGCAAAACATGTGTAACACTTTATAGGGAAAATGACTCAAAATATATCTAAACTATGATCGAAATTATTGTTACACACTCTAACTTTGTAAAGGTTCTATGACCCCCGTGGACTATTTTATAGTGTAATATTAAAGGTATTATCAGCTTAGTTGGATCACTAAATCACCCAAACTAAAGTGAGTGCTTACACACACTACCAAAAAGAGGGGTCAATTATCATTAATGTTAATTTATCTTTCATTAACCCTAGGATTTCCCTAAAACTCTCTAACTTTATTTTTAAAATTATTGATCAAATAACACAAAACCACTCCAATTTCTTGTGATTTTTACTTTCAATCTGCTGTTTTGAAGTTGTTGCTTATACATGTGTTCACTTGCACATCCAACTATGCTAATAATACCCTCAATATTACACTATAAAATAGTTCAGGGGCGTCATAGGACCTCCACAAAATTGGAGTGTGTAACAGCAATTTCAGTCGTAGTATAGGTGTGTTCTGAATAATTTTTCCAACTTTATATAGAAAATGAATTATAGCAAACCACTAACCTACCACTCATTTTTATCTCTCTCTTTCTCTCTGCTTTAAGAAAATTTACTTTTTCTAAGTGTGCATAATGATTCATCTTAAGGTACTTTTTATTTTCGGTCTTAAGGTACTCTTACATTTATTGTTATTTTATTTTGAATAGTATTTGGTTCTAACTTTCGATCTTGATTTTGAGCTTTGTTCATTATTATACTAGTGTGTTGATACTGTGAATTCGATGGTGATATAAAAAAAATTCTTCTGAATTTTTTTATACTTGGTCATGAACATGCATATCATTATATATTGACTTAAGTATATCTCAATTAGAAGAAGAAATACTAATAAAGAAGGAAATGCAAGTCAATCCCGGGTGTGTCTTCTTAAACTTTATAGATAGGTAAATTTTGTTTCTTTTAATTCACAAGAGAGGTCACATTTTATTTCTATTTAATGGAAATGTAATTACGAATCATGATGGATTATGGTAAAATTAATTTTATTTTTTTCTCTTGTTATGCATTGTTTTCTTTGGGGCTGTTTCTATACACCAGATTTTTGAAAAGTAAAAATGAAGCTTGAGTACACTTCTTTAGATAAAGAGCTAGAAGATTATATTTAACACTTAAATTTTACAATTAAGAATTAATAAGTTTGCCGCGAATTCTATAATATATATAGATGAACGTGTTTATTAAACATAATCGTATAGGTCTCGAAAAGAAAAACATGTATATAATTATGTAAGTTTTTATATATTATTAGTTGTGGTACTAAATCAATGAACAAATTACTTAAGTTGTAAAAGATACGTCTAACATATGAAAGTATTTCACTCCATCTTTTTTTAGAAATGATTCCATTATCATCTATTTTTCTATTTTTATTTATAACAAATATTTATACATGTTCTTTTCAGTGTTTTCTAACTTAGACTTTTTATCTTTGTCAAACTGAATCTATACGTTGTGCAATCTTTCTTTCTCTTCTTTTGAAAAAATACAGTTATTAAAATTTGAACATGACATCAAGTGAGATCATTGTACAAAAGTAGATTCTTTGAAACTTAATCATTCTTTAGTCATGTTGGTTAAATATATAGAAGAGTTTGATGTAAATTTAGACAAGTCCTTAGTGTTGTTTACCCTAAAAAGAAGGTATAAGTGAATTTGTAAGTGAGGTTTAAAGGATAAGAGATTCAGATTCAGTCGTGCGTAGCAAAATAAGATATAATTCTGAAAAGTTAAGAGCAAATAGTTAAAAGATTGAAAAGCAAAAATTGAAGCAGCCAGAACCGATTGACGGTGGGTGATCCATATGGATAGATCGTAGCCGATGGAGGCTGACTAAGCAAATCTAGGAGTAAAATAAGAGACAATGTGATAATGCAGAGCTAATAGACAGTAAAAAAAATATGATTTTATTCAGACGCTGAATTATTTTTATTCAGATAGCGATTTTATTCAGGACCTACATGCATGAATGCAGCGTCCCCCAAATAATGGAAGGTCAATACGAAATAATGTATCGAGCATGTAAGACAAACTGAAAACTGAAACTGAAGAGTAAGGATTGAACAAAAAGGGTAGAGGTAAATCAAAAGTACAACACCTTACCTTCATGCAATAAGATAATATCTAAATATGTAGAAAATAATAACCTGACCTGGCCCCCATAAGCCTGACAGGTATAAATAGAACACAATCACCATAAGTCTTAACAAGTACAAACAGTCACTAAATACGCCTACATGCCCCCTTACCTTGACCCAGTGTTACTCTGAACTGAACTGTCTAGATGTATATGTGTTGTGAATCAATACATCCCTTAGGCTCTGTGGTATAATATAATTATTGTCCCGTAGGTACAACCTACCTGCCCCGTAGGTATAATTTGCATGGTCTGTGGACTCCATAGTTTAATATAACTTCTAATCCGTAGGTACAACCTATACTCTCCCTGTAGGTATGGTATGCCCGGTCAGTAGGCACGATCTATCAGTCAACCTATAGGCTCTAAAACTTGTAATGTTAGTGTCTACCTTCTTTAGCACCCTAATTAAACATGTCTTCCATCCTTGTAAGACTGGACCTCCTTTACAGTTTCCAGGAGAGACATATATGCCGCTTCTATCATTCTTATAGCCATCCCTCTTGTTCTAGTCTCCATCTCTGTTTTCAGATCGATTGTAGTTTTTGTCTCTATCTCTATCTCTGTTTTAACCTTGATTTTCTTAGATCTGTCAAGTGTCCTGGTTGGACCCTTGGTCATTGGCTCGGAAATCCACCACCCGATCATTTAGAAAGTTGTCCTCTTTGTCTGACTCAGGCTCCTCATGCCTAGGTGCTTTACCTTGCGAACCAACTGCATTCACTTTTTCAGCTCCGGTACCTATGACTTGTTTAGCAATGATTCCAACATTCATTTTCAACTCTGCTGTTTCTTAACCAAGCTACTGTAATTGTTGCTGATCTATGGACTTTCCAACAACATAAGTTTCGATCGAAACTTTAAACTTTCTCCTGTGCCAAGCCTTATTCGTCTTCGTGACCCTGTCCAGTATTTTAGATGCAACTATATAAGTGTTATCCATGAATTCACCTCCAATGAATGTGTCAGCTATTGCTTTAGTGTTTGCATTCAGTGCCCTGTAGAAGATCTCCATCAAGGTCTCACTCAGAATCGTGTGATTCGGCACCTGTTTCAGCTTCTTGTTGAATCTAAGCCATGTCTCATAGAGTGCTTATGTGTTCAACTTTTTGAAATTTTAGATTTCCTATTTCAGCTACAATATCTTTGATGATGAAAAAAACTTCTCCAAGAAACTATTTTCAGTTCCCTCCATGTAGTAATCAAATCATCAGGAAGCTCAACCAGCCATAGAGTTGCTTCTCCAGTCAAAGAAAATGGAAATAGCCGCAATCTGATAGCATCCTGAGACACCCATGGTAACTTGTAAGCTTTGTGAATCCCCACGAAGTTCATCAAGTGTAGGTTAGCACCATCAGTGGGCTTCATGGTCAGCAATGCGATCGTGGTATTTGTGATATTGAACTTTGCTCTAGCACCAAGTGGTGGGGCACTATGGCACCGGTAGGTCCTGCCTCATCAAGATCATCATCATCATCATCGACTTTGTAATTGGGGAAATATCAGGGTTGCTGTTGCTGGTGACCCCTCTTTTCTCTCTATCTATCCTGAGCTTGGGATATATTCTGCCGGGCTGCCTTATCTCTCCTAGCTTGTTCATTCAGTGCATCTTGATGGGAAACTTGTTGTCTTGCTTGTTCTTCAGATGCAGCTATACGTTGTTGCTCCTCAAGCTGAGCTGCCTCTACTTGGCGTTGTCTTTCTTTCTCTTCAGCCAACAGTCTGGCTATGGTCTGTTCCGGTGTCTCAGCAACTCCGTCCTTAATCATGTTTCTTAGAGTTCGTTGAAGTTTAAGATTAAGTGGAATAAGGGGATTGCCTTGACTCTGTGTGTTGGACATGCACAAGTGTGCAACCTAAAAAAACAAAAAAAAGTAAATCAAGAAATAAGCACTAACAGTCAAATAAACACAATTTCCCTTAATCCTAAACTGCATTCCTCTACAATGGCACCAAAATTTGATACACCCAAGTTACACCTCCAAAAAGGAAGTATAAAGCGGTCGTTGGTCAAATATAGAACCTAACCAAGGTTAGGGTCGATCCCACGAGGAATATGGTAGGACCTAGGTCAACTGTGTGTATTTGCGCTCTTAGCCGTCTTATTTCCCCAATGGGGGGCTTAAGTAACAAGTAATATTTGTAAAATTATAAGTAACAAGTAACAATAAGTATTAGTGTTGTTGTAATTCAGAGAGAGAATGGACTAGGACTGTATTCCCCATGAGTTCATGATATAGTAAAGCATTGCACTAAAAATCTATTCTAGTGCTTAGCATGCAAGATCGGTAAGTTAAGTTCAACTAAATAGTTGGTCCCCTAGAAAGAAGAATTTCACCACGCAACTTGGTCCGTCCACGGGTGTATGCTTTACTAACTCTAACCTTTGATCCCAAATTAGCTATTTCTGGACAAGGTCAAGCTATTAAATAAGGGTTAGTAGCCTCAAATCTCTGTTGTAACATCCCTTTTCCCATTTGTTACCCCCTTAGTCTGGCAAGTAAGAATAATGTGAGTTCTAACATTGCGCACTATTAAAAAACAATCAAAGCGAAGGGAAGAACAATATATGCATAAACACCTTCCTAGAATTACTAAGTAATTTGCCTACTTTGTTAATCCATCATGGTTCCCACAACTCTAGTTGTGAATTTAGCTGCTCATGATCGTAAGAAAAATACTAGATTCAGATGAAGATATCATAATTATAACTTAAAAGATAAATAAACCAAAGTCAGAATCTTGAATTATCAAGAACACTTCAATAAGCAAGAATTAATAATCAAATTCTCAAGAGTATGTAAGAACAATGTTAACAATATGTTAAGTTGTCCCAAAAAATGAGTCACGTGTAAAATTAAATAAACCCTAGGGAAACTATTTATAGACAAATAGACCAAATCCTACAAGTACTGGATAGCTGATCGTGACATTTTTGATGGGCAGGTCCCATGGGCCATCGTGGTTCCCACGACCTATCGTGGATGACCATATAAATTTTATCTCATGCATCAGGCTCTCTATTAAGTTCCCACGGTCAGAGCTGATGGGCTATCGTGGTTTCCACAGCCCGTCGGAGTCCATCATTGGCTAAGGTCTTCTGACTTCAAAAAGCTCTGGTTCATTTTGACGGTCGGCTGCAACGTCCCGTGGCAAGTCACACGCTTCATTGTGGATGGGCGTTGGGTAATTGATTTTTGCCATTATTTCACTGTGATAATCCCATGGCCAAGTGTGACAACTCGTGGTGCATCTGACGGTTATCCCATTTCATCGTGGAGCAAGTTTTCCTTGTCAACTTCACTGCCTTATTCCTACGCCCTCTTACCATGGGCCATGGTGGATCTTGTGCCCGTGGGGCATTAGTTTCAGACTAGAAACAACAACTTTTCATGTCTTTTATGTTTCCAACTCTCTTTCCTGCACAAGTAGCAAAGGACCATCATATCTAATAAAACTGTAATGACCCTCCCGCTCATTTTCCTATTTTTCGTGATTTTTTCATATTTCAAGCTTTCCTGCAGTGGCTAAAGGTCATTTATAACTTATCGACACTGACGGTTTGGTTCCCGGGCCATTCGTTAGGTCGTTATGGCTATTTTCTTATTTTAGAACTTGAACTTCGAAAATTATTAACTTTGGTCAACTTTCTTGGTAAACGCGCTCAAAATCAAATTCTGACAGTTTTGCTGGCTCTAGAATGGGGATTTTGGTCTAGTGGGACCCTTGTTCTGGGTCTGAGTGCTTTTGGTTTGGCTTTGGGTTATTTTCTGTGTTTTCAAGCCAGTTTGGCTGTGGGGTTGACTTTGGTCAACATTCGGAGAAGACGACTTCGAATGGAAATTCCGTCAGCGCTGTTAGTTCTGGAATGTCGACTTTGGGATAGGAGGACCTTTGGTTCAAATCCCAAGGCTTCCATACTCATTTTTGGCCCTTGGGTTTCATTTTGGAAGAGTTAGCCAAAAGTTAGTTTTGGGCGTGGGGCCCACTTTTCACTTAATCGACCTCCGATGGGATTTTTGTCAATTTTGTTGAGTCTGGAACGCCATTTTTAGTTGAATAGCTCAACTTATTTTTGTTCACGGGATCCCAGATGCATTCCCGGGGGTCCATCTGTTTCAAATTTGTCTAAAGACTTGGCTGTTGCACCCGTAACAAATATAATTGTGAATTTTATTTTTGTTTCTTCGTGTGAGCCCCGAGGATCATTTTCTGACCCAATTTTTGGCCCGATTTTCCATATAGAAATATGGGTGTCATTCTTCTTGCCTTGACACCTAGGTTATGTTTTTGATAGCGTGGCAACTTTCTAAGGCTGTTCGGAAGGGGAAGGCACATGAGTGACAGTTCATGTTTGCGGTTCGGCCCCGAGGTAGGTTACGATTTACTTCCTAGATTAGTTTAATTAGATTATATATATCATATATTGCTGGAATGTTAGGTTGGACTTTAGGTTAGAATTAGGCTTCACCTTTGTTACTTGTATTAAATTGGCCATTTTGGATCATAGCTTATAATTATTATGTTTATCCTTAGCCTAGGATCTCGTATTATCGTTATGACTAGCATAGAATCCTTAGTATGCTTTTAGGAGGTTTTAGAGGTAGAGTAGATGTCTGTAGTTGGTTTCATTATTATTTTAACATTTTTTGCCTTATTATCATTGTGTGTGTAACTGTGGGCCCGAGGCCATAGCTTGGATTTGGACAGAGTTTCAGGTCAGTTCTCTTGATTTAGAGAGTATTTTGCCTGCTTTGCCTTGTTGTGTGCTGTTTTCTCTGATTATGGATATTTCATGCTCATATTGCATTACATATCACCGATACAAAAGGGAAGGATGTTTCAAAGGTTTTTGTTTCAAACTTGAGGTTCACTTCAACTACTATGATGCATTATTATGGGTTATCTTGAGTCTTACTACAGATTTTGGAAGGGAAAAGGGAAAACACTATTTTATGCACATGCTTATAGTCTGATGCGGTATTTCGGACCCCGATGCGTTATTCCAGGTTTTTACTTCCCATTTACATACATATATATATATATACATATATATGCATAGTCCAATGCGGTATTCCGAGCGCCCGATGCGGTATTCTGGGTTTATACTATTATGCATTCATAGATTACATCATCTCCCATTGCATTATATTGACTTTGGTGGATTTGGGTTGTCGGCTGATTTGGGAGTGATCTTGTTATTATTTCATTCTGGTTGGTTCATTTGGTTCTGTTTTTGGTTTTATAACTAGATTTAGGTGGATTCCTGTATTTTTGTGCACTCTCCTATAATTTATATTATATATTATCTTTCTGCGCTCGATCGGCCTATGATGCCTACTGGGTACCCGTTGTCTTGGTACTCATACTACACTCTGCATATTTTTTTTGATGCAGCACCTAGTATGAGCTACTCTCACTGATCCTTCCATCATTCGAGGCCTATTGCAGTTCGGATCGCGGTGAACTCCTGGTGCCTTGGAGACTTTCCATGCTTTCCATCTTATATTTCTGTCTATATTTTGTATTTTGGATAGATAGAGTCTGTTGTATAGCTACTCCATACTTTAGTTGCTCTTATACCGGTGACACCAAGTCTGGGTTGGTTCTCGTGTATGTTTTGTCTTCTTGATCACTTTAGGGTCATCTTTTGTATATTCAGTACAGTTGGTATGTATATATGCTATTGGCCTATCTCCTTTATTTATGTCTTCCGCTTTTCTTACTTTAATTGCTTTTATTATCTTTCACATTATTGGGTTTGGCTTGCCTATTGGGGGATTATGTAGGCGCTATCATGGCTCAGTTTCGAGTCGTGACAGAGTGGTATTAGAGCAATAGGTTCACCGGTCTTTCTAGTACAAGAGCAAAGTGTCTAGTAAAGTCTCGTGGATCAGTATGATAACGTCTATATCCTATCTGCAAGGGGATATAGGACATTTCCTATGAAAGATTTCATCTTGTTTGATTCCTTATCGTGCTTCCTTGACTTGATCAACTTTTAAGTATCTTTGTTTCACTCTTTATCAGATGGTTCAGATGAGATCTGCAGCGGGAGAGGACGAGGCCCTTGCACCTGCAGTTAGAGCCCCAGCTAGGGGACATGTTAGAGGTCGACCTAGAGGTTGAGGTAGGGGATGGACTGCGTCGCCAGCTTAGGATCAAGCTAGACTACGCCACCAGAGCCTGAGGATAGGGTTGATGAGGTACAATATGAGTCGGAGGGCTTGGGGCCAACCCAACATTCGGCAGGTTTCGTGGCTACTCTAGTGTTGCAAGACACTTGGGTTCAGTTATTAGGGTTTTTTTAGGGTATGACTCCACCAGCAGCTTCTCCTGGTACTCCGATTGGTTCTCAAGTTAAAGACGAGGCTCAAACTTCAGCTCAGGCGGCAGCACAGGTATAGGAGCGCAGCCTGCTGCTGCAGCTCCCCGATTAGAGGTATTGCCAGTCCCTACAGTGGTTCAACCTATCCTAACTGGGCCAGTTATGTCTTCTGAGGAGCAGAAGATCCTTGGTAGATTTCTTAGATTGGGTCCTCCAAGGTTTTCGGGTGCTTCTAGGGAGGATGCACATGAGTTTCTGACTAGCTACCAGGAGAGATTGCACAATTTGGGGTTAGTTGAGTCGCATGGAGAAGATTACACCACTTTTCAGCTGGATGGTCTAGGGAAACAGTGGTAGAGGTCATATGTAGCTTGCAGACTAGCCGAGTCACCTCTACTTACTTGGGCACAGTTCTCCATAGCTTTTCTGGAGAAGTATGTACCGCATAACATGAGGGAGCATTTGATGGATCAGTTTGCTGGGTTGGAGCAGGGCTCCATGTCTGTTTTGAGTATTAGGTTTGCTTCCATCAGTTGTCCAGGCACGCCACTATAATTCTGCCCACCGAGCATGAGAGGGTGCGTCGCTTTGTCCGAGGATTGACTTTACACCTCCGCTTGGCTATAGAGGGTATGGTAGCATCAGGCCAGTCTTTTCTGGAGGTAGTGGACCATGCCCGCACTATTGAGGGCATACTTTGTGAGGACAAAGAGGGCAATGATAAGAGGCCCCGCCATCAGGGCAGTTTCAGCAGTTCACAGGCCCGTGGTAGATGCTGCTATAGTAGAGGTCAGCACCAGCAGCATTTCCAGCCGAACCAGCCTGTTCATGCGGCATTACATATTGCTGAGGGTCAGAGTTGCCAGAGTATTGTTCCTTCTCCACGAGATGATCATTCAGGGTCCACAGGTCATGGTGATAGTTCTAATTCAGCCGAGTCTTCACAACGGAGTATGTTTGGTTGGGGTTGTTATGAGTGTTGCGAGATAGGTCACTTTGCTAGAGAGTGTACATTGGCACAGTACCCTAGGCACATGATCAAATGGTCCAGGCCTCTAGGGATCCAGCACCTCCAGCTAGAGGCGGTACATAGGGTGGTAGGGGTAGTCCCCAGGGTACTAGAGCTGGTCCTCAGTCCGGTAGATTAGGTGGTCGTGGTGATCGGGGCCATATGTATGCAATTTCAGGCCAGACAAAGGTCAAGCCTTTAGATGCCGTGATCATAGGTATGATATCCGTTTGTCGTCAAACTACTTCTGCTTTATTTGATTTGGGGTCTACATTCCCATATGTATCTGCTTATTATGCTACTCGTTTAGAGTCTTCTTGTGAGTCATTGCCTGCACCTTTGCATGTATCTACCCCAATAGGAGATTCTTTAGTAGTGGATCAGGTGTATCTGGATTTTGTGGTGACTATCCTTGGGTACGACACATGGGTAGACTTGGTTATACTTGATATGGTTGATTTTTGACATGATCTTAGGCATGGATTGGATGTTTCCTTATCATGCGGTCTTGGATTGCTTTGCCAAGACTGTTACTCTACGGATGCCTGGTATCCCTCCTATCATATGGAAGGGTGTTGATAGCCACATGTCGAGGGGAGTTATATCTTTCCTGAGTGCCCAGCGGTTGGTTGGGAAGGGGTGCTTAGCCTATCTTGCCTATGTCCGTGATACTAGTTCCACCACACCTTCTCTTGAGTCAGTCCCCGTGGTTTACGAGTACTCGGATGTGTTTTCTTATGATCTTCCGGGTCTTCCTCCTGAGCGTGACATTGACTTCGGTATTGATATTGAGCTGGGCACTCATCCCATCTCTATTCTGCCATATCAGATGGCACCAACTGAGTTGATGGAGCTTAAAGATCAGCTCCAGGATCTGTTGAGTAGAGGGTTCATTAGGACTAGTGTGTCTCTGTGGGGTGCTCCAGTTCTATTTGTGAAGAAGAAGGATGGGTCCATGCATATGTGTATTGACTACAGACAGTTGAATAAGGTGACAGTGAAGAACAAATATCCAATGCTTGATGTGCCGTGGTTTTGCGGCACTTTCGACGCTTAAAACTTGGAATTGGAGTATGTTCTTTAGCGATTTTTAGTAGATTTGATGTGTTTTTGAGTATTGTGTAGAAAAACATGGTTCGGAGACTAAGTACAGAAAAAGCCTAAAATTTTGGCTGAAACTGACTTCTACGACTCAACTCCAAGAGTCGTGAATGCTTCCACGAGTCATGGAAGTTAGTTGTGGGAAGAGTACTGCAGATTGTGCTGAAGCCTGAGTTCTACAGGAGGTTTCCACGAGTCGTGAACCTTTTCACGAGTCATAATTCCTGCCCATGTAACCTGATCAAAGAAGGAGAAAAAGTTCTGAGATTCACGAGGCCATTCCATGAGCGGTGATTCAGTCTACGAGTCATGGATGGCACTCCTGTAAGTGAACCCGCAGGATGACAAAACCTCTGAGTTTTACGAGGACTTTTGATGACCCGTAGAAGTTTCCATGGACCGTAGACTGTGACCGTGAAAGTTGTCGATTCCAGTTTTCCTTGTTTAATTAGGGTGAGATTTCTTATGTCTATAAATACCTTTCCTAGGTTTTCTTTTACGTTTTATGCTCTATATTTTGTAGGAAACACATTCGTAAAAATTTTGGTATTGATTTATTCTTGGTTTTGAGAGATAAACATATTCATAGTTCTTGATTCTTGATTCCATCTTCCTCTATTCAAGTTTTCAGATTTCCTTACTTCTTCTTCCAAGTATATGATCATGAATGCGTCAACAACTTCTGATTGTTTACTTATGAATATGAGTAGATAAATCCACAACTAGGATTGTGGGAACCATGACAGATTAACAAAGTAGGCAAAGTATTAAGCAATTCTAGGATGGTGTTTATACACGTATTGTTCTTCCCTTCTCTTTGATTGCTTTTTAATGGTTGCAAACGTTAGAACTCACCTTATTCTTACTTGCCGGACCAAGGAGGTAACAAATGCGAAAAGGGTTGATTACAATGGAGATTTGAGGCTATCAACTCTCATCTAATAGCTTGACCTTGTCCGAAAAATAGCTAATCTGGGATCAAGGGTAAGGGTTAGTAAAGCATACATATGTAGACGGACTAAGTTGCGTGGTGAAATTCGTCTATCTAGGAGACCAACCATTTAGGTGAACCTAACTTACCGATCTTGCATGCTAAGCACCAGAATAGATTGCTATTACAATGCCTACAACGTTATGAACTCATGGGGAACATAGTCCTAGTCCATCTTCTGTCTGAATCACAACAATATTGATACTTGCGGATTAATTGTTACTCAATAATTTACAAACCTTACTTGTTATTTAAAACCCCTCTTCGAGGGAAATAAATGGCTAAGAGCGCGAATAAACATAGTTGATCCTAATCCTACCATATTCCCTGTGGGATCGACTCTAACCTTGGTTAGGTTCTGTATTTGAACAACGACCGCTTTATGCTTCTAAAAGGAGGTCTAATTTGGGCGTATCAAATTTTGGCGCCGTTGCCGGGGAATACGGTTTAAGATTAAGAGAAATTATGCTTATTTCACTATTAGTCCTTATTTCCTGATTTTACTTTTTCTGTTGTTTTTGTTTTGTTCCACAGGTTGCACACTTGTGCATGCTCAGTACAAGGAGTCAAGGCAATCCCTTGATTCCATTCGATCCAAAACTCCAACGAACTCTGAGAAACATGGTTAAAGAGGGAGTTTACGAGACAAGTGAAGAGGCCACAACTCGGATGGTGGCCGAAGAGCAGAAAAGAAAGGCAGAAGAAGAAGCCCAAATTGCAGAAGATGCTCAGATTGCCGCAGACCTTGCAAATCAAAATGTGGCAGCTTAGCAAGAAAGACAAGCAAGACAACAAGCTGCTCGTCAAGTCACACTAGATGCTCAGGCTGCGAGAGATGAGGCAGCCCAATGCAATGTACCTCAAGATCCAGTAGAACAAAGGGGGAATAGAGGTCGATAGATTTAACAACCCCGACACTTCCTGAGGTACAATCTTAATGATGATGATGTTGACGACACGGGTACAACATGCCCCATTGTATTGTCACCGCTACCCATTGATACAAAGTTTGATAATACAAGAACAATGATTTAGGTGCTTAACCTGAAGAGGTTATTTGCTGGCAAGCCTACTGATGATGCAAACTTGCACTTGACAAAGTTTACAGTGATCTGCAAGGCTTATAACCTTCCAAGGGTAGATTAGGATGCTATAAGATTGTGGCTCTTTCCATTATCTCTGACTGGAGAAGCAACATTGTGGCTTACGGAACTACCTGACGCTTCAATATTCATATGGATTGAACTGAGAAATCAGTTTCTAGAGAGGTTCTTCCCTCCATTAAGGATATTGCAGCTAAAGTAGGAGATCTATAATATCAAGAAGCTTCCCGCGGAGGCACTGTATAAAACATGGCTTAGGTTCAACAAGAAGCTGAAGTAGGTTCTGAATCACAGAATTCCTTCGGACCAATTAACGGAGATCTTCTATAGAGAACTCAACGTAAACACTAAAGCAGTAGCAAATACACTAACTGGGTAGCATTCATGGAGAATACTTATGTCAAAGCTTTTGAGATGCTTGATAGGGTTACCAAGATGCTCAGGCTGCAAGAGATGAGGCAGCCCAATGCAATGTACCTCAAGATCCAGTAGAACAAAGGGGGAATAGAGGTCGATAGATTTAACAACCCTGACACTTCCTGAGGTACAATCTTAATGATGATGATGTTGACGACACGGGTACAACATGCCCCATTGTATTGTCACCGCTACCCATTGATACAAAGTTTGATAATACAAGTACAATGATTTAGGTGCTTAACCTGAAGAGGTTATTTGCTGGCAAGCCTACTGATGATGCAAACTTGCACTTGACAAAGTTTACAGTGATCTGCAAGGCTTATAACCTTCCAAGGGTAGATTAGGATGCTATAAGATTGTGGCTCTTTCCATTATCTCTGACTGGAGAAGCAACATTGTGGCTTGCGGAACTACCTGACGCTTCAATATTCATATGGATTGAACTGAGAAATCAGTTTCTAGAGAGGTTCTTCCCTCCATTAAGGATATTGCAGCTAAAGTAGGAGATCTATAATTTCAAGAAGCTTCCCGCGGAGGCACTGTATAAAACATGGCTTAGGTTCAACAAGAAGCTGAAGTAGGTTCTGAATCACAGAATTCCTTCGGACCAATTAATGGAGATCTTCTATAGAGAACTCAACGCAAACACTAAAGCAGTAGCAAATACAGTAACTGGGGTAGCATTCATGGAGAATACTTATGTCAAAGCTTTTGAGATGCTTGATAGGGTTACCAAGATGAACAGGGCCTGGCATACGAGAGAAGCTGAGCTCAGTAGAAACTTAAGCAGTTGGGAAATCCATTAACTATCAAAAATTTCAAGAAATTAAATAGGGTTTCACAACCTTACAAACAACTGTAGATCTAATTGCGAAAAAAGTTCTTAATGGCAGTCTGGAGAAGGTGAAGGCTGTAGGTTCACAAGGTAAAGCACCAAGACAGGATGAGTACGACTCTGATGAAAAAGCTAATTATCTGAATGATCAAGTGGTGGGTTTCTAGGCTAATGGCCAAGGAAATCAAGGTTGGAACGGAGATCGATATAACAACACGGACAGAACTACAATCAGTCTAGATATAGAGATAGCAGCAGGGTAGAGATGGTGATTGGAACAAGAGGGATGGCTACAAGAATGATAGAAGCGGCATGTATGTCCCTTCTGGAAATATCGAATAAGGGCTTGAACAAGTATCAATGAGAGAGTTGATTACCAAGGTATTGGAAAAGGTTAATTCTCCGGATGAAAGTATGAAGGAGATCATGCTGACCTCTCAGGCATGAGTTAAAAAGTAGAGTCTCATTTTGTCGCCATAAAGTAGACTGAAACACAGATGAACCAGATGTCTACAACTTTAAACCCACATCAGAAAGGTACTCTCCCAAGTGACACAATTCAGAATCCGAAGAATGATCAATAGTGCATGGTTGTGACTACTTGAAGTGAGAAACAGACTGTTGACCCTCCTATTCCCTTAGTTGTTGATGAGCCGACCGAGCTTGAAAAAGATGATGCTGAAATTATGGTCGATTTAGACGAAAAGGATATCATTGGAAGTCCAAGTGAGAAAACGTCTACTGATGCTAAGGATAAGAACAAGGAGGTTCCACAGGTCTTGAAGCCCATGCCATTTCCACCTCCACCTTACCCACAAAGATTGGTCAAAAAGGCCGAAGAAAGTAAATACCACAAGTTCATCTCCATGCTAAAATAACTTTCAGTAAATATTTGAACCATTGGAGCAGATGTCTGGGTATGTGAAGTTCATGAAGGATATAGTGACAAAGAAGAGAACTGTGTGTTTTGAGTCCGCTGATAATTTTCACCATTGTAGTGCAACAACCTCTCGTTCTCTGGTGCAGATAAAAGAGGATCCTAGAGCTTTCACTATTCCTTGCACGATTAGAGCAATTTACGTTGCTAAAGTATTGTGTGATCTGGGTGCTAGTATGAATCCTATACCACTGGCAGTGTACAGACAATTGGGCTTGGGATCTTCCAAATCGACTACAATGCGGCTTTTTATGGCAAATCTCATGGTGAAGAGGCCAGTGAGAATTCTCTATGATATACTTGTGAAAGTTGACACTTTCATCTTTCCTGCAGATTTTTTGAATCTTGACTTTGAGGTAGATGTTAAGGTTCCCATCATCTTGGGATGCCCATTCCTTGCCACCGGACGCGCCTTAGTTAACTTGGAGACTGGGCAGATGAAATTCAAACTTAATGACGAGGTGGTAACGTTCAATGTCTGCCAGTCTATGAAACATCATGATGACATGCGCGTGATATCAATGATAGATGTGGTTGATGAGGAGCAGCTAATAGTGCCTATTAAAGAGAGACTTGGGGTTGAAGCACTTGCAACAGTTAATATGAATTTTGACGGAGATGATATTGATGAGTATGATGATATGGTAGAAGCACTTGCTGGAATAGGGTCGTACACTTATGCTCCTAAGAAGCTTGATTTGGACCTAAAGAATTGACATACCCCACCAGCTAAACCGTCTATTAAAGAGCCTCCAGTCTTGGAGCTCAAAGCACTTCTTTCTCACCTCCAATATATGTTCTTGGGAGCTAATGACACCTTACCAGTTATTATTGTTGTTGACTTAGATAAATGGTAGGTTGAAGCTCTGGTTTCAATTTTGAGAAAGTTCAAGAGGGCCATTGGTTAGTCCATTGCTGACATTATTGGGATTCCACCTTGAATCTGCACACATAAAATTCAGCTAGTGCCATATTGCATTCCAAGTATTGAGCACCAGTGTAGGTTGAATCAGCCTATGCAAGAGGTTGTCAAGAAGGAGATCATCAATTTGCTAGATGCAAGTGTGGTTTACCCTATTGCAGACAACAAGTGGGTGAGCCCGGTTCAGTGTGTGCCTAAAAAGGGTGGAATTATTGTGGTCCCAAATGCTAAGAATAAGTTGATTCCGTTGTGACCAGTCACAGGCTGGCATGTATGCATAGATTACAGAAAACTGAATGCTTGGACCGAGAAAGACCATTTTCTGATGTTGTTCATAGATCAGATGATAGACCGCCTTGCTGGTAGAGGATGGTATTTTTTTCTTGATGGTTATTCAGGATACAATCAGATTTCTATTATGCCTGAAGACCAAGAGAAGACCACTTTCACCTATCTATATGGGACGTTCGCATTCAAGAGAATTCCATTTGGGTTATGTAATGTAGTGGCGATATTTCAGTGATGTATGATATCAATTTTCTCAGATATGGCGGAGGACACTATTGAGGTGTTCATGGATGACTTTTCTATATTTAGTACTCGTTTGACGACTGTTTGGTTCATCTGAGTTGTGCGCTTAAAAGATGTGAAGAGTGCAATCTAGTGCTGAATTGGGAAAAGTGCCACTTCATGGTCAAAGAGGGTATAGTGCTTGGACATCAGATTTCCAAGAAGGGTATTGAGGTTGACAAAGTGAAGATAGAGGTGATTACAAAATTGCCTCCACCAATTTCTGTGAAGGGTATTCGAAGCTTCTTGGGGCATGCTGGTTTCTAGCGCAGGTTTATCAAAGACTTTTCTAAAATTGGACATCTCTTGTGCAAGTTATTGGAGAAGGAGGTGAAGTTTGTTTTTGATGATGCATATCTGAAGGCATTCGAGTGCCACAAGGAAAAGTTAATTTCTGCTCCCATTATTATTTCCCCTGATTGGTCTCAGCCTTTTGAGGTTATGTGTGATGTTAGTGGAGTGGTGCTAGGATCAGTCCTAGGCCATAGGCGCGAAAATATTCTCCATCTTATATACTATGCTAGCAAAGCTCTTAATCCTACTTAGAAGAACTACACTGTGACAGAACAAGAGCTGTTTGCTGTGGTCTTTGCATTCTAGAAATTCAGATCTTATTTGCTTGGCACTAAGGTAATTATGCACACTGATCATGCAACTCTTTGGTACCTGGTAATTATGCACACTGATCATGCAACTCTTTGGTACCTCATGGAGAAAAAGGATGTGAAGCCGAGATTGATTAGATGGGTGTTGCTGCTACAAAAATTTAACTTTGAGGTCAAGGACAAAAAGGGCACGAAAAATCAGGTAGCAGACCACCTGTCAAGATTAGAGAAAGAAGCTATGCTGAAGCTTGATGATGCACAAGAGATTGATGATTGGTTCCCAGATGAGCAAGTGTTGGCCGCCTCCCAAGATCTGATTCTATAGTTTGCTGACATTGCCAACTATTTGGCAAGTGATGTGGTCACCCCTGATATGGCTGTACATCAGAGAAGAAAGTTTATGTCTGATGTTAAGAAATTCTTCTGGGAAGAGCAATTATTGTTTCGTATATATGCTGACACCATGATCCGTAGATGTGTGCCCGAAGCTGAGATGATGGAGATATTATAGGTTTGTCATTCATCCCCGGTTGGGGGTTGATAAGTCAGTATTCTACCTACTTATTTAACCTTTAAGCTTATGATTTTGCTAAGAATAAATGGAAAAATAGTGCAATTGACACGAATTACTTCTATTTTGCAGGTTTTTGTGTTTTAGAAGTGTTCAGGAGGAATTTGGATGAAAATAAGTCAAAAGGAAGCTATTCGGAGAAGCAAGTAGCTGTCAGCAGTACTTGCCTTTGTGAACGCGGGGTCCAAGCCACGAACGTGAAGGCCTACCAAGGCAATGCTCCGCGAACGCGACCCCTTGACTGTGTACGTGAAGGTCAACCAGACAAATACACTTCGTGTATGCTGCCGACCTCCGTGTAGGCAAAAAAGAAAAGCGGAGCAGCTGGGCAGTTTTGGAATTTTACATCTGGAGAAACCTCAATTCACATAAAACACTCCTAAGTCATCTAGAAATATATCTTTGGCTATTTTTAGAGCTTTTGAGCAATCTTGAGAGCAAGGTTCATCAACCAACACCATAGGAGTGAAGATTTGGATGCTTTGTATTATAAAATCTTTAGTTCCATTCTTCAACTCTTGTTCTTAATTGCTATTTATTTGGTGTATTGTTGACTTGATATTTTGGGTTTGTATTAGAGATAATACTTTGTGGGTTATTGAATTCATATGTAGATCTTGTTTTTGTTTGATTATTTGGGTCTATTCAATCCTCCATTGCTTGAATTTATAGTCAATGGTTGCAAACATTAACTTAGCTTACTGATTTAGGTTATTTCTCGAGAGAGAATTTCCCTAAATTTGAGAAGTTTCAATAGTGGGAACTTAGGAATCCATTTAAATTGGAGGCTAGACAAAGCTCCAATCGCGGAATCTCCCATTTAAGGGTCTGATCTAGAGATAGGACGATCTCCCCAAGTTTTTTGGCTGGTTTATTGCTTACTCGTGTTAGTTCGAGAGAAAATACACGAGATATATGCTCGATTGGTCGAGAGAGACAGTTAGGCATATCTTTAGCCAAGACTACCTAGGTGTCAACCGGGTGCAAGTCTTGTGAGTTAAATTCCCACTCCCAATTCTCCCTTGTTATCCTTGCTTGACGAAAGCAAGAAAAGACTTATCTTTTATTTGATTTTCTTTATCTTTTAGTTGTAGTTAAAAACCCCTTTTACAATAAATTTTCCCTTTTCGTTATTTGAACTTCAATAAGTTGCTTAAATTCTTTATTAGCTCGATCGCGACTACATTGTTCCCTTGGGTTCGACCCCGACACTCATTGGGAATTATAAATTTTGTTTTGACTACGCTATCACTATGACCTCCTACTTGGAGAGCACGATTTGAGCGTTTATCAAAAATGGCGCCGTTGCCGGGGAACAATTTGGCGTATCAAGTTAGTTTAGGATTTAAGTTTACTTACTCTATTTTAAGTTTTGTGAATAATTGTTTTTCTTTTGTTTAGTTTTAGTTTGTTGATGGCATCATGGCTTATTTGAATTTTAGAAATGGTGATGGGTGCATCCCAATTTATATTCCCGACTATTGTATTTATTGTGGAGGACCCCACCTTAGACAAAGGTGTAGAATTGGCCTTAGGAGAGGAAGATATTTTCCCTCTTGTTCCTATGATGGACACAATTGCTATTTGTGTGGTGGTCTTGACAGACATTGGAGCGATTTCCCCATTGATAATCGTCCCCCTCCCCCTTCTTGTGCTAACAATGTTGCTAGTGGTGCTTGTGACCTTAACAGGGACCATGAATCCACAAGCGAAGAAGACATATATGGTAAGCTCTAGACCCTCTTGGCCTCGCTAGAAACCCAAGAGGAGGGTATGCAATCCATAAAGCAATGCTTTGTGGATGCAAGGGCAAAAAAATAGTAAAACACAAGGGAGGATCATGAATTGAAGGTGGTGTTGCAACTAACTACCCCATGTATGGGTCATGATGTCATAACATCTCTAAGTGAAGAGGTTATGAACGAGGCAAGCTTGAAGGTGGAGATGCCCAAATCCCACTTTAACCTTTGTTCGACCTTAAGTTTGATTCAATGGACGAGAGTCAAAGTAATCAAGCTTTTGGAAGACTTTGGAAGGAGGGTGGATGAAGGTCTATCCGGTTTTGAGTTTGTCGTGGAACGAAGTCAAAACATCCTTCCTCACTTGAAGGATAAAAGGTGCGACATGCGGAATCAAGAGAATGGCCTTCTCATGTTAAAACCTTCACCCCAGGAGTGCCACCGAAAGTTCGATTCATGTTTGGGTCGAAAGTTCAAATCTTCCAAGTGGAAATCTCGATGGTGAGGTAGCCGGTGTCGCATCGTGATGTTAAATTGTGCGCTTGATGGGAGGCAACCCATCGTTTTTATGCTTTACTTCACTTTTTATTTCTTTTTGGTGTGTTTTAGGTGCCCAAGGGAATGAGAAAAGGAATCAAGTGTTGAGAAGCACCAAAGATACCTCTGAAAAACGTGCTTTTTGCACCTGGAAGAGAGCCCATCGCACATGCCATCGCACAAGCAACTGGTGAACTGATAAAAAATACTGGCATGTGCAAACATGATGCATTTCGCACCTCACAAAGTGCCCATTGCACATCGCATTGCACATCGCGCGCAGAATGCTGAAGAAAAGTGAAAAATCTGGTCAGTCCAGTCTTCTTCGCAAATGAGGAAGATTGGCCGCGAACGCGAAGATCAGCCTTGCTATGGGCCATCATGAATATGGTGGACCGACCGCAAACGTGAAGGCCAGCTAAATGTCAAGCCTTCACGAACACGGCGGGCCGGCCGTGATCTCGAAGCTTCCAGACAGTTCAGGTAAAGTTTAAAAAACGTTCAAAGAATTCAGAGGCCCCAAATAGTTCATTCTCAAAGCAAAAATACTCCTCTTCCTTTTGGCACACAATAATACCATCAAGTTCTTCCATCAATTGCTTTGCAAGTGCAATCCTTCAGGTATGTTCTCCTCCCCCTTTGATTAGGGTAATGAATTCCTTTCTTCCTCAACTTGACATAGATAAAATGGGTAATGGCAATTCTTAGTTGGTCTCCTCTTGCTTTAATTCAACTTCTAGTTATGTTTAAGTGTTAATTTGTTGGGTGAATTGGTTGAGGCTATGTCCTAAATGGTGGGACTAAAAAGTGGTGTTTTTATTGATTCTAAAACCTTGGGGGATCAAGCAAACACTACTTGCCTCCCATATATTTGAGAAATGCCTCAAAGAGGCACTGTTCCAGGCATTGCGATAACCTTTGCATTTGGGGCACCTGGACGCGTTTGCGAAGGCTAAAATTTCTGAAAAAATAATTCCTTCTTCGTGAACGCAGCCGGCTGGCCGTGAATGCGAAGAAGGATTGCCTGGCTGTGTCAAAATAGTGGCAATGCACAGCCCGCCTCAAAACTTCTTTCGGCTTTTTCTTTGGCCTAAGTACTTCATAATACATTGTTTTAAGTGTCCCTAAGAACTTTTAACATAATGGTGTGTTTTGTAGGTACTTTGATCAAAAGGATGGCCTCCAACGGTAGTGACAATGAAGTTGAAAATGCTCCAGATGTGGAAATGGAGGAGAACTACGATCATGATAGGTTCCTATCGACATCATGTGAACGCCGGTATGATAAGCTATTGTCCAAGCCTTTTGTTAGGGAGAAAGGAATCAATATGGACAAAGTTGAGAAGAAAATGCCGAAATTCTACAAGAGGTTGGTGGAGCGGGGTTGGATATGTTTTGCTCCTCCACCTATCGTGGCTAACCATACAATGGTCACTGATTTCTATAATAACGCTTCGAACACTGATTTCAATAAAGCACTAGTCACTACCATTTGAGGTGTCCAAGTGAGCTTCAACCCCGAGATCACTAATGCACTATACAACCTCTCGGATGCTGACAATGAGGTCTACATTGCAAAAGCCAAAGTCGAAGGGCACCAGTGGTTGGTAGACAAGTTGAATGATGAGGTGACCCTGAATTGTTTGATTTCGCAGAAAGGGATTGATTCATATGAGTTTACTGTAGAATCCAAGACTTGGCTTTCGATTATCTATGCGAGGATCATGCCATCCACTCATGACACTGATGTGACCCCTGACCGAGCATTGATGGTGGCATCCCTCATTGATGTCATAGATGTGAATGTGGAGTCCATATTGTGGCTCAGATGGCTGAGGTAGCTAGTGGAAGGTCTAAAAACCTTTTCTTTCCTTTATTAGTGACTCAGTTATGCTATGATGCTGGGGTGTTGAATGACCCTACTGATGTTGAGAAGAAGCCAGCGAATATGATACACCCATTATTGAAGAGGGCCCCAGAAGCAAAGCAGAAAAAAAGAAAGATTTATGTAGGTTCTCCATCTTTCGGACAATTTTTAGGGTCTTCGACTGAGCCTACGGGTCCTTCTGCTGTTGCATCTGGATCATCTCAGTCTATGGGAGCTCTACAGTCCGGGCCCTATATCATGAGCCATCTCTCTAGCCAGATTCAGGGAGTAGATGCACATGTTCAGCAGTTGTTGGCCGGATTCTCTTCCAGTTTAGTTGGAGCCGACACACCAGCAGGTACTGAGTCCCCCTATTCTTGTACAAAGTGGCCAATGAGCAGAAATTTATTAATAGGTGTTTGAGTGCAATGAATGCACGCTTGGATCACATGAGCCGCATGCAAGGAAAAGTGAAAAAATGGCAAAAAAAGTTGAGCGAGCACGAGAAGAAGAAGAACAAGTTCTTAAACAAGATGATGGATAGATTGAAGTCCTTTTGCGGATCGAGAGGAACTGAGGAGGATGATGATTATGAGGATGAGGAGAGACTTGAGTTTCTCTCTTCTTCCAGTTCAGATTGATGCACCTCAGGGAGCCTTCTCAAACTTATTCTTTACTTTGATGCAGTGAGGGCACTGCCCTATCTTAGTTGGGGGTGGCATGTGATCCGCGCTCTATCTTTCTAGTTTAGCTTGCTTTACTTATGGATATTATTATTCCCTTACCGAGCTTGTTTTGTTGGATATTATTATGCCCTTATCGAGCTTGTTTTTTTTGTTTGTCTATGTATGTTTTGTGCCCTTGTCGGGTGTACCTTGTGGATTTGCCCCTCGTCGGGTTTTGTTGTTGTGTGAAAGAAGTTGATGGTTTAGTTTTTAGTTTCTTTTGTTATTTTGTAGTTGAGATATGGTTGTTGTGGGCCAGGGGAAGTCTGAGTACCCGTTAGGCTAGATGGAACTTGCTGGGGGATAATTGTTCCGCAAGTGACGACGTGCGTACCGCAAAAGCTTCTCACAGGACCACTGTTTGGCCTGTGCATTGCACGCGCGACACTCACTTGTTACATGCGAATCACATGTGCCCAAAAAATGTGATATGTGCTTTGATCCACCTTGTGTAGCCATGCCGATTTAGATAGATGAATTAGCCCAATGATAGACTGAGTGACGATATTCTTAAGGACAAATCATCATCTCTTAAGGTTTTATTTGCAAATGGACTTGTTTGGTACCAATGAAGTAGTCTTGCATGCTAAGTGAAATAGGCATACCCTTCCAAAAAAAATTTGTGAAAAATGCATGGGGAAGAGTGATTTTGTGACAACTCTTTTAATCTTTTTGTGACTCTTGACTCATTAGTGGTGATAATGTAGAATAGCTCATCTTTGTTCTTTTTTAGGAAGTTAAAAATTGATCCTTCTTGAATGATTCACATTCCATGTGTGGTGAGGTTTAGTTGAATAATTCTTGTGCATGTGTGTCATCTAGAACTTGCCCCGGATGTGATTCAAGGTGAAATTCTAGGTGTAACCTAGCTTGGAAGATGAACTTAGGCCCTTTTTGATAGCCACTTCACCTAAATGACTTGCCAATGACATCAAATCCTAGTGAACCCCTTTGAGCTTGTGACCGTTCTTTGGCACCTTGTCAACACCTTGACCTTTTTGGAACCTCCATCTTGGCACCCATCCTCCCTAATTGCTTAAAAATGAAATGTAGGCTAAAAGCCTAAGTTTGGGGGGAGAAACGAAAAATAACATAGGCAAATGCCTAAGTTTGGGGGTGCATGTGATCAAATGAGGAGAAGAAAAGAAATGCAATTCAAGTGCAAGGTAGCACCTTACTTCAAAAATTGAAAATTGCTCCAAAAGATCAATCTAACAAGCAAATTGAAAAGAAAAAATTGGTGTTACCAAGTGAAGGTGATAAAATGTGTGAATGATCATGAGTTAAAAAGGAGAAATCTTGGGTTGTGTGAGGGAGAAATAAGGTGAAGTTGAAATTGAAAAATGTGAGCGGTGTTTCAAATGAAAAAAAAAGCAGTAGGGAAGTGTAGTCACTTGAACCACATGATATCCTCACCTTAGCCCTAGTAAACATCGTAACTCGCAAGTCCTTGGTGATTCTGAGCTTGGCTACCCTACATTAGTGGTGACTTACATGAAGGGCAACTATGGTTCGACGTGTGTGCACTTGAAATTCCTTGTGAGTGTGAGTGTTTGTATTTTTTCCCTTGTGATTGTCTTTGTACATAATGTGTTTTTGGGACTTTCATTCTTGCGAGGGCATGCGAATTAGGATAATTGGTGACATTGATAAACTCCAAAAATGAGTCAAATGAGCATGTTTTGGTAAGCTAGTGGTTTGAGTCACATCTTGAGGATTGGTTGTTGTCACTTGTTTGTTCTTATTGTGACTTTGCATCATGAGTTGTGTTTTGAATCGAAGGAAATGCTTGGAGTAAGTTATCATGTGATTGACTAATCATTATTACCAACCGAAGTCATGTTTGGTGCTTGAAGTGGGTTTTCCTTGGCTTGTAGTATTGTCAATTGCACTTGTGTTGCATGCCTCTTGCATTGGAATTTTTAAGTTGCTTGAGGACAAGCAATAGTTCAAGTTTGGGGGTTTGATAAGTCGGTATTCTACCTACTTATTTAACCTTTAAGCTTATGCTTTTGCTAATAATAAATGAAAAAAATAGTGCAATTGACATGAATTACTTCTATTTTGCAGGTTTTTGTGTTTTAGAAGTGTTCGGGAGGAATTTAGATGAAAACAAGTCAAAAGGAAGCTATTCAGAGAAGCAAGTAGCTGTCAGCAGTACTTGCCTTCGTGAATGCAAGGTCTAAGCCGCGAACGCGAAAGCCTACTGAGGCAATGCTCTGCGAACACGACCCCTTGACTGCGTATGTGAAGGTCAACCAGACGAAGACACTTTGCGTACGCGGCTGACCTTCCGCGTAGGCGAAGAAGGAAAGCGGAGCAGCTGGGAAGTTTTAGAATTTCACATCTGGAGAAACCCCAATTCACATAAAACACTCCTAAGCCGTCTTGAAATATATCTTTGGCTATTTTCAGAGCTTTTGAGCAAGTTTGGGAGCAAGGTTCATGAACCAACACCATAGGAGTGAAGATTTGGATGCTTTGTATTGTAAAATCTTTAGTTCCATTCTTCAACTCTTGTTCTTAATTGCTATTTATTTGGTGTATTGTTGACTTGAGATTTTGGGTTTGTATTAGAGATAATACTTTGTGGGTTATTGAATTCATATATAGATCTTGTTCTTGTTTGATTATTTGGGTCTATTGAATCCTCCATTGCTTGAATTTATAGTCAATGGTTGCAAACATTGACTTAGCTTACTGATTTGGGTTATTGCTTGAGAGAGAATTTCCCTAAATTCGGGAAGTTTCAATAGTGAGAACTTGGGAATCCATTTAGATTGGAGGCTAGACATAGCTCCAATCGCGGAATCTCCCATTTAAGGGTCCGAGCTTGAGATAGGACGACCTCCCCAAGTTATTTGGCTGGTTTATTGCTTACTCGTGTTAGTTCGAGTGAAAATACACGAGATATATGCTCGATTGGTCGAGAGATAGTTAGGCATACCTTTAGACAAGACTACCTAGGTGTCAACCGGGTGCAAGTCTTGTGAGTTGAATTCCTACTCCCAATTCTCCCTTGTTATCCTTGCTTGACGAAAGCAAGAAAAGTCATTGATCAACTTATCTTTTATTTGATTTTCTTTATCTTTTAGTTATATTTAAAACCCCCTTTTTAAATATATTTTCCCTTTCCGTTATTTGAACTTCAATAAGTTGCTTAAATTCTTTATTTGCTCAATCGCGACTACATTGTTCTCTTGGGTTTGACCCCGACACTCGTTGGGAATTATAAATTTTGTTTTGACTACGCGATTGTTGTGACCTCCTACTTGCAGAGCACGATTTGAGAGCTTATCAGGGGTCATCATAGTGGCATTCAGACAACTCTCAAGATCTTGCAATGCGGCTACTATTGGCCGACCATCCACAAGGACGCCCATGATTTTGATAAGGCGTGCAGTCGATGTCAAAGGGAGGGTGGTATATCAAGGAAGCATGAGCTTCCTCTCACTCCCATCCTTGTGATTAAACTTTTTGATGTATGGGGTATTGACTTCATAGGTCCTTTTATGATATCTAATGGGATGCGGTACATATTGGTGGTTATTGACTACGTATCTAAATAAGTGGAGGCGATTGCGCTTTCCAGTAACGAAGGCAAGTGTGTCATAACATTCTTGAAAAAGAACATATTTTCTAGATTTGGTACACTGCGGTCGGTTATTAGTGATGGAGGCTCTCACTTTTGCAACGAGTTGTTTCGTGCTTTACTTGAGAAGTATGGAGTGAAACACAAGGTTGCAACCCCCTATCATCCCAGACTAGTGGGTAAGTTGAGGTTTCTAACTGTGAGATAAAGTCAATCCTGTCAAAGACTATTAATGCAAATAGAATAGACTAGTCTAGGAAACTAGAAGATGCTTTGTGGGCATACCAGACTGCGTACAAGACACCAATAGGTATGTCACCATATCAGCTTGTGTTTGGGAAAGCATGTCATCTACCGGTTGAGCTTGAGCATAAGGCCATGTGGGCATTGAAGAAGTTGAATCTAGATTGGTCTGCAATATCATTTCAGCGGCTTGGGCAGTTAATGAGCTATATGAGTTTCACCTAAATGCTTATGAAAGTTCAGCCTTGTACAAGGAAAAGATGAAGTTGTACCATGACTGAAAGATTGATAAGAGAGATTTCCAGCCTGGTGATTTGGTCCTGCTCTTCAATTCCAAACTTTTCTTGTTTCTTGGCAAGTTAATGTCTAAGTGGATTGGACCATTCAAAGTGGTACAAGTATTGCCACAGGATGCTGTTGAACTTGAAAATCATGAGTGAAAGGGGTTCAAAGAAAACAGTCAGCGCATAAAAGCTTATTTGGGAACTGTAGAGGAGCTAAAAGTTGTGGAAGCCTGGACCCTTGGTGAAGTCTGAGTAACCAAGGAACCTGTGTCGTGCTGTGATGTTAAATAAGGGCTGCATGGAAGGCAGCCCATAAGGAAACTTGATGAAGTCTGAGTAGTCAAGTGACCTGTGTCATGCTGCGATGTTAAATCAGGCGCTTCTTGGGAGGAAACCCAAGGCTAATGTTTGTTATGTGTGCAAGAATAAGTGAAGGAAAGTTTCTGGAGAAGATAAACTCAGAAAAAGAGGTAAGTGAGGTTCCACGAGCAAGGTTCACAGACTGTGGATAAGTCCACGAGTCATAGACCTAACTCGTGGAACTCAGGTGAAATCGGCAAAGTATAGAACATAATCTATGAACCAGATCCACGACTCATGGTTTAAAGCATGATCTGTGGTTTCTGGTCGTAGAAATCAGAGGAATTTGGCCATTGGCAAAACAAGTTCCACGAGCCAGTTCCATGAGTCGTGGTTTTGGCTCATAAGAATCAGATGAAAAACTGTGTGGCAGGACTTGCTCCACAAGCCTGTTTTATGAGCCGTGGTTAAGTTCAGGACTCATGAACATGATTCGTGAAACTCAAGTAAGTTTTCTTATAATTATTACTGTTTACCCGCTAAAACCCGACCCAACCCGCGACCTTTTTTGTTTAAATCCTACCCAAATTCAATTTCCCCCCATTTTTCTTAGCCAAACCGACCCCTACACTCTTCTACTTACAGTCAAACACCAAAATCCCTACTAATCCTCCATCAAATCATAAATTTCCACAAATCACTCCCCAAATTTCTTTCCATCCTCCATACACTTTTGCTACTGTTTCTTTACCAAAGTTCCAAAAAAGTTCCTAAAGCTTAATGGTTGGTTGTGGGTCAAGGTGTCTTCTTAACATCATAAGTATTCACTCAAGTTCTTCCATAAATTCTAAGGTATGAAGCAAATTCTAACCTTATTTGAATTTTTGGGGTGAAATAATTTGACCTAGGGTGACTATTGTGAGAATTAATTGTGGAAAACCCTTGGGATGATGGTTTGTGTGAGTGAATACCTGAAATAATTGAGTAGTTGTGTCCTGAGGTTTGTATGTGATTAAAATTGTGAAAAATCTAGTTTTTTGCTATTACAGTGATCACAAGGGTATTCTACGGGTCGTGGTTCATTCCACGAACCGTGGAATACACCCATAGAAATCTTATCAGAGGCCTGTTCTCAAGTCTGATTTTCATAAAGGTTGTCCACGAGCCGTGGATCATTCCACGAGTCATGGATGGCACTCATGAATCTCAGACCTACAGACATACAAAGTTTTCTGATTTCCACAAAAGGCATCCATGAGTCATGGATGAAACCACGAGTCATAGATGCCACCCATGAAACTCAGACCTGTAAGCAGTAACATTTTCCTGAGAACCACGAGGGGTGTTCATGAGTCATGGTTCATTCTACTGACTGTGAAACCCACTCGTGGAACCCCAAGTTCAAACAAGTTGAAAATACATTTTTGGGTTTGTTTGCCTCTACTGTACGAATATTTCCCCCCACAGGTACCATGCGATAGAAAAAAACCTCAAAGACGAGTAAATCTCATACATCAAAGAAGGTTAAAGAAGAGACTCGTCTGTTCAAATCTAGACTCATAGATGAACCCAATGAATCTAAAAAGAGTGGGTCCAAGGAGGTCTATGAGGTTCAGCCCAACCCAGATGTAGTGCCTTGGACTACGAGGCGAGGTGAACAGGTACAAAAGACTAAGGAGGTAGCACTACAACTAGCCCTTATAGTTGCACCACAAGCAGCGACCACTTCTCCTCAGTCTGAAGAGGGAGAGGGGTCGTCAAATGAAGATGATAGCAACCAGAAGAGCAACACTGAGTCAGGGACCGGGACTGGAGAAGAAAATAAGTTTGGTGATGTAGAATCAGACTCAGGTGATAATAGTTCCACCAGTGAGGCCACCCCAGAAGCTGAGACTCGAACACAAGCAGAGGCTGACAGAGTATATTAACCTCAGGCCCAGGATAATTGGAGATAGCGTGTACCGACCATGAGGGACAAATATATGCAGGGGACCTTTCCATCTGATAGAGGTTTTCCTAAAAGAGGCATTTTTGAGGAGCCGCAGATTTGGACCGAGGGCCTAGCTTCCGTACCAGAGATCCAGGCTACATTCACTCACTACCGGTGCAGTTGGATGGCTGAGCCTCCAGGCAGCTATTGTCTTGAGATAGTTCTAGAGTTTTGTGCCTCATATGCAGCCACATACAGTCAGCTCCTTCATCCGAGGCAGTGATACTAGGATCTACCTCCACTCACCAACACTTTGGTGCGTCATGCACCCATTGACATCTTTGAGTTACAGGTTGACACGACCGAGTTTGATTGCAAAATGAAAATAGACAAAGATAAAATAAAAATGTGGGACCCAATTTAAAGAGCTAACCTATTGAGATGGGCTGCAGGGTATATCACAGAAAATGGAAAGGATGTGGAATGGGTTCACAGAGGCGACATAAAAAAGGCAACCTTAAATTTCACCGCAAGTTTTGGTGGGAAATTATATGGTCCCGCATATATCTAACTCTGGTAGACAATACTCTGACACCTGACTGCACAGTCCTAGTGGCCAGTATCATGGCGTGTTATGAGAAAAATTTCCCCTACTGCATCTTAAAGGAAATTCTTAAGCGGGCATTCCAACTGAGCACCAGTATTCCTTTTCCTTGCTTGATTCACCATTTGTGCATGTAATCGTTAGTCCCCAGGATTCCAGATATAGACCACACCCTAGAGGTGACTAGGATTCAAGATGTCGAGTTGATCAGGGATGCTACTAATCTAGTTGCACACAAACGAGCTTCATCCTCTATTTTAGCGGGTACAGTGAGAGTTGAGGGATCCTTGGCAATGAGAGACCCACTAGATATGCATGATACAAGGGTGAGCGTAGCTGCAGAGGGTTCCAAAGCTTCTGCTTCTGCACCCCCAACCTCTTAGCCACCAGTTGGCATTCCTACAGTGCCTCTGCGTCCAGCTTCTTCTGGTATAGTCACCATCACTGCTGAGTTTCTCCAGAATCTGGTTGAGCGCCAGGCTGATACACAGAAGCAAGTGAATGAATTATTGGATCAGCTCTAGCCTTGGGTGAGGTCTACTGTTGCAGCCGCTGAGGCTAGGTATAGATTGAGATAGATTAGGTCACGTGAGAGATGTCCACATAGATTAATACATTTGAGTGCCGAGTGAATACTCGGTTGTATACTATACAGAGCCCCAATTTGGGACACATACAGGATGAGCTGGCATGACTCAGAGAGGAGATCAAATCTATTGACACTAGCTAGAATCCTGTTATGCCTTCCATCTTAATCGCAGTCCCAGCAGCCCCACGTTGGGTGGTTGATTTATTTGCTGAGGTGGAGCATGTGCTCCCGAGTGCTAGAGAAAATATGGTGCACCATTGAGGTCACCTCTGAGGTTGAGTCAGATCCTAAGAATTTGTGAAAAGACACCACTATTTCCATGCAATGATCTTGAGATAACATGCATATTCATGATAAGGCAGAGTGGTAGGGACTTCAGGGTGTGTCTACCAGTTTAGCTCCAGTTGCTGGAGGAGCCACATCTTCTATTCTTGAGATTTCTTAGGCTGTGATACGCCCAAATTACACCTCAAATTAAGAAGCGTAAGCGGTCTTCGTCAAATATAGAACCCAACAAAGGTTGGGGTCGATCCCACAGGGAATAAGGTGCAAATTAAATCGTTAGTGAATTTGTTGACTAGTAATCAACAATTTTCCGTAAATTGGGGGGGGGGGGTTTCTGTGATCAATATTTGAACAATGCAATTAACTAATTGCGAGTTTCAACGAGTATTAATCAATATGAGAATGAACTAGGGAAGTGTTCACCATGGCGTCGTAACAATTTTGACTCAAAGCTTAACCGGGTTCTTTCTATATGTATATCACAATGTGATTGAATTAATGGTATCATCTAAACGTTTCTCAACCAAATAGACGAATTTCCTTTTCAATTCTCTCAAACTTGAAAAAGTGAACTTTCTTATTTCAATCCTAAACATCAAGTAGATTAATCTAGTTATAGCATTAATCATAAGACGAGAGTTGGTAGTCTCGAATCCTCGTAGTTAATCAAATTTCCCGGTTTTAATCTCTTTGCTCAAGCAAATTAAGCCTAGGTATGTTCTAATGTTTGCAACCATTAGAAAACGTAAATAACGAATGATTAACAACGTGACAACATATAAATTAAACCCTACGCTACCCGGAATATATATTGTTACTTTTGCCATGGCTCCCACAATACTAGTTATGGGAAATTAGCTACTCATGCTATTAAAGAAATAGAAGAAAATCATATTCATAATAAGAGAAGGATTCTTACAAAGAGTATGAAATTTACTTCAATTATCCAAGAACAAGCAGCCAAAAATCCCAAGAGTAATCGAAGAAGAAGAAGAAAGAAACGTGTAAGTCGTATTTTTCTCTCCAAACGTCGCTAAAAAATAGTCTCTAGAAATATTGGGTAATGAATAATAAAATAACCCTAACACAGGGTATTTATAGTAGTCCAGGAAATAAAGTCCAAAAATAGAATTTTCGGAATCCCGCGTCGCATTGACGTGTTGCCTGACGGGCCGTCAAACATGTGACTGGCCGTCACAGCTAAACAGTGAGTTTCCAGGAAAATTCTCAGGTAAGTCGTCCACCAGGTGACGACTTACAACTTTATATGCGTTTTATGACAAATATTTAGGTAAGTCGTCACCTGCTCGACGACTTACATGTATATAGGGTAAAAAATGCATTTGAGGAGTGCGTTTTATCTTGGTTGCTTGGGTGGCGGTTCGTTAGGTCAGTGACAGGCCGTCAGACGGGCCGTCACTCCTAGGCAGTGCTTCGATGACTTGCTATCTCGTCTTGGCGGCCTGGCTGACGGCCAGTCACAGGTGTGACGGTCAGTCATGCCAGTCGTCAAGCTTAACCAGTTGAGGTTTTTTGAACATTTTCTTCCGTTTCTATCTCTAGCTCCATTCCCTGCAAATATAACAATAAAACATCAAAAACCACAAAAGTTGCTTGAAAACTCGCGAGTATTCTTAGTTAAAGGCGTCAAATGTGCCGTAGAATCCCGGCACATCAACACCCTCAACTTAAAACGTTCGCTTGTCCTCAAGCAACATGACAACAAAAACAAAATGATGACTCAACTAAGAATACCAACACATATCTCTAGCAAATCATGGCCACTCAACAGTTTATTAAATTTAAATCAAACCCCCGGTAGCACACGGATGTATGAAACGCTAACTTGCAAGGATCCAAATATTTCATTCCGATATGATAGAATATTCTACATACACACACAACAGCTATCCCAATAGTCAATAGATGATACAGAAATCTCGGTGCCCTCACCACAAAGAAGTCCCACACACAAGATTTGGGATTAGGTAAGGCGCTCACACTCACAACCGATTTTGAACAATGCACATGCGATGCCATAAGCTTGCCCTTGCTATTCTATTTCAGTTTTTTCAGAAAGCCGCTCAGGATCACTACAGGGCTTGTTTTGGCTTGTAATGAGGCTTCGGGTGCAGGTAGGATACGTTTGGGGAATAGTGACTAAACCCTCCTTGGAATCACCGACCTACTATTTCCACTTAACTTTACTTCGTCCATCCTTATTCACCTTTTTATTCCCTTCTTTCTAGCTACATGTGCGGCCTCTTTATTTTGACAATTCTTTTTCATCTCTTTTTTTTTCGTTTCTTTTTCTTTCTTTTCTTAGGCACACACACGGAATTTTCATTCTATCCACAACCAATCTCATCCATCCTATTTTTCTTATCATTTACCTCTATAGTAGCCACCCTCAACTTAGGCTGATTGCCTGAGTTGAGGTGCACGATGTCCAAGGAAGGACCAGGGCCAAAATAGGGATTCAAAGTTAAAAAGGAACGGTGACAGGTTATTGAAAGAATAGGGTCAATTATGGCTCAAACAGGGATCAAAGGGATTATTTGCATTTGGACGGTCTTATAGGCTAAGTGCACACAAAAAGGGCCTGTGATCCTTTCCTAAGCAACCAACTTCAAGTTAACAAAATAGACTGGGCAAGTTCTAGATGCATGCACAGAGTAAGAGTTTATAACAATAAGCTCACACACACTTGGCACCAAGAAACCATACCACTACCAACTATCAAAACATCAGCTCGGCTTAAGCATAATTATTACAATCACAACCACACAATGACATTCAAGGATCCAGAACAGTCAATCGTTTCAAACATAAGTACAAAATCAACTTTTTCAGAGGGGGCTCCTTTTAGTTCAACTTTCAAAAAGCCATGCTTGCTATAGACATCACAACACAACCAAAATTTAAACGACAACCTAAACATGTCGGTTCTACTAGATAGCACACCGGAGGGAAAAGAAACACGTCAACAAAAACCCTCGGTGGTGTTGGACTCACAGGTATCCCAACACCCTCAACTTAGACTCATGAATTGTCTCCAATGCATACATGTGAAAGCTAAAACAGTGAGAGAAAGGAATACCTGTGAAGCCCTTAGGCCTCAGAATATGGTACGATGTCGGAGACCATCGGGGTCTCCAAGGTAGGTGCATTCTCTGGAACAGGTGCAAGCAACATCATCACCCAATGCAACATCTACCTCAATATCATCAACGTTCAAGTGTTGTTGGCCTACTTGTGCATTCATGTTTTTCCTTAGCATTCTTGCGAGCTCGGGGTCGTAGGGTAATATTGGTTCACCCGAGCGTCGGGTACTTGGCATGTACAACTCTTTACCCTGTAACAAACAAAAATAACAAATAAAAGTAAAAGCAGGAAATTATGACTAAGAGTCAAATAAACACACCGGACTTAATAAACAACCGTATTCCCCGGCAACGACGCCAAAATTTGATACGCCCAAATTATACCTCAAATTAAGAAGCGTAAGCGGTCGTCGTCAAATATAGAACCCAACAAAGGTTGGGGTCGATCCCATAGGGAATAAGGTGCAAATTAAATCGTTAGTGAATTAGTTGACTAGTAATCAACAGTTTCTGGTAAATTGGAGGGGTTTCTGTTATCAATATTTGAACAATGCAAGTAACTAATTACGAGTTTCAACGAGTATTAATCAATATGAGAATGAACTAGGGAAGTGTTCACCATGGCGTCATAACAATCTAAACTCAAAGCTTAACCGGGTTCTTTCTATATGTATATCACGATGTGATTGAATTAATGGTATCATCTAAACGTTTCTCAACCAAATAGACGAATTTCCTTTTCAATTCTCTCGAACTTGAAAAAGTGAACTTTCTTATTTCAATCCTAAACATCAAGTAGATTAATCTAGTTACAGCATTAATCATAAGACGAGAGTTGGTAGTCTCGAATCCTCGTAGTTAATCAAATTTCCCGGTTTTAATCTCTTTGCTCAAGCAAATTAAGCCTAGGTATGTTCTAATATTTGCAACCATTAGAAAACGTAAATAACGAATGATTAACAACGTGACAACATATAAATTAAACCCTACGCTACCCGGAATCTATATAGTTAATTTTGCCATGGCTCCCACAACCCTAGTTGTGGGAAATTAGCTACTCATGCTATTAAAGAAATAGAAGAAAATCATATTCATAATAAGAGAAGGATTCTTACAAAGAGTATGAAATTTACTTCAATTATCCAAGAACAAGCAGCCAAAAATCCCAAGAGTAATCGAAGAAGAAGAAAGAAATGTGTAAGTCGTATTTTTCTCTCCAAACGTCGCTCAAAAATAGTCTCTAGAAATATTGGGTAATGAATAATAAAATAACCCTAACACAGGGTATTTATAGTAGTCCAGGAAATAAAGTCCAAAAATAGAATTTTCGAAATCCCGCGTCGCGTTGACGGGCCGTCAAGCATGTGACTGGCCGTCACTTGGGCCGTCACAGCTAAACAGTGAGTTTCCAGGAAAATTCTCAGGTAAGTCGTCCACCAGGTGATGACTTACAACTTTATATGCGTTTTATGACAAAATTTCAGGTAAATCATCACCTGCTCGACGACTTACATGTATATAGGGTAAAAAATGCATTTGAGGAGTGCGTTTTATCTTGGTGGCTTGGGTGACGGTCTGTCAGGTCAGTGACGGGCCATCAGACGGGCCATCACTCCTAGGCAGTACTTCGATGACTTGCTGTCTCGTCCTGGCGGCCTGGCTGACGGCCAGTCACAGGTGTGACGGTCAGTCATGCCAGCCGTCAAGCTTAACCAGTTGAGGTTTTTTTAACATTTTCTTCCGTTTCTATATCTAGCTCCATTCCCTGCAAATATAACAATAAAACATCAAAAACCACAAATGTTGCTTGAAAACTCGCGAGTATTCTTAGTTAAAGGCGTCAAATGTGCCGTAGAATCCCGGCACATCAGGCTGCCACTGTTGAGAGGGAATCTACTATTGTCCCTACTATTACTGATCCATTGAGTGCAACAGCCATCACCATTGCCACTGACATTGCTACGGGTGCCACATCACCAGCCCCATCTACATCACCAAATGTCGGCGCCTAGGCGCCACAGGTATATTCCTGCCTCCCTATGTATTTACTTTTTTTGATGCATGGAGGGCAATGCACATTGCTTTTTGGTGGGGTGGAGGTAGCAGCCGTCCGTATTTTGATGGGTATCTTGGAAAAGTCTGAGTAGCTAAGTCACTCGCATCATGCAACGATATAAAATCAAGTGCTACTTGGGAGGCAACCCAAAGAGGGTACCACTGAGTATCCGAGCTCATGGGGTTTTCTTGTTTTGTTCTTTTCCATGGACCTTTATTTCTGTTGAACCTGCATGTTTAGATAGGTTGTGTGTAATGAAAGAAGAATAGGAACTTAGCGCAGTCTATGGCCTGATTTTGAACTTGATTTTGATTGAAAAATTGATACTCCAAATTTTGTGCGACATAATTATCTATTTTTGATAGACTAACTGTTATAGATCCATGCATCATGTTAATCGATCTGATGAATGGCTTAAGCTAGAGCATGAACCTGATAGTTAGTATTTGATTGTTGTACTATGTGCCATGTGTGTGTAGTTGCATTCGTACCGTTCTTACATTGTGTGCCAATCTAGAACTTACCCAGTTAGTCTTGCCTAGGCTGCTGGATAGTTGGTTAGAAAAGGATCATAGGCCATTCTTGAAATAGTCCACTTAGCCTAAATGACCGTCCAAATGAATTGAATATCCTTTGATCCCTAATTTTGAGCCACAATTGACCCCTTTTGTTATTTAGCCTAATCACTTTCCCTGCTTTCTATGAAACTTCAGTTTGGCCTTGGTCCCTCCTTGGACATTGTGTACCTCAACTCAGGAAAATCACCTAAGTTAAGGGTGACTACTGTGGAGGTAAGTGAGAAATATTGGATATGAAAAGAAGAGGTTAGTGATAAAAAAGAATCATAACGGTTGTGGCATATGTGTTAGAAAAGAAAGAAGAAAAAAAGAAAAAAAAAAAAGAAAAAAATATGATGAAAAAGTTGAGTCTGAATAAAAGCCGCACCCGTCACTTAATGAAAAAGAAAGAATATAAAAGGGAGAAAGGGGAGGAAAGAAAAGGGTGGTTTGAAAAGTGGAAGAAACATAGAGTAGTGTCAAGGAGGGTTTAGTCACTATTTCCCAAATCTACCATACCCGTCCCCGAGCCTATGTTACAAGCTGAGTAAAGTCCTATAGTGATTCTAGCCCAACTGTTCAAAAATTAAGGCATAGAAAATAAGGGCAAGCCTATGATATTGTGCATGAATTGCTTGAATAACTTTGTGAGTGTGAGTGTTCTTGTTCAGTCCCATATATTGAATGTATTATTGTGTGATTGAGACTTTTTTGTAGTGAGAGAACTAGAGTAACATTGACTGCTGACTGTTAGGGTAAGTCTCATCTGTGTATGCTAGGTCATCTATTGATATCATAATGTCGTCCATGGATCCTCTTGTGTTATATTGATAGACGGAACTTGTGCACTTGTTTTGTACTAAAAAAAAGGGGGATATTTGTTGTGAGCTGAATTGCTGAATCATATGACTGCCATAGTTCCTAGTATTCTTTTACTCAAGCATCCTTCTAGGATAGTTTTGTTTTGTCACTTGAGTACAAGCAACAATTTTAAGTTGAGGGTGTTGATGTGCTGTGGTTTTGCGGCACATTCGATGCTTAAAACTTGGAATTTGAGTATGTTCTTTAGTGATTTTTAGTAGATTTGATGTGTTTTTGAGTATTGTGCAGGAAAATATGGTTCGGAGACTAAGTACACAAAAAGACTAAAATTTTGGCTGAAACTGACTTCTACGACTCAACCCCATGAGTTGTGAATGCTTTCATGAGTCATGGAAGTCAGTCATGGGAAGAGTACTGCAGATTGTGCTGAACCTGAGTTCTACGGGAGGTTTCCATAAGTCGTGAACCTTTTCACGAGCCGTAATTCCTGTCCGTGTAACCTGATAAAAGAAGGAGAAAAAGTTTTGAGATTCACGAGGCCATTCCACAAGCCGTGATTCAGTCTACGAGTCGTGGATGGCACTTGTGGAAGTGAACCTGCAGGATGACAAAACCTCTGAGTTTCACGAGGACCTTTGACGACCCGTAGAAGTCTCCACGGACCGTAGACTGTGTCCGTGGAAGTTGCCGATTCCATGTTTTCCTTGTTTAATTAGGATAGGATTTCTTATGTCTATAAATACCCTTTCTAGGTTTTCTTTTACGTTTTATGCTCTATATTTTATAAGAAACATATTCGTAAACTTTTGGTAGTAATTTGTTCTTGGTGTTGAGAGATAAACATATTCATAGTTCTTGATTCTTGATTTCATCTTCCTCTATTCAAGTTTCCGGATTTCGTTACTTCTTCTTGTAAGTATATGATCATGAATGTGTCAACAACTTCTGATTGCTTACTTATGAATATGAGTAGCTAAATCCACAACTAAGGTTGTGGGAACCATGACGGATTAACAAAGTAGGCAAAGTACTAAGCAATTCTAGGACGATGTTTATGCATGTATTGTTCTTCCCTTCACTTTGATTACTTTTTAATGGTTGCAAACGTTAGAACTCACCTTGTTCTTACTTGCCGGACCAAAGAGGTAATGAATGTGAAAAGGGCTGGTTACAACAGAGATTTGAGGCTATCAACCCTCATCTAATAGATTGATCTTATCCGGGAATAGCTAATCTGGGATCAAGGGTAAGGGTTAGTAAAGCATACTATATAGATAGACTAAGTTGCGTGGTGAAATTCGTCTATCTAGAAGACCAACCATTTAGGTGAACCTAACTTACCGATCTTGCATGCTAAGCACCAGAATAGATTGTTATTACAATGCCTACAACGTTATGAACTCATGGGGAACATAGTCCTAGTCCATCTTCTGTCTGAATCAAAACAATATTGATACTTGCGGATTAATTGTTACTCAATAATTTACAAACCTTACTTGTTACTTAAAACCCCCCTTCGAGGGAAATAAACGGCTAAGAGCACGAATAAACATAGTTGACCCTAATCCTACCATATTCCCTGTGGGATCGACCCTAACCTTGGTTAGATTCTATATTTGAATATCGACCGATTTATTCTTATAAAAAAGGTATTATTTGGGCTATCTATGCTGCGTATTGATGATTTGTTTGACCATCTACATGGGCATCGGTGTTCTCTAAGATTGACTTGAGCTCCCGTTATCACTAGTTGAGGATCAGGGATGCGAACATCTCAAAGACTACATTTAGGACTCGGTATGGCCATTATAATTTCCTAGCCATGTCTTTTGGGTTGAATAATTCCCCAATAACATTTATGGAGTTGATGAACCGTGTGTTCACGGGGCTGGAGCGACAAAAGTTTATTTGAGAATTCAAGAGAAGGTCACGGCGAGATGAGTCTGTCGACCAGTGCTTGAACTAAGATTGTTTCAAAGAGAAAGGGAATGAGTCTGAAAAGACATGGTTTAGCTTAGTCTAGTCCTAAGGAAAGCAAATGACATAGAATAAGATGTCAATCGCTTGAAAAAATCTTTTTTTTGGTCCAACTAGTAGTAATTTCTATTAGGTTCCACATTTTCTCTTTCCATACTGCCCCATCCGTGCCTACTTGGACTCATTTGTTATTGTGTTCATCGATGACATTCTGATTTATTCGAGGAGTAGAGAGGAGCATAAGCAACATCTTAAAGTTGTACTTCAGACCTTGTGAGACCATCAGTTATATGCCAAATTCACTAAGTGTGAGTTTTGGTTTGAGTCTGTGGCATTCTTGGGGCACGTGGTGTCTAAGGATGGGATTCTAGTAGATCCGGCGAAGATTGCAGCAGTTCGTGATTGGGCTAGGCCTACTTCTCCTACCGAGGTTTGCAGTTTCATCGAGTTGGCAGGTTATTATAGACGATTTATGGAGGGGTTTTCTTATATAGCAGCTTCATTGAGTAGATTGAGTCAGAAGAATGTTCCTTTCCGGTGGTCAGATGAGTGTGAGGAGAGCTTTCTGAAGCTCAAGGCCTTGTTGACTTTAGCTTTGATTCTTACTCTCCTGGTCGAGGGTCAGGATTTCACCATGTACTGTGATGCTTCAGGTATTTGGTTGGGTTGTGTATTGATGCAGCAGGGCCGAGTTATTGCTTATGCATCTAGACAATTGAAGGTTCATGAGAGTAACTACCCCACACATGATTTAGATCTAGTAGTGGTAATCTTCGCATTGAAGATTTGGAGGCATTATCTTTATAGCGTGCATTGTGAGATCTTCACTGACCATCGTAGTCTTCAGTATATTTTTGTAACACCCCAGAACTTCCAAGCCCAGACCAAGACCAGACTAAGCTCAGAAAACCAGTAGAAAATAAATGTTTCACAAAAAGTTCAAGTTTCCAAGAATCACGGTTCAAACCATGGACCGTCGTTCAGGATAACGGTGTGTCATTTGAAACCATAATTCCTGATATAGTAGCCTAACAATTTCTGCCCTAGGGACCACGGTTTCGACAACAGACCGTCATTTGGAAGCATGGTTCATCGTTCAAATCATATTCCCAAGCCCAGTAGACCCTCAACTCTGATTCCAGGGACCACAGGTCAAACCACAAACCGTGGTTTAGAACCACGGCTCGGCCTGACACGCGTGGTTTCCACTAATCAGAGGACCCCCAGTTCCAGTCCCATAAACCACGAGTCACATGACGGGCCATCGTTCAAAACAATGGTCCGTCCTGTTGAGTCATAGTTCCTAGGACCAGAGACCCCTAAACTCTTAGGCAGAACCACGATTCAGGTTGACGGTCCGTCGTTTAGAAGGACGGTCCGTCAACCAAGCCGTGATCCCTGAGTCGCGATTTTCTGCAGAAATTCTTTTAACTTTCCCAGTGGTATTTCATACTTTTCCTTTCTCTTTTAAGGGCTAAGATACATCGTTTTAGGTCGTTTAAGCCTAGTTAAGTGGTCTAAACCTACCTAAAATATCTATTCTCCTAGATTCTTCAGAACTTAGAGAGAAATTAAGAGAAAGAGGCGACAGTTTCTCCCAAGAACAAGCAGAGGTCTCCATCATGTTCAGCCCCAAAAATCCAAGGATTTCTCCATGGATTTCTTCACCAGGTATGTGGGATTTCACTAGTGGGTTCCTTTCACCCATTAGGTCCCTAAATTCCAGTTAGTCTTCAATTTTCTCCATGAATTGTTTAATCATAGGGTTCCTAAATCTTAGAGATTTATTGTAATCTAGTTTCTACAATCTTTATGGTGTTTACTACATGTTTCTTGGAGAATTAGTATAGATCCATGTATAATGTTCAGAAACCCTAGTTGTGTACTTCTAATATTTCATGAATTAAGCTTACTAGGTAGGCTAATTATATGTTCATGTAGCAGAATTCAAATGCCATAACTCTCAGTATATTTATGTTGCATTCTCAGTTGATTTCCAGTATTTTGAGCTATCCATCATTTCAGTACATTGTTGTTCATATTCAGTTGGGAGTAGACTTAGTACCAAGTGGACGAGGGGATGAAGGCTTTGCTGTAAGTTTAGGCTAAGACCTTTAGTAGCAGTCCCCAAGTCCCAGAACTATGGCGCCACCGTAGGATGAAAAGGAGTCAGCTGTCAAACTAGGCTGCACCTCCTTGTCCCTTGTGGACATCAGTAGTGGATCCACGACAGACTTGTTCGTACCCTTGGAAAGGTATGAACACCCTTCCATCCAGGGTTACAGGTTGGCCCCATAGTTAGCTCAACTTGGGGTATGTCAGTTAGTAGTGTCTCCCACAGTCATATTCATGTGCAGTGACCTTGTATCCAATACTTATGTTCAGTATTCAGTTCAGCATGCTATTTCATGATTTATACTTGGTCATTGCATTCAGTTCAGTTTTCAGTTATGTTGCAGTATATCTATCTTCATGTTCAGTTCTATATTGTCCAGCTTTGTACATATATCCTGCATGCTCAGTACATTCAAAGTACTGACGCATACTTTTGTGCTACATCATTTTATGATGTAGGTTCAGGCACTCAGCATCCAGATCGTGCCTAGTTCGATTCTCTGCTCGTACGCAGCAGTTCAGTAGTGAGTCCTCATTAGTTCGAGGACAATAGACATGCTTCATTTCAGTATTTACCTTCAGTTTTGGATTTGTAGAGTTAGCTGGGGGAATGTCCCAGCAACTCATATTCAGTTAGATGGCTTTCAGACATAGACTAGACTCAACAGTTGTTAGTGTTGCGTTCAGTCTGCACTAGACTATTTTGACATTATATCAACTTCAGGTTCACTTGGGCTCTTCTTATTTTCAGATATTAAATTGTTTTAGCTTCCGTACAGTACATATCTCTATATTAGTTTTTCGTATACATTCCATGCAATGGGTTATCTTGGGGTCACTTGTGACACTAAGAACCGTGTTGCATCCAGGGGGTAGCTTCGGGGCATGACAATTTTCAATCAGAAGGATCTAAATTTGTGGTAACGTAGGTGGTTGGAGTTACTAAAGGACTATGACATCTCTATTCTTTATCATCCAATCAAGGCAAATATGGTAGCAAATGCCTTGAGCTGGAAGGCAGTCAGTATGGGTAGCTTGGCTTTCCTAGCAACAGAGGAGTGATCTTTAGCCTAGGACATCCAGTCCTTAGCTAACAGGTTGGTTAGACTTGATATTTTTGAGCCGGGTCATATTTTTGCTTGTGTTGAGGCTAGATCTTCCTTGTTAGAGCAGATTCGGGCACATCAATTTGATGATGCGAGGTTGAGGATCATTTGTGACAAGGTGTTGAGTGGTGAGGCTAGGAAGGCAACCTTAGATTCAGAGGGTGCTCTGAGGATCGAGGGTCATATCTGCGTTCCTAGAGTCGGTGACTTGGTTAATTGATCTTGAAAGAGGCTCATTGTTTTAGATATTCCATTCATCCCAGGGTAGCTAAGATGTACTGTGACTTGAGGCAACACTACTGGTGGTGTGGGATGAAGAGGGATGTTTCAGCTTTCGTGTCTAGGTGCTTGAACTGTCAACAGGTAAAGTTTGAGCACCAGAGGCCAGGTTGTTTGTCTTAGAGGCTACCCATTCCAGAGTGGAAATGGGAGCGGATAGATATGGACTTGGTAGTTAGGTTGCCACATACCTTGTGGAGATTTGATGCTATTTGGGTCATTGTGGATAGGTTGACAAAGTCTGCTCACTTTCTGCCAGTTCAGACTTCCTACAATTCTAAGAGGTTGGCTCAGATCTACATTCGAGAGATTGTCTGTTGCATGGTATGCCAATTTCTATCATTTCTGACCGTGGTACTCAATTCACTTTGCATTTCTGGAGGTCTATTCAGAGAGAGTTGGGTACTAGAGTTGAGCTTAGCACCACTTTTCACTCACAGACAGACGGCCAGTTAGAGCATACTATTCAGGTTCTAGAGGATATGTTGCAGGCCTATGTTATTGATTTCGGGGGTCAGTGGGACTAGTGTTTAGCCTTGGTAGATTTTGCATATAATAATAGTTACCATTCCAGCATTCAGATGGCTCCATTTGAGGCTTTGTGTGGTAGGCAGTGCAGATCTCCAGTGGGTTAGTTTGATGCTTTCGAGGTTAGGCCATGGGGTATCAACTTGCTTCATGATTCTATGGATAGAGTTCAGGTCATTCTGGATAGACTTCGCACTACCCATAGTAGGTAGAAGAGTTATGCAAATCGGAGAGTACAAGATCTAGAGTTCATGGTTGGTGACAGTGTGTTCCTTAGGGTGTCGCCTATGAAGGGAGTGATGAGGTTAGGGAGGAAGGGTAAGCTAAGTCCTAGGTTCATTGGGCCATTCGAGATCCTTCGCCATATTGGAGAGATTACTTATGAGTTGGCCCTACCTCCTGCTCTTTCTAGTGTGCATCTTATTTTTCATGTCTATATGTTGCGTCGGTACATTCCGAATGAGTCTCACGTGCTTTAGTTAGAGTCGGTTCAGTTGGATGAGTCCTTAGCATTTGAGGAGGAACCTATTGCCATTATGGACAGGCAGGTTAGGAAGTTGAGGTCCAAGGAGATCCCGTCAGTTAAGGTTCAGTGGCAGCATCATCTTATTAAGGAGGTTGAGACCGACATGTGGACCCACTATCCTCGCCTTTTTGAGCCTTCAAGTACTATCTTTTCTCTAACTTTCAAGGACAAAAGTCCTTTAAGTAGTGGATGTTGTAATGACCCTCCCAGTCATTTTCCTATTTTTCATGCTTTTTCACGTTTTGAGCTTTCTCGCAGCGGCTACAGGTTATTTATGACTTATCAGGCTAACATTTTGGTGCCCGGGCCATTCATTAGGTTGTTATGGACATTTCCCTATTTTAGAAAATCTTTGACTTTGGTCAACTTTCTTGGTAAATGCACTCAGAATCCAATTCCGACAGTTCCATTGGCTTTGGAATGGATATTTTGGTCTAGTGGGACCCTTGGTATGGGTTTGAGTGCTTTTGGTTTGGCTTTGTGTTATTTTCTATGTTTTCAGGCTAGTTTGGCTTGTGGGGTTGAATTTGGTCAATATTCAAAGAAGACGGTCTCGGATGGAAATTCCATCAACGTTGTTAGTTTTGGAATGTTGACTTTGGGCTAGGGGGACCTTTGGTTCGAGTCTCGAGGCTTCCAAACTCCTTTTTGTCCCTTGGGTTTTGTTTTTGAAGAGTTGGCCAAAAGTTGGTTTTGGGCGTGGGGCCTACTTTTTGCTTAATCGATCTCCGGTGGGATTTTTGTCGATTCCATTGAGTTCAGAACGTCATTTTTAGTTGGATAGCTTAGCTCATTTTTATTCACGGGACCCCAGATGCATTCCTGGGGGGCCATTAATTTCAAAATTGGCTAAAGACTTGGCTGTTGCAGCAACTATTGCTTGTATGGCGCCATGGGGGGCGCATGGCCGCACCTGTACTAGAGCTCCGACGCTAGCGCTGCAGCGCTGGCTTGTGCGCACCTGTGCACCTACATGCCTAGCTAGGCTGGTAGGGCAGCGCGCCTGCAGCACCTGCATTGCCTTGGGCGCTACATCATGGCCGCCCCAGCGCCTGCATGGGCGCACCTGCGCCTGGGCACTGACAGCTTATATGCTGGCCACTCTTTCATTTCCATTTCATTCCATCTCTTTACTTACTCGGTTTTCCTCAATTGTTTAGAGCTGCAACTTTAAATTTTTCAACTCCAACTTTCCCCAAGCTTGGTGGTGGGTATAATTCCATCCGCGGTCGTTTCTTGCTTTCTAATTGGTACGTGTCCATCCTTGAAAATCCTTTTTATCCCTTTTTGTTTCCCTTGATCAAGAAGACTTCGGGGCTATTTTGAGCTCCGTAACGAGTCCCGTTCGCGCTCAACTATTAGGTATGGGTTCTTTAACCCGTCGCGAACATAATTGTGAGTTTTATTTTCTATTTCATTGTGCAGGCCCCGAGGGTCATTTTCTGACCCAATTTTTGGCTCGATTTTTTGTATAGCAATATGGGTGTCATTCTTCTCGCCTTGACACCTGAGTTATATTTTTGATAGTGTGACAGCTTTTTGAGGCTGTTCGAAAGGAGAAGGCACACGAGTGACGATTCGTGTTTGCGGTTTGTCCCCGAGGTAGGCTACAGTTTACTTCCTAGACTGAGTTTAGTTAGATTATATATATCATATGTTGCTGGAACGTTAGGTTGGACCTTAGGTTAGAATTAGGCTTCAACTCTGTTACTTGTATTAAATTGGTCATTCGGATCATAGCTTAGAATTATTATGTTTATCCTTAGCCTAGGAGCTCGTAGCATCGTTGTGACTAGCATAGAATCCTTAGTATTCTTTTAGGAGGTTTTAGAGGTAGAGTAGATGCCTGTAGTTGTTTTCATTATTATTTTCCCATTTTTTGCCTTATTATCGGTTGTGTGTGTAACTGTGGGCCCGAGGCCATAACTTAGATTTGGACAGAATTCTAGGTCAATTCTCTTAATTTGGAGGGTATTTTGCCCTGCTTTTCCCTTTTGTATACTATTTTCTCTGATTATGGATATTTCATGCTCTTACTGCATTGCATATCATCGATACAGAAAAGAAGGGTGTTTCAAAGGTTTTTGTTTCAAACTTGAGGTTCACTTCGGCTACTATGATTTTCGTATTTTAAATGGGTTATCTTGAGTCTTACTACGGATTTTGGAAGGAAAAAGGAAAAACACTATTTTATGCATATGTTTATAGTCTGATGCGGTATTTCGGACCCCAATGCGTTATTCTGGGTTTTTACTTTCCATTTACATACATATATACATATATATATATATATATATATATATATATATACATATGTGTATATATATATATATATATATACAATATGATGCTATATATTACCTAGTACATAGCGTATTAATATCATATATATCATAGTTATATATACATATCATATATTATATAATGTATGATTACCTATATATATATATACATACATATATATATATATATATGTATATATATCTATATATATATATATATCTAATAAATGGGAAAGCAGACACCTTTTCAACATGTCTGTTTTCCCAGAATTAACCTTAATTTTGAGGGTATTTTCATCATTTTAAGGTTCATTTTATTGCTGCATAGGTTTATTTTACGGCTTCACAGTAATTGACCTTATGTATTTTGCAGCTTCTTTAAAAAAATTTGACTTGTTTTGCCTTTTTAATCATTTACTTACATTATGCATGTGCTTACACTTATTGTGGATCCCACCTTGCTCTCTTCCGTCACTTTCAATAAAACACATCTGATATAAACATTTCTCTCTCTACATGACTTTTTGTTCCTTCTTTTCCTTTAACATTTTCTTGAGTAAATGATATTTTGCATTTTCTAACATTTCTAACATTCTTCGTCTCACCAATTTTAAATTTTTTCATATTTGTGAATGCCCTTGTGCCTTACCATTAAAGTATTTTATAATCTTTGTTTTGAATTCAACTTTAGCTTCCATAAGCACCAAAAAAATTATAATAATTTTTTTCTTTTATGAAAACACTACTATTTAAAATATTTTGTATTTTCTAACACTTTTAACATTCTTCTTCTCACCAATTTTTAAAATTTTTCATCTTTGTGAATGCCCTTATTCCTTACCATTCAAGTATTTTATAAATGTTTGTTTTGAATTCAATTTTAGCTTCCATTAGCACCAATAAAATTATAATAATTTTTTTCTTTTCTGAAGACATTACTATTTAAATTGACTCTTATTAACTCAATAAATCAAATTTTTCTGTCCAAAATAAAAAAATTATCCAAACTATTTATTAGGTGAATTTTCACTCACTGAAATAATATGAACTAAAGTAAAGAGTGGTCTAAATTCTAAGGGATTGTTTAGTATGAGGAATAAAGAATAATAATCTCGGGAGCATAAAATATAGCATAATTTTATGTTGCGTTTGGTTAGGGATATGAGTTAGTTTCAAAATTATTTATCCCACCATTTATACTATAATAATGGAAGTTAATGGTGGAATAACTATCAAATTTTAAAAAAAATCATATTTGTGAATTCCCTTATGCCTTACCATTCAAGTATTTTATAAATGTTTGTTTTGAATTCAAATTTTAGCTTCCATTAGCACCAATAAAATTATAATAATTTTTTTCTTTTCTGAAGACATTACTATTTAAATTGACTCTTATTAACTCAATAAATCAAATTTTCCTGTCCAAAATAAAAAAATTATCCAAACTATTTATTAAGTGAATTTTCACTCACTGAAATAATATGAACTAAAGTAAAGAGTGGTCTAAATTCTAAGGGATTATTTGGTATGAGGAATAAAGAATAATAATCTCGGGATCATAAAATGTAGCATAATTTTATGTTGCGTTTGGTTAGGGATATGAGTTAGTTTCAAAATTATTTATCCCACCATTTATACTATAATAATGGAAGTTAATGGTGGAATAACTATCTCAATTCATGTGATAACTTTGTATATCTCATGTCCGGACCAAACGACCCCTAAAAGAAAGCATAAACTAAAAATAACTCTTTTTGTGATGAAAGAAAATTATAATCCAAACATTTAATAACATAGCATTATTGGGCATGTGCTGAGCACATACATTCCTTAACTAGTATATATATATGCATAGTCCGATGCAGTATTCCGGGGGCCCGATGCAGTATTCCGGGTTTATACTATTATGCATTCGTACATTACATCATCTCCCATTGCATTGTATTGACTTTGGTGCATTTCGGTTGTCAGCTGATTTGGGAGTGATCTTGTTATTATTTCATTTTGGTTGGTTCATTTAGTTATGTTTTCAGTTTTATAACTAGATTTAGGTGGATCCATGCATTTTCGTGTACTTTCCTGTAATTTATATTATATATATTATCTTTTTGTGCTCGATCGGCCTATGATGCATACTGGGTACCCATTGTCTTGGTACTCATACGACACTCTACATCTTTTTTTGATGAAACACCTAGTACGAGCCACCCTCACTGATCCTCCCATCGTTCGAGGCCTGTTACAGTTCGGATCGCAGTGAGCTCCCGGCGCCTTGGAGACTTTACATGCTTTTCATCTTGTATTTTTGTCTATATTTTGTATTTTGGATAGACAGAGTCTGTTGTGTAGCTACTCCGTACTTTAGTCTCTCTTGTATCGGGGACACCAGGTTCGGGTTGGTTCTCGTGTATGTTTTGTCTTCTTGGTCACTTTAGGGTCGTCTTTTGTATATTCAATACAGTTGGTATGTATATATACTATTGGTCTTATCTCCCTTATTTATGTCTTTCGCTTTTTCTTACTTTAACTGCTTTTATTGTCTTTTGCATTGTTGGGTTCTACTTGCCTACTGGAGGGGAGGGGGAGGTTATGTAGGCACCATCATGGCTCGGTTTTGGATCGTGAAAACAACACACTTAACAACTCCCAGAATCTTTAGTTTTAAGAGTCGAAAGTGTTGTATATCCTGGCACATCAACCAACCACAAAACTCAACTCAATAAGTCTCCTATCACACCCTCAGAATTCATTCAGAACCCCATGAACATAAACCAGACATGCTACCTAACTGACAATGGTATTTCAGAATCAACGAAATCATCAAAATGACCAACGGAGGTCGTCTTGATGAAATATTGACCGGAGTCAATATTTTGTCGATTCTGCCTAAAAGTTGACCAAGTGCCCAAAACAAGTCTGAGATCCTCGGAACCTAAACCAAAGGTTCCACTAGCCCAAAGTCAATATTCCGGAGCTAACAACGCCTGACAAAATTTCCATCCGATCTCATTTTCTCTAAATGTCGATCAAAGTCAAGTCTTTTAGCTTTAAGAGTTTTAAAATAGGAAAAAGGGCTTAAAATACAAACAAACTTCCCGGGAATTAAACTGTCGCTAAGTCATAAATGACTTGTAGCCCCTGTGAAAAAGCTTAAATTGCAGAAAAAGCACGAAAGCAGAGAAAATGACCTAGAGGGTCATCACAAAAAGAGTAGCTAGGCTTGGGAGAAGTAATACTCTCAGAACCCCCCGGGACCAATACTTAGAATTTGCCAACAGTATAGTCATAATCCTCTTAGAAACTAGGTATATCAACATCCTTAACAAGAGAAGCAAACTCGCCAATAGCCCTAACCCTCATTCCAGAATGGGTACACGATAATATTTTGAAATCATCATCAAAATGGTATATCCTAGGGATGATCTCGTCAATGCTGGGTTCAGAAAAAGCACTTTTATTTTTCTACCATTCCCTTCTAGACCACTCGCAAAAAAAAAGAAGCCTCGACAAGACTTGAAGATGAAGAAGACATACCCGAGTCAAATGGAGTTATTTTAGTCAGAATAAGAAAGCCATTATGGAAAGTGAAGCTGACAGATGCAGGAAGAGAGAGCATAAAAAATTAGAATGGTGTAAGGAAACTTATATTTTAGGTCACAAAGAAAGGGTTTCAAGATCACCTAGGGTGACGCACCATAGCTAATCCTAACATATGGCAAAGGAAGTTAACAAGGTGGGACCATATTTCTCCCATTACCAAAAAAGAAGAATCGATGAAAAAATTGCAAGCTTTTCTTATTTTTTTTCTCCCAGCCACGACTGAGACCATGACCGAAAGAGGGAGGGACTATCTATATTGGGAAAAACTCATCTGGGCCACGTGAAAAATGAGTGATGGACACGTGAAAACGAGATCAGATGGACATACAAAGTCTCAAGAGAAGGACTTCTCATGGAGGCATCCTCAAAGAAGGAATAATAAAAGTTTCATATCTCTGATAACGTGAAAGAAAAGACACAGGGGACAAAGGTGTCTGAAGATACAGGTGCATAGACGAGCTCGTATATATCTGAGCATAGCATGGATATTTGTTGGCACCACCAACGACATCACCAGATGGTATATGATCAATGACTTTAGTACTGTTAGGGATACGCTGGAACCTTTTTATTGGCTAGAGTTTCACTATTGTAACATATAAATAGTTTACTCTATTTACATGTAAAATCATTCTGAATCCTAGAAATACAATAACAATACATAATTTTCTTGGGCTTCAAAATTATTTTTGTCTTTATCTAAGATCTTGCCTAGCATATTCATACGAGGATACCTTCAGAGCTGAGATTAGAGATCCCGAACATGCTTACAAATATACTAAAATATTCGAATCTATTCTCCTTACTCTTTACTGCATTTAATTTTGCTTTGTTCACTTTATTTTAATAAGTAATTAATATTTAAACCGCTAATAAATTAAGCTAAAAAGAGTTAGATTGAGATGCATTCTCTTGAACTCATATAAATTCAACTTTATCATTTTTAGGGTAAATATATCTTCATTTTTGGGTTGAATGTAGTTTAGTTTAACGGCAGTTCTATGCTTGTTTCTGTCAAACTTTAATTTAACGATGAAACTTTGCTCCCTTCCGTCTAATATGTTTAGTTGCATCCTTATGTAAGTTTCTTCCTTTGCAAAAATAATCTAAGTTATATCGATAGTTGGTGCTTTAATTTTTGAATGTTTTTTAGTGTCGAGTCTATATTGAGCACTACGAACCTCCTTCTAGTATATATATAAACAAAATGGAAGAAAGTTTTACTTAGATGAGTACCTTTTAATAAATAATTATTATTTTTAAACATACTTTTTAATTATTACCATCTATAATAATACATAGTAATACAATATATTTTACTTTGTTTTCTCTATTGTCCATCTTTTCTTCTTCTCTTTTCTTTCTAATCTATGACAATAATCGATATTAAAAAGCTTCAAATAATTTTATTTTGAATTTGATTTTTTTAAAATTATTATTTTATTTGGATTGAGTATTTTTGCAAACTATTGAGTATATCATTTAAAATTTATATCTCAATGTTAGGGTATTAGATGAAGATTAGACTTGATTTTCGCAAGATTTAACAGTTTGAAGATATGAATATTTGAGAATTTAAAGATATAAAGATTTGAAGATATGAATCTTTGAAGATATAAAGATTTGAAAATATGAATATTTGAAAATTGTATTAAAATTGGAATGATGTCTACAATATGTATTATAAATATATTGTGTCTGTATTATAAATATATTATAAGTGTGTTTTAAATTATTCTGGTTGGTATCACTAAGAAGGAGTGATGTCTACAATATGTATATAAATGTTCATGAATAAAATATGTATTATATGTGTCTTATAAATTATTTTGGTTTATGTATCACTCAGAAAAGAAGTGATGTCCGCGATATGTATTAAAAATATATTATGTTCATATTATAAAAGTATTATAAATTATTCTGGTTCATATTAGTAATAAGAAGTGATGTCTGCAACATGTATTATAAATGTATTGTTCATGAATAAAATATGTATTATATGTGTCTTATAAATTATTCTGGTTTGTATCACTAAGAAAAGAAATGATGTATATAATATGTATTAAAAATATATTATTTCTTTATTATAGGTATTATACCTGAATTTTAAATATTTCAGTACTATTTAAATTAGTTTAAGTTATTAGAAATGTATTTTATATATATATATATATATATATATATATATATATATATATATATATATATATATTTTAAAATAACAACTGTCGAATTCATAACAATGTATATTATTGAATTCAAATCGTATTACAACTGTCATTTATATTTAATACAGTTTTGCTACAACTTTAATACAATCTTAAATATTCATATTTTTAAATATTTATATCTTCAAACCTTCGAATCTTCAAATATTCACATACCTCTACTCTTCAAATATTCATATCTTCAAATTTGTTAGAAATTTCAAATCTAATTTCAGAAAAGGTTTGAGTTTCACCTTCTACATTGATGAATTTACCAAAAAATGCATCTGGGTCTGGACAAAAATTCTCCTCAATTGAGAATTTAAGAACACTAATTTGAGAATGCAGCAATACATTTAAGAAGTAATTGGCGAAGTTCTTTGGGTGAAAATTATGAAGAAGAAGAGGAGAAACCATGAGTGTAAGAGAAAAAATGACAAAGAAAGAAAGGGAGAGAGATCAACTTTTGATCTTAACAATCTCGCACCCAATTGATTTTGCAGTAGTGGAAACAATCGACTAGAAAAGGCTCTCTTCTCTCTCTTCATGTTCGTCTATATCCTGGCAAACCACTCACCAAAATTTACCACTAGTGGCCGTTGTGGCCATTGGTCAACAATCTACGACAATGGATGACCATGTCCCCTTAACTGCATCGATACAACACACTTCACCAACCACTTAAACTCTTAAATTAGTTAAAACTTTTGAAACCTAATACTTTAAACAATATGAAACTGTGCCCTAAAACATATTTGCCTTCAATTGCAGTGAAACCTATCACTATGCTTCATGGTGAGCCTAACATAAAATGGTCAGAAACTGAAGTGGTCCCAATGAACATTATAAAAAATTTACAATATGCTATTGTTGGGAAGTTTTCATACGACTGGCCTTACTTGATGGAGTTGTGATCCACGATTCCTGCTCAATGTAACATCAAAGGTGATTGTCAGATTGGTTAATTTAAAAACAGACACATATTAATTAGATTTAACTCAAGGAGGATTTCATCAATTTAACATCAAAAGCTGCCTACTACATTAAGTCAAAAGATAGAACCTATTATGAGATAAGACCATTAATCTATGACTTGAGATTCACAGTGAAGGATGAGACTACGAAGGCAATGGCTTGGATCTGTAACACCCCAAAAATTCTAATCTAAGAACCAGACCAGAATTCTAAGTGTGAAACAATCAAAGTGACATACAAGTTCCATGGACCATGGAACAGACTTCGGATCGTGGATGCCATCCATGGAAATCAGACATAGGCCAAGCATTTGGCCTGCGAATCACGACAAGGATCTACGGACCATAAAACCATCCGCGGGCTGTGGTTTGCAGTTGTAGAACTCAGACCTGTAACCTGACAAATTTCAGGGGAACCACAAGCTAGTTCTACAGATCATGGAACAAACCATAGACTATGGTTCCCAACTGTGGAACCCTATTCTGAAAATTTTCACGATTTTCAATTTATTTTTCCAGAGGTAATTTGGACTTTCCTATTTGTTTAACTCCTAAACTATGTTATTTTAGGCCTAATTAGAGGGATTTTATTCATACTAAGTAAAATTCCCCCTCATTCTCACGATTAAAACTCAGAAAGAAAGAAAAAAAATTCTTTTCTCAAGCTTCAAGACCTAGGGCGTCTTCTACGATTCTCCATATTCAAGTTCTAGTTAAGAAAGCTTCAAGTTCATGTAGTGGGTATTCAATAAGGGTCCCTTTAACCCTTATGCTCAAAACCTCCAGTTTTTCTTTGATGTTGTGAACTTATCTACTTAGGGTTCTTACCCAATTATGCAATTTTCCTGTCAATTTGATTTCCTTGTATTGTAATATGATTTCTATTACTACTTATAAGATTTTGCACGGGTTTTTACAAGTCTTTCTTAGACCCATGAATTGAAAGATAAACCTAGCATAATTTGACATGTTTAGATAATATGACCTTAAGTATTCAAAAAATTAGCATGCCTAGTTCTTCAAGATATAAAATTTAGCAAGAACATATATTTGAACTAGTGTCCTGCTATACTTTTAAAAAATATGTTTTCATGATATGTATGACATGTATGATATAATTTTAGGAGTAGTATTTAGCACAAATAAGACAAGGATTCTAGATAACCTAAGTCTAGAACTACGTTGCTGACATAGATTAAGAGGTTTCACGTTAGTTGAGAGCATCTCCTCTAGCCCAATGGCCTCATGAGAGTGGTTCCACTCGAAATATGGTCTTATATCCCAAGAAAATATCAGACAGCTCTTCCAACTAGGGTTCAAAAGTTAGATTCTATATAGCTCATATGGTCTATATCAGTTATGAGAGTGTAATAACTAGTACTGTCGTTATTCTAAAATCACCTTATCACAGATTTTGGAATGATTAAAATAAGATTCAAATTAAGTGGGGTTGACATGACGAAAAATTCTGATTTTAGAATTTGTTTGGGCTGACGTCACCCTACTATAGCGAGCTATAGCGGTCAGCCGGCAGCTATAGCGGTATGATGGAGGCAGTAGCTGAAAATGCAATTTTTTATTTCAGAATTGTCCTCCTCAATTGGAAAATAGATAAGGGTTACTCCAAAACCCTCCTAGGCTTCTCCAAAGCTTGGGAGCCATGGAGAGGAGAGGAGAGATTTCAAATAAAGTAGGGTGAAACCATGGATTCCAGGCCGCTTTCCATCAGGAATTGCCTTCACAGAGCCAGAATATAGTGTTCAAACCTCTGCAGCTGATGCTTGGCATCCAGGTAGGCTAGGCTTATCTGAGTAGACTTAGACCTGTATTTCATTTCATACTGTTATTGTAAAATAATGAGAGGATTCATGCCTAGGCCTTTGGGCACAAAGTCTGGAGGGATATCGTATTAATTGTTTAGTTTCCTGAAGGGGGAGGTTGTTATTATGGGTAATATGATTAGTTCATGTTGTTAATTGTGAGTGATGCTAGATTTTAAGGATTCTATGACGGTTGGATAGGTTCAGGAAATCAGTAATGGTTGCAGGTGAAGAATTAGCTAGGTTATAGCGGGTTCTCGGGGATGATTCTATTAAGGGAAAGGGGTTGAACATGAAGGGTTTGCAACCTTAAGGCCATGGGAGGAACTCCCTGGAATGTGGTTACCTGAAAAGGAAGGGGTCCAGAATTTGAAGTAGAGGACTATATGTGTATAGATGGTAAACCAGGGGTTAGTCTTTGGACATGTCAACATGGTTGGGGTTATGATTGGGTCTGTGGTAGGTGATGGTTGTTGTTTTCCCAAGTGCAATATGTGTTCATGTAACTGTCGCTTAGTATTGTATGTGCATCGCATGGTTTAGTGAATGGAATTATGAATGTCTAAATGTCCGGTTGTTAATCATGTGAAATGAACTTATCATTGTTGCTTGTTGGTTTACAAGTGTGATTTTGTTCATTAAGTGTTGATTGTTGGATCATGTGTGACATTCGGTTAGCTCGGGTACCATGCCTAGTACCGGATATATATCAGTTGGCTTGAGTACCATGCTTGGTACAGATTACATATATTGGTTGGCTTGGGTACCATGCCTAGTACAGGTTCTATAATGGTTGGCTCGGGTACCATACCTAGTACATGTTCTATAATGGTTGGCTCAGATACCACACCTGGTATGGGATACACAGTTGGCTCGGGTACCATGCTTGGTACAGGTTATATATATCGATTGGCTTGGGTACCACACCTAGTATAGGTTCTATAATGGTTGGATTGGGTACCATGCCTGGTACGAGTTTGTTTATACTGGTTTGGTTGTGTTCTATGTTTGGTTCCATGAGTAGACCAGGTTAATTCTTGAATTGTGTTTTATTGCATTTGGCCCATGAGTGGGGGTGGTTATACTTAACTGTGGGGTGGTCCTTGTGTAGATCGGGAACTACATATTGAATATTGTAGGTGTTGTCTTAGGGATCCTTGGGAGGTCTGAGTACTTGTAAAAGGTAACATAAAGATATGTGGTCTAATTATTATGTTGTTGGGCATACTTACGATTACAGAGCCAGAGTGATGGACCTGAACAAGTGATAGTAGTCTGGTCTGGACTTAGTTATCAGATTAGTGTTAAGTGTGACCGGGAAAGTCTTAGTGTAAGTGTGACTTGGGAAGTCTTAAGGCAAGTGTGACTTGGGAAAGTCCTAGTGTTGAGTGTGACCAGGAAAGTCTTAGTGTATGTGTGACTTGGAAAATTTCTAGTGTAGAGTGTGACTTGGGAAGTCCCAGGGGTCATGGTGTAGGGTCTTTTAAATATGGAGTTGGCAGTGGAGAAGGGTAGGAAGGCTTGGGATAGGACATATAATTTCTTAGTGTTAATAGCTAAGGGTGGATGATGAAAGACTGGATTCTTGTACATTATTGTATATTTTCTCTTGATTTCTTATATGATGGTATGCGGTGGATTCGGGTCGACCGATGATTCCTACTAGTACGTGTTATTTGTACTGATACTACTCTTGCTATACCTTTTTGGGTATAGTCTGGTTGAAGGATAAGTGATGTTTCTTAGATATAGGACGACGGTGATCTCCAGCAGCTTCTACTCTTCATTTCAATGATGGAAGTTGTGTCTTCTTTTATACTTTGTAATTCTCCTTAGAGCTCTTGTACCTGTTTAGACTAGTTCCTAGGGAGGATTGTATTTAAGTTGCAAAGGTTTTACTATTCTGAATATTATAAGTATTTTTCCAGTATTAAAAAGGGATATTTTCTCATGTTTATTTTTGATTTCTGCATTACCTGTTGGATCAGGTGGTAAGAGTTCTCCTATCTGTGTGCTTAGAGTAGGTGCCTTCTCGGCCTTGTAGTTGAGTCGTGAAAGAGAGAGTCACCACTAAAATGACTTCTACTTTAATAAGTTTACATAAATTCTAGTTTTCAAGTTCAGACTCATTACTTTATGACTTATGGTTATATAATATGATTTCAGCTTACGATTTTCCTTTTAGTCATTATATTACAGCTTTTACTACTATTGCATGATTTAAGTTTTAAGCATGATTTTAAGTACCTTTTTTTATTACATATGCATATCTCACATACTGAGTATATTTTATAGTAGTGATCGCATACTTCTTTGCGTTGCATCTTATCATGATGCAAATTTCGGCGCTCATTCCCAGACTCGTGGCTGGATACCAGCGGATATTCTATCGTAGTGGCGATTCCTCATTTTCTGAGGACTTAGTTATGAGTTTTACTTTATCTTCATAATTTCCTTCAGTACTTAGAGTTAGCTAGGAATCTTGTCCCAGCAACTCACCTTATCAGCTTAGAGGCTTTTCAGACATAGTCAGTTGGTATTCGTGGATTCAGATTGACATTCTTAGACTGTTATCTATATGATGATTTAAGTTACTCATTACTTAAGTTATGCTTCCACTATATATGTGTGTTATATTTTAAGTCATGCTAATGCCAAGGGTTATCTTAGGATCACTTGTGGTCTCAAGTCCCCTGTGACGTCTAGGAGGTAGGCTCGGGTTGTGACAAACTTGGTATCAGGTTTAAGGTTTCTTAGGATGTTTGAAAGCCACGTTAAGTAGAATACTTTTCATGGGTGTAAAGTGCACCACACTTATCAGGGGTAGGCTATGAGAAATTTAGGAAAACTCCATTCTTTTCATGCTCAATATGGTGCGATAAAGTTTAACTCTATGTATCTCTCTAATCTGTGCTTTACGGATTTCAGATTATGCCTCCATGAAAAAACAATCCTTGCAACACTAATCCTCTAGTTCTGGACCACGAGGTCACGGACGTTGAGTTCAGGAATGCCATCCAGATATTGGCACAAGCCATGACTGCTCAGGTTAATCAGCAGGCACCTATTGCTGCTAATCCAAATGGTCGGTCAGCTACTGCCAGAGTTAAGGATTTTATCTGTATGAACCCCCCCAGAGTTTTTGGGGTCAGAGGTTGGTGAAGAACCGCAGAAATTTATTGATATGGTAAAGAAGATTCTTGAGGTGATGCAGGTGACTGGTACTGACAGTGTTGAGCTAGCTTCCTACCAGCTCAAGAATGTGGCTCACATTTGATTTACTCAATGAAAGGACAACTGTGGCAGGAATGCAGCTCGTATGACTTGGGACTGCTTTGTTGGGGATTTTTTGGATAGGTTTTTCCCCAGGGAGTTGAGAGAGGCGAAGATTGAGGAGTTTATTAATTTAATACAAGGATCAATATTAGTCTAAGAGTATGGGCTGAAGTCCATTCATCTCTCCAGGTATGCTCCAGAAATGGTTGTCGAGCCAAGGACAGGATGAGCAAGTTTGTTTCTGGTGTTTCTGATTTGGTGAAGAAAGAATGCAAGATGGCTATGTTGATTGGAGATATGGACATCTCCAAGCTTATGACTTATTATCAACAAATCAAAGAAGAGAAATTGAAAGAGAGGGCAAGGGAGAATAACAGGGCCAGAACAAACTATTTGGGATTTAGTATACAGAGGTCTGGAGGTGGACACCGGTCTTTATTTTAAAAGAGATCATCAAGGACAATGCCATCTTCAGCTAGTGTTCCTTCCTCATCATCCAAACCTAGGCATGATCAGGCAGGGAGGGCATCAGGCTCTCGTTCTCAAAAAAGTGTTTCAAAAGGGATTTCCTACCCGATTTGCAAGAAATGTGGTAAGAATCATCTTGGAGAGTGCCTCTATGGCATGGGAGGGTGTTTTGGATGTAGTCAAATTGGTCACCAGATTAAAGACTACCCCTCTGCCAAACAGAAAATGGAGGTGGCAGAACTTAGTCTACTCCTGCGGTAGCTCCAGCAGCTCATACATCTCAACAACGTGCTACTTCTGGTACCGGCGGTGGTCAGTGCCAAAATTGGCTCTATGCTATATCATCCCTCCAAGATCAGGAGAGTTTCCCAAATATAGTCACTGGTATGTTACAAGTCTTCTCTCTTGATGTTTATGCATTACTAGACCCTGGGGCTTTATTTTCATTTGTGACCCCTTATGTTGTATGTAAGTTTGGAGTCAGTCTTGAACAAATCCTAGAACCCTTTCATGTCTCTACTCTAGTTAGTGAGTCATTCTTAGCCAAGAAAATATACAAAAAATGCCTAGTCACAGTCGTCTATAGAGTCACCTCAACCAATCTAGTAGAGAGTTAGAGATGATCAATTTTGATATTATTCTTGATATGGACTGGTTACATGCTTGTTATGCCTCAGTCGATTGCAGAACTAGAGTTGTCAAGTTTCAGTTTCCGAATGATCCTATCTTAGAATTGCAAGGCAGTCCCACTATTCATTTCATATCTTACCTCAAGGCTAGAAAAATAATCTCGAAAGGGTGCATCTACTATATAGCTCGGGTCAAGCATTCTGATTCTGAGACCCTATATCTCTAGTCAGTTCCAGTAGTCAACGAGTTCCCAAAAGTATTTCCTGAGGATCTACCCAGAGTTCCTCCTGAGCGGGAGATTGACTTTGGGATAGACATTCTCCCAAATACGTAGCCCATATCCATTCCTCCTTATGTAATGACTCCAGTTGAGCTTAAGAAATTGAAGGATCATTTGAAAGACCTCTTAGATAAAAGTTTCATCAAACCTAACATCTCTTTATGGGGTGCTCAAGTCCACTTTGAGCGTAAGAAAGATGGTTCTCTTAGAATGTGCATCGACTACCGTCAATTGAATAATGTCACAATCAAGAATAAGTATCTCATCCCTAGGATTGATGACTTATTCGACCAACTTCAAGGCACCAGTTACTTTTCCAAGATCGATCTCAGATCCAATTATCATCAGCTTAGAGTTACAACATGTGACATTCCGAAGACAGCCTTCAGAACTCGATATAGTCACTATGAATTTGTGTTTATATTTTTTGGACTAACGAATGCTCCTACAACTTTTATGGACTTGATGAATAGGGTGTTCAAGAAGTACTTGGACATGTTTGGCATTATCTTTATAGATGACATTCTTGTCTACTCGTGGAGTAAGGACAATCATGCAAACCATTGGAGGATTGTGCTGCAAACTCTCAAGGATTGCCAGTTATTTGTTAAGTTCAGTAAGTGCGAGTTTTTGGTTGAAGACAGTTGCATTTCTGGGTTATGTTGTGTCCAGTGAAGGAATCTAAGTAGATTCACAGAAAATAAAAGCAGTCAAGAACTGGCCTAGACCCACTTCTCTGACATACATTAGGGGATTTTTAGGGTTAGTTGGTTACTACAGGAGATTTATTGAGGAATTCTTATCCATAGTTGCCCCATTGACCAGGTTGAATCAGAAAAAGGTTAAGTTCCAGTGTTTAGATGAGTGTGAAAAGAACTTTCAAGAATTAAAGACTAGGTTGACCACTACTCCAGTTTTGACTCTACCAGAGGGTTCAGATGGTTTTGTTGTGTATTGTGATGCATTTAGAGTAGTCCTTGGTTGTGTTTTTATGCATCATGGTAAGGTCATTGCCTATTCCTCCAGATAGCTTAAGGTTCATGAGAAGAACTACCCAACTCATGATCTTGATCTTGCAGTAGTTGTTTTTGCCTTAAAGATTTGGAGACACTACTTGTATGGTGTCCATGTGGATGTGTTTACTGACCATAAAAGCCTCCAATAAGTTTTCACTCAGAAGGAGTTGAATCTTCGACAGAGAAGATAGCTTGATCTCCTTAAGGATTATGATATGAGTGTGCTTTACCATCCAGGTAAGGCCAATTTAGTGGCTGATGCACTTAGCAGATTGTCCATGGGTAGTGTGTCATATATTGAAGAAGAAAAGAAGGAGCTAGATAAGTATGTTCATAGGCTTGCTCATTGAAGGGTTTTCCTTATAGATTCAGTGGATGGTGGTACTATAGTTCAGAATGGCTCAGAGTCTTCATGGGTAGTAGAGGTGAAAGAGAAATAGGACAAAGATCATATCTTGCATCAGTTAAAGGGTACTGTCTACCAGTAGAGGGTAGAGGTTTTCTCCCAAGGGGGAGATAATGTGCTTTGATATCAGGGTCGGCTATGTGTTCCAGATGCAGATGGGTTGAGACAACAGATTTAAGTTGAGTCTCATAGTTCCAGATACTCTATCCATCCCAGTTCCACCAAGATGTACTGTGACCTATGAAAAGTCTATTGGTGGAATGGCATGAAGAGGGACAGTATAGATTTTATGGCAAAGTGTCCAAACTGCCAGTAGGTAAAAGTAGAACATCAGAAACCAGAAGGTATGACTCAGGATATTGACATTCCTACTTGGAAGTGGAAAGTGATCAATATGGACTTTATTATAGGTTTACCGTGCACTTACAGACAACACGATTTGATGTGGGTGGTAGTAGACAGGATGATTAAATCAAACCAGTTTTTTTCTATCAAGACTACTGATTCAACAGAGGATTATGCCAGACTTTACATTCGTGAGTTGGTCATATTGCATGGGGTTCCCTTGTCTATTATCTCAGACAGGGGCACTCAGCTTACATCCCAATTTTGGAAGTCTTTTTAGAAAGGTCTTGGTACGCAGGTGAATCTCAGCATAGCATTTCATCAGCAGGTGAATGGCCAGGCGGAGCATACTATGTTGAGGGCTTATGTGATTGATCTCAAAGGTAATTGGAATGACCACTTATCGCTTATAGAGTTTGCCTACAATAACAGCTTTCACTCCAGTATTCATATGGCTCCATATGAGGCACTTAATGGGTGGAGGTATAGATCACCTATTGGCTAGTTTGACGTAGGTGAAGACACTTTCATAGGGCCCAATTCAGTTCATGAGACTATGGAAAAGGTTCATCTCATTAGGAAGAGGCTGAAAGCAGCTTAAAATTGTCAGAAATTATATGCAGATGTGAGGATAAAAGGCCTAGAGTTCGCAGTTGATGATTGGATGCATCTGAAAGTTTCATCGATGAAAGGAGCATGAGGTTTGGTAAGAAGGGAAAGCTTAGTCCCCAGTATGTAGGTCCCTATAGGGTTCTGAAGAGAGTTAGCAAGGTGGCATATGAGTTAGAATTGCCCTCAGAGTTAGCATCGGTGCACCCAGTCTTTTATGTGTCCTTGTTGAAAAAGTACATTGGTGATCCGGCTTTAATTGTGTTATTAGAGAATGTGAGTGTAAAGGATAGTCTCTCTTACAAAGAGATTTCAGTTGAGATTCTTGACCATCAGGTTCATAAGTTAAGAAATAAGGAAGTTGCATCGGTGAAAGTTCTTTGGAGGATATGTTCAGCTAAGGAGCTACTTGGGAAGTAGAAGCAGCTATGATGACCAAGTACCCTCACCTATTTCCTTTCGATTCAGCTCCATCTTGAGGTAACAGTTTCCTCTCCAGTAAATCTCAGTTTCCTTATTAGTATTCCCCTCATTTTCATGTTCCATTAGCTATTCTTGAATTTTCAGTATGCATTCATGTCTCCCAAACTCAATTCAATTATATTTCAGTTAGAACTCAGTTGGTAGGGATTGCAACTCTTTCCCCCAAACTCAGCTTGTTTAATCTCCCCAAGGGGGAGATATTGTAATACACCCAAAAATTCAAAGCTAAGAATCGAACAAAAATTCTAAGTGTGAAACTGTCAAAGTGATAGTTAGGAACCATGGACAGATTTCACAGGCCGTGGAACAGACCACAGATTGTGGATGCCATCCGTGAAAATCAGACAGAGGCCAAGCATTTAGCTTGAGAACCACGGCCAGGATCTACAGACTGTGGAAACATCCACGGGCCATTGTTTGCAGCCATATAACTCAGGCCTACAGCCTAACAAAATTCAGGGGAAACACGAGCTGGTTCCACGGCTCGTGAAACAAACCACGGATCGTGAAACCTTGTTCCAAAAAATTTCAGCAATTTTTAGTCTATTTTCTCAAGGATATTTTGGACTTTTTCTATTATTTAACTCCAAAACTAAGTTATTTTAGGCCTAATTAGAGGGGTTTTATTTAGACTTAGTCAAATTCCCCCTCATTCTCATGATCAAAACTCAGAAAGAAAGAAAAGAATTCTTCTCTCAAGCTTCAAGACCTAGGGCTTTTTCTCAGATTCTTCACTGTAACGACTGGCTCCGTCGTTATGGGTAGTCCAATCGTGCCAAGTTTTAGAGTTAGAAAACTCCGAGTTTGGGAGTTTGAAAATCTGGGGTAGGCTAGCCTCGGTCGGTTTGAGAGCAAGGTGGAGTCTAGGGAAATTTGAGTAAGGATGGGTTTAGGTGTCTTGTGTTAAGCTAGTCTTTTGTGTAGCCAAGATATAAAGGAGTTCGGGAGAATTTTCAAAATTGAATTTGGGTAAGTAGAACTCCCAGAATCGCATTTGACGTGAAGGGGTTGTTTTGGGTCGTCGGGGAAAGCAAGTGTGTTGTAAAATGGTCAAAACTAGGAAATTTCTGAACATCCTATCCGTGATGAGCACAACCATCCGCGGTAGCGGCCTCTGCTATAGCGGTGGAAAATACCGCTATAGCGGTGGTCGAGGCAATCAACACCGCTTAAGACCGCTATAGCGGAAGTCATCCGCTATAGCAGAAGTCATCCGCTATAGCAGAAGTCATCCGCTATAGCGGAAGTCATCCGCTATACAAGGACCGCTATAGCGGAGCGGGGACCTCTATAGCGGGTTGAGGGGATTTTAATGCAGAAACAACATTCCCCAAAAATATTCAGTTTCACAACTTCATTTTGGGAGAAGGGCTAGGCGATTCCAGGCGATTTTCCTCCTTTTTCCTTCGAATTTCTTCCCTAAGGTAAGGTTTCTACTCCCCAATCTTTGTACTAAATTTCCTATGCGGTAGAATTGCTAGGAGGGAACTTGGGGAAAGGTTGGAATAACCTAGGGATGATAGAATCCGGGGAAGGAAGGGGATTCCAAGCATGAATGTTCTTGGAATTGTTAAAAGTATGTTATTATGATCATAGGTTGTTAAATTCTCCATTTTTATCCATAAAAATGATAGAAGTAGATAAATTAATAGTGGAAAAGTTCGGGAAAAGGGTGGGATGATCATGGGTGGCATGGGGTTTGGGGATTTGGTGTAACCCGGGTACTGTGCAGGCCTTGTGTGTTAATTGTATGTACTTGTGTGTTATTTAGACCAAGAACGAGAAAGGAATCCGGAACACGGGAAAACTTTAGTTGAATAGAGCTTGGATCATTTCGAGGTAGGTGATGGCTTACGATTTCTGTGAATGTTGTATATTCTTGTACTCATATCTAAGTGTTTGTATGAATTACATTGCTTAGGGAAGTTGTGTAGAATATCTAAGGTTTCTGCTTTACAGTCTGTGATTTGAACGGCGTTTGCTTATTGGTTTACAAGTTGTTTGATCATCTATTTGACTGTGGGTTATGGACAAATGGTTGGCTCGGGTACCATGTCTGGTACAGGTATAACAAATGGTTGGCTCGGGTACCACACCTGGTATAGGAATACTAATGGTTGGCTAGGGTACCACGCCTGTTATAGGAATACTAACGGTTAGCTCAGGTACCACGCCTGGTACATGTTTACTTTTGTTGCATCATTGCATTTTTTATTATTATGTTACATTGACTGATATTTATTCCGTGAGTGGACCAGGCTGCTTATTGAAATGTGTTATTGGCTTGGTGGCCCTTGAGAGGCTGAGGATATTCTGTATAACTATTGTGTTGGTCTTTGTTTAGGTCGGGGTGTTCATTGACTTTTTGTGTTGTCTAGAGAGGATCCCTGGGTGGGTTCGGGCTAGACGGAAGGGTATAGTTATTGGTATATGTTTGTGGCTTAGAGTATAGGTCGTGGATTCATGCGGGGACAAACTAAGTAGAGACTTGTAGTCTAGGTGTGTCTGTTAATATTGCTGCATGTTTTCCATACCTTTTACTTGATATTGTCGTACTTTTTATACACTATTTATTTGAAACTGGTTGATGATCCTACCAGTACACAATGGTGGTGTACTGATACTGCACTTACTTTTCTTTTGGTGAGTACAGGAAATCTTCCAGCGGCTGAGACGCGACCTCATCTATAGCACCGACGATTTCTGACTTAACGGGTGAGTTGCTTGATCAAGCTACCTTGGATTTATCTCTAGAGTTTCAGCCCACTTGTTTTGGGTTAAAAACTACTTCATTATTTCCTTTTTGGGGTTGCATCCCCATACTATAGATATTGGTAGTAATGTTTGGTACTGCGACTTTCAGATTCTAGGAGTATTTTCTGCAGGATGATATTAATGCTATAGTTCTTTACTTATTTAATTGCTAGTTTACTTCTATTTGTTGGTTTTAGGCTGTTAGTCTAGGAAAAGGATTGAACTCTATTGGTTTTCTCATCCGAGGGTTGGGTGGGTGCCACTCATAATGGTTTGGGTCATGATAAAGATTGTATCAGAGCCCTAGGTTCATTGATCTCGTCGTACCAAACAGGTCTAGTAGAATCTTGCAGAACGGTTCAGAGACGTTTGTACTTTTCTTTGAGAGGCTATGGGGCTTTAGGAAAAACTATCTCTTCATTCTTTCCTTCGTGCTATAACTTGATTCCAATTGGCATCTGGTGATACAAATTGGTATCTAAACTCATTCACTCTTCTATCCGCAGATGGTTACTACAAGGAACAACGGAGCAAGGCTAGCGGTCCCAGCAGCGGTCCCGACAGTTTGTGGAAGAGGTAAGGAAAGGGGCAGGGGATGAGCTGAAGCCGCACCCGCCAGGGGTAGATCTCAAGATACTTCTGAGGTTCGTGAGGCGACCCCTCCCCCACCACAGGATCATGTGGTGGAAGAGGTGGAAGTGATTGTGGAGGATGAAGGGGAACAAGTGGAGGCGGCACTGGTTGAGGGTGCAGGCCTTCCTACTATAACACCGGGAGCTTTTCAACAGGCGTGGAATATTCTGAGTGGGTTGGTTGGTGATGGAGCCATACCCGCGGCTTATGCAAATCAAGCCTTAGATACTCAGCCAGTGGGTACTGCAGCGCCTAGGATGGATGCAGCTTCGGGCACGAACAATTTCTTCAGGCCAATGCTAGGTCCCGTGATGACAGGGAATGAACATGGGTTGTTGACTAAGTTCCTCAAGCTAAAACCTCCAACGTTTGAGGTTACAGACAAGGAGGATTCTTATGAGTTCATCCTGGATTGCTATGATAGGTTGCACAAGTTGGGTATTGTACGTCAGCATGGGTTGAGTTTGTCACTTTTCAGCTGCAAGGTGTTGCCAAGCATTGATGGAGGTCTCATGTTAAGTGTCGGTCTTTTGTTCTACCTCCACTAACTTTGGAGCAGTTCCACACGTTGTTTCTAGAGAAGTACATTCCCCGTACTTTGAGGGACCAGAAGGAAGATGAGTTCTTGAACTTAGAACATGGTGGCATATCGGTCTTGGCTTATGAGGCCAAGTTCCATGCCTTGTCTCGCTTTGCTACACAGATGTTGGGGTCCGAGGAGGAACAGGTCTGGTTGTTTGTCAAGGGTTTGAATATTAAATTGCAGGTATTGTCAGTGCATATGACTTCTTCAGGAAAGGGCTTTAATAATTTGGTGGATTATGTGAAGTAGTTAGAGGGAATTAGGCAAGTGGGGCAGGCTAAGGTTTTAGCCAAGAAGCCCCCGAATGAGGGGAACTATGGTGGTTCATACTCTAGGGGAGAGAATCAGCAGGTTTACTCGGCCCGTCCTATTCAGTCAGCTCTACCAGCTACTACAGGTGGTCGTTAGGGAGCTCAGTCTTCAGCTCCTAGGGTCCAGGGAGCGTCATAGACATCAGCTAGTAGGCCTGCACTTGGCCGTGGTTGCTTCCATTGTGGTGAACTGGGCCATTTTAAGAGGGAGTGTCCACATAGACAGGCAGGTAATCAGGGTCAGCAGCAGACTAGAGCAGTGGTCCCGGCAGGCAGAGGCGGTAATACTAGGGGTCGTCCACAAGGTGGGCGAGGTAATTTTCAAGGAGGTCGGGGAGACAGGGGGAATGGTGGCACAGGCAGGGGTGTGGCGCAGCTGGCCTGGGAAGTTGCCCAGATTGATGATCGGGCTTATTGATATGCTTTTACAGGGAGGACCGAGGTGAAAGCCTCAGATGCGGTGATCACAAGTACCATTCTTGTCTGTGATAAAATGGCTTCGGTAATATTTGACCCAGGTTCTACATATTTTTATGTGTCTGTAAGTTTTTCATTGGGACTGGATTTGATTTGTGATATCCTTGATTCCCCTATCCATGTTTCTACCCCAGTTGGAGAGTCTGTGATTGTGACTCATGTATATCGTGACTGTTCTGTTGTGTTTATGGGGTTGCATACTTGGGTAGACTTGGTAATTCTAGATAGATATTATCTTGGGTATGACCTGGCTATCTCCTTATCATGTTGTGTTGAACTGTAACACCAAGACTATGGCTTTAGAGATTCTTGGTAAGGATAGACTAGAGTGGGAGGGTGTGTACAGGCCTAAGCCAATCAAGATAATATTGTTTGTTCGGGCTAGGAAGCTAGTGGGGAGGGGGTGTCTAGCCTTTTTGGCTCATCTCTGGGATAATAGTGTTGAGTCCCCACCTATTGAGTCAGTTCCAGTGGTTTCTGAATTTTTAGAGGTGTTTCCAGAGGACTTGCCTGGTATGCCTCCAGACAGAGATATAGATTTTTGTATTGATTTGGAGCCAGGCACTCGTCTCATTTCCATTCCTCCGTATCGTATGGCTCCGGCAGATTTAATGGACCTTAAGACTCAGCTGTAGGAACTCCTAGATAAGGGATTTGTACGTTCCAGTGCTTCGCCTTGGAGTGCTCCGGTTTTATTTGTAAAGAAGAAGGATGGTAGTATGCGGATGTGCATAGATTATAGGCAGTTGAACAAGGTGACCATCCGGAATAAGTACCCTCTACCCCGTATAGATGATTTGTTTGACCAACTTCAGGGTGCATCAGTGTTTTCAAAAATTGACTTGAGGTCGGGGTACCATCAGTTAAAGATTAGGCCTGAGGACATTTTGAAAACTGCTTTTCAGACTTGGTATGGGCATTACGAGTTTCTAGTAATGTTATTTGGTTTGACCAATGCACCGATAGCATCATGAGTTTGATGAATGGGGTGTTTAAGTCCTACTTGGATTCCTTCGTTATCATGTTCATCAATGATATTTTGATCTACTCTAAGAGTAGGGAGGAGCATGCTAATCATCTTCGTATTATGCTTGATATCTTGAGACACCAAAAGATTTATGCAAAATTCACTAAGTGTGAATTTTGGTTGACTTCCATGGCATTCTTGGGGAATGTAGTGTCAGAAAAGAGGGTGATGGTGGATCCCCAGAAAATTGAGGCAGTCAAGAGTTGGATTCGGCCTAGCTCTGTGACAGAGGTGAGGAGTTTTGTTGGGCTCGCAGGGTACTACCAGAGGTTTGTTAAGAATTTTGCTTCTATTGCTACACATATGACAAGGCTGACACAAAAAAATGTACCATTCGTGTGGTCCGACAAGTGTGAGGAAAGCTTCCAAAAGCTCAAGACACTTTTGACCACAACCCCTATTTTGTCCTTGCCGGTTGAAGATAAAGACTTTGTTGTTTACTGTGATGCTTCACATTCTGGTTTGGGTGCTCTATTGATGCAGGATAGGAATGTGATAGCCTATGCATCCAGGCATTTGAAGGTGCATGAGAGGAATTACCTGACTCACGACTTAGAGTTGGCAGCGGTGGTTTTTGCATTAAAAATTTGGAGACACTACCTTTATGGTGTCAAGTGTGAGGTGTTCACTGATCATCACAGTCTGCAACATGTGTTCACTCAGAAGGATTTGAATCTGAGGCAGAGGAGGTGGATGTAGTTATTGAAGGACTATGATGTGACCATTCAGTACCATCCAGGTAAGACTAATATGGTGGCAGATGCATTAAGCCGAAAAACTGTTAGCATGGGTAGCTTGGCTTGTTTGGGGGTGTCCAAATGACCACTAGCTAAGGAAATTCGGGATTTGGAGGCCAAGTTCATGCACTTGGGTGTTTCAGATCAAGGTGGGTTATTGGCCAGCATTGAGGTCAAGGCCACCTTCATAGAGGAAATAAAGGCAAAATAGTTTCAGGATCCGAAATTGAGTAAGTTGCAAGGTAAGGCAATATTCGGGGAGTCCAGAGATGTTATCCTTGACTCTGGTGGAGTGTTGCATTTTAGAGAAAGGATTTTTGTTCCTCGGGTAGATGATATGATTCAGCAAATCCTTGCAGAAGCTCATGGTTTGCGGTACTCAATTCATCCGGGTGTGACTAAAATGTACAGGAACTTGAGGCAGCGTTACTGGTGGCCCGAAATGAAAAGGGACATAGTTGATTTTGTGTCCAAATATCAGAACTACCAGCAGGTAAAGTACGAACATCAGAGACCTGCAGGACTACTTCAGAGAATGCCAATTCTAGAGTGGAAGTGGGAAAGGATAGCCATGGATTTTGTGGTGGGTCTTCCTAAGAAATTGGGGAAGTATGACTCAATTTGGTTCATTGTTGACAGGCTGACCAAGTTCGCTCACTTCATTCCGGTCAGGGTAGATTACAATTCATAGCAATTGGCTAAGATCTATGTGAAGAAGATTGTGCGACTACATGGGGTACCACCGTCCATCATTTCAGACAGGGGTACGCAGTTTACTTCTAAGTTTTGGGGAAAGCTACGTGAAGAGTTGGGTACACAACTCACTTTTAGCAAAGCTTTCCATCCTCAGACTGATGGTCAGTCGGAGAGGACGATCCAGGTATTGGAGGACATGCTGAGAGTATGTGTGATGGACTTTGGGGTTCATTGGGACCAGTTTCTACCATTGTGTGAATTCTCATACAACAATAGCTACCACTCCAGTATTGACATGTCACCGTTCGAGGCATTGTATGGGAGGAACTGCACATCACTGGTTGGGTGGTTTGAGGAAGGCGATGTAAAGCCTCTGGGCGTAGACTTAGTGAAGGAAGCGCAGGAAAAGGTAAAGGGCATTCAGACCAAGTTGTTGGCTGCTCAAAGTTGGCAGAAGAAGTATGCAGACCGCAAGGTCCAGGACATGGACTTTCAGGCTGGTGAACAGGTATTGTTGAAGGTGTCACCAATGAAAGGGGTTATGTGTTTTGGTAAGAAGGGCAAGCTTAGCCCTCGGTTCATCGATCCATTTGAAGTTTTTGAAATTGTGGGGCCAGTGGCTTACAAGGTAGCACTGCCACCTAGTTTGTCGGGCGTCCGTCCAGTATTCTATGTATCCAAGCTTAAGTGATACCATGGGGATGGGGATTACATCATCAAGTGGGATGAAGTACTTTTTGATAAGGATCTCCGTTATGAAGAGGAACCAGTTTTGATTCTTTCTCTGGATGTCTGGAGGTTGAGGAAAAAGGTGATTGATATGGTGAAGGTTCAGTGAAAGCATCATCTGGTTGAGGAAGCCACAAGGGAAACTGAGAAGGACATGCGAGACAAGTACCCTCAACTATTTGAGGATTCAGGTACTACACTCCCTCCTTTTATTTTTATAATTTTGAGTTTGATCATTCGGGGATGAACGATGGATAAATTGGTATTTGTTATAACGACCGGGTCGATCATTACGGGTAGTCCAATCGTGCTAAGTTTTAGAGTTAGAAAACTCTGGGTTTGGGAGTTTGAAATTCTAGGCTAGGCTAGCCTCAACTGATTTTAGAGCAAGGTGGAGTCTAGGGAAATTTGGGTAAGTATTGGTTTAGGTGTCTTGTGTTAAGCTAGTCTTTCACGTAGTCAAAACATAAAGGAGTCCGGGGGACTTTTCGGAATCGAATTTGGGTAAGTAGAACTTCCGGAATCATGTTTGACGTGAAGGGATTGTTTCGGGTCATCGGGGAAAGCAAGTGTGTTGTAAAATGGCCAAAACTGGGAAATTTTTGAACATTATATCCATGATGAGCGCAATCGTCTGTGGTAGCGGCCTCTGCTATAGCGGTGGAAAATACCGTTATAGCGATGGTCAAGGCGGTCAACACCGCTTAAGATCGCTATAGCAGAAGTCGTCCTCTATAACTCACTTTTAGCAAAGCTTTCCATCCTCAGACTGATGGTCAGTCGGAGAGGACGATCCAGGTATTGGAGGACATGCTGAGAGTATGTGTGATGGACTTTGGGGTTCATTGGGACCAGTTTCTACCATTGTGTGAATTCTCATACAACAATAGCTACCACTCCAGTATTGACATGTCACCGTTCGAGGCATTGTATGGGAGGAACTGCACATCACTGGTTGGGTGGTTTGAGGAAGGCGATGTAAAGCCTCTGGGCGTAGACTTAGTGAAGGAAGCGCAGGAAAAGGTAAAGGGCATTCAGACCAAGTTGTTGGCTGCTCAAAGTTGGCAGAAGAAGTATGCAGACCGCAAGGTCCAGGACATGGACTTTCAGGCTGGTGAACAGGTATTGTTGAAGGTGTCACCAATGAAAGGGGTTATGTGTTTTGGTAAGAAGGGCAAGCTTAGCCCTCGGTTCATCGATCCATTTGAAGTTTTTGAAATTGTGGGGCCAGTGGCTTACAAGGTAGCACTGCCACCTAGTTTGTCGGGCGTCCGTCCAGTATTCTATGTATCCAAGCTTAAGTGATACCATGGGGATGGGGATTACATCATCAAGTGGGATGAAGTACTTTTTGATAAGGATCTCCGTTATGAAGAGGAACCAGTTTTGATTCTTTCTCTGGATGTCTGGAGGTTGAGGAAAAAGGTGATTGATATGGTGAAGGTTCAGTGAAAGCATCATCTGGTTGAGGAAGCCACAAGGGAAACTGAGAAGGACATGCGAGACAAGTACCCTCAACTATTTGAGGATTCAGGTACTACACTCCCTCCTTTTATTTTTATAATTTTGAGTTTGATCATTCGGGGATGAACGATGGATAAATTGGTATTTGTTATAACGACCGGGTCGATCATTACGGGTAGTTCAATCGTGCTAAGTTTTAGAGTTAGAAAACTCTGGGTTTGGGAGTTTGAAATTCTAGGCTAGGCTAGCCTCAACTGATTTTAGAGCAAGGTGGAGTCTAGGGAAATTTGGGTAAGTATTGGTTTAGGTGTCTTGTGTTAAGCTAGTCTTTCACGTAGTCAAAACATAAAGGAGTCCGGGGGACTTTTCGGAATCGAATTTGGGTAAGTAGAACTTCCGGAATCATGTTTGACGTGAAGGGATTGTTTTGGGTCATCGGGGAAAGCAAGTGTGTTGTAAAATGGCCAAAACTGGGAAATTTTTGAACATTATATCCATGATGAGCGCAATCGTCTGTGGTAGCGGCCTCTGCTATAGCGGTGGAAAATACCGTTATAGCGATGGTCAAGGCGGTCAACACCGCTTAAGATCGCTATAGCAGAAGTCGTCCTCTATAGCGAGGACCGCTATAATGGGCCTACGGGATTTTAATGTAGAAACATTCCCCAAAAATATTCAGTTTCACAACTTCATTTTGGGAGAAGGGCTAGGCAATTCCAGGCAATTTTTCTCTTTTTTCCTTTGAATTTCTTCCCTAAGGTAAGGTTTCTACTCCCCAATCTTTGTACTACGTTTCCTATGCGGTAGAATTGCTAGGAGGGAACTTGGGGAAATGTTGGAATAACCTAGGGATGGTAGAATCCGTGGAAGGAAGGAGATTCCAAGCATGAATGTTCTTGGGAATTGTTAAAAGTATGTTATTATGATCATAGGTTGTTAAATTCTCTATTTTTATCCGTAAAAATGATAGAAGTAGGTGAATTAATGGTGGAAAAGCCCGGGAAAAGGGTGGGATGATCATGGGTGGCCTGGGGTTTGGGAATTTGGTGTAACCTGGGTACTGTGCAGGCCTTGTGTGTTAATTATATGTACTTGTGTGTTATTTAGACCAAAAACGAGAAAGGAATTCGGAACACGAGAAAGCTCGAATTGAATAGAGCTTGGATCATTTCGAGTTAGGTGATAGCTTACGATTTCTATGAATGTTGTATATTCTTGTACTCATATCTAAGTGTTTGTATGAATTACATTGCTTAGGAAAGTTGTGTAGAATGTCTAAGGTTTCTGCTTTACAATCTGTGATTTGAACGGTATTTGCTTGTTGGTTTACAAGTTGTTTGATCATCTATTTGACTGTGGGTTGTTGACAAATGGTTGGATCGGGTACCATTCCTAGTATGGGTATAATAAATGGTTGGCTCGGGTACAGGAATACTAACAGTTGGTTTGGGTACCATGCCTGGTACGGGTTTACTTTTGTTGCATTATTGCATTTTTTATTATTGTGTTGCATTGACTGATATTGGTTCCGTGAGTGGACTGGGCTACCTATTGAAATGTGTTATTGGCTTGGTGGCCCTTGAGAAGCCGGGGAAATTCTGTATAACTGTTGTGTTGGTCTTGGTTTAGGCCTGGGTGTTCATTGACTTTTTGTGTTGTCTAGAGGGGATCCCAAGGTAGGTCCGAGCTAGACGGAAAGGTATAGTTATTGGTATATGATTGTGGCTTAGAGTATAGGTGGTGGATTCATGCGGGAACAAGCTAAGTAGAGACTTGTAGTTTAGGTGTGTCTGTTAATATTGTTGTATGTTTTCCATACCTTTTACTTGATATTGTCGTACTATTTATACACTATTTATTTGAAACTTGCTGATGATCCTACTAGTACACAGTGGTGGTGTACTGATACTGCACTTGATTTTCTTTTGGTGAGTACAGGAAATCTTCCAGCGGCTGAGACGCGACCTCATCTATAGCACCGATGATTTCTGACTTCAAGGGTGAGCTGCTTGATCAAGCTACCTTGGATTTATCTCTAGAGTTTTAGCCCACTTTTTTCGTGTTAAAAACTACTTCCGTATTTCCTTTTTGGGGTTGCATCCCCGTACTCTAGATATTGGTAGTAATGTTTGGTACTGCGACTTTCAGATTCTAGGGCGATTTTCTGCAGGATGATATTAATGCTATAGTTCTTTACTTATTTAATTGCTAGTTTACTTTTGTTTGCTGGTTTTAGGTTGTTAGTCTAGGCAAAGGGTTGAACTCTATTGGTTCGCTCATCGGGGAGTTGGATGGGTGCCACTCACGATGGTCTGGGTCGTGACATTCACCTTCAAGTTCTATTTATGAAAGCTTCAAGTTCATGTATGTGGGTATTCAATAAGGGTTCCTTCCACCCTTATACCCAAAACCTCATATTTTACTTTGATGTTGTTAACATATCTAGTCTAGGTTCTTACCTAATTATGCAATTTTCTTGTCAATTTGATTTTCTTGTATTGTAATATGATTTCTATTACTACTTATATAATTTTGCACGAGGTTTTACAAGTATTTCTTAACCCCATGAATTGAAAGATAAACCTAGCATAATTTGACATCATTGCTTGTCTTTAAGAAGATATGGAATGTTCAGATAACATGACTGTAAGTATTCAGAAAATTAGCATGCCTAGTTTCTCAAGATATGAAATTTTGCAAGAACATGTATTTAAACCAGTGTCATGCTATACTTTTTAGAAATATGTTTTCATAATATGTTGAGCTCTATGATATGATTTTGAGAGTATTATTTAGCATCGAGCAGATGAGAATTCCAGACAACCCAAGTCCAGAACTACGTTGCCAACATAGGTTAAGAGGCTCCTCGTCAGTTGAGAGCATCTCCTCTAGCCCAATGGGCTCATGATAGTGGTTCCACTCTAATCATGGTCTTATACCCCAGGAAGGTATCAGACAATTCTGCCAACTAGGGTTTAAAAGTTGGATTCCATGTAACTCACATAGTCTATATCGGTTACGAGAAACTCCCCACTAAAATGACTTCAAGTTTAATAAGTTTACATGACTTCTAGTTTTCAAGTTCAGACTCATTATTTTATGACTTATGGTTATATAATATGATTTCAGCTTACAATTTTCCTTTTAATCATTGTATTACAACCTTTACTACTATTGCATGATTTCAGTTTTAAGCATGATTTCAAGTACCTTTTTCATGACATATGCATATCTCACATACTCAGCACATTCCATAGTACTGATCACACACTTCTTTGTGTTGCATCCTATCATGATGCATATTCAGGCACTCATTCCCAGACTCATGGCTAAATACCAGCATGATTTCCAATCGCAGTGGTGAGTCCTCATCATCCTAGGAATTAGTTATGAGTTTTACTTTATCTTCATAATTTCCTTCAGTACTTAGAGTTAGCTTGGGATCTTGTCCCAGTAACTTACCTTATCAGTTTAGAGGATTTTCATACATAGTCAGTAAGTTGGTATTCGTGGATTCAGATTGACATTCTTAGACAGTTATCTATATAATAATTTAAGTTGCTCATTACTTTAGTTATGCTTCCACTATAAATATCTATGTTATGTTTTAAGTCATGCTAATGCCAAGGGTTATCTTGGGATCACTTATGGTCTCTGGTCTCGTGTTACATTCAACGCGTAGGCACGGGGCATGACAGGATCTCATTTCCCAATTTGCTACCAACCTACTTTGTTAAAGAATCTTTGTTTTCTTTAGCATCTACAGTAGGGTCCCCTAGTTATTTACATATGGACACAATAAACAAAACCAGACCTAGTTGTTCCAAGGTTAAGGTTCTAGTTGATTTAAAGGCTAATCTGCCTGATAACGTGAGAAAGGACATAGAAGATGAAGTTACAAGGGAAGTAAGAATTGTGAAAGTAAATATTCAATATGATTATCTATACACGTACTGCTGAGAATTCAAGTTACAGGGCCATAACATATATGAATACAGGGTGATGCATCCTTAACTATCATAGAAGCAAGAAGATCACAATAAGGAAGCCGATCTATCTAAGGAAGGAGAAGAGGAAAAACATGATGATCTGAATGAGAGGAACATGAGAGATATGGGAAAGACACAAGGCCAAGAGAAAGAGGGGAATACACAACCAACAGGATCCTTTCCAAGGAGGCTAACAAGTGGAAAGATAGTTGGAAATCCTGGTAACTGGAATCAAGTGGCAAATAGTAAAAGGAAATCCAAAGATAACCAGTATACATCTGGAAAGGAGTTTACAAGTGATGCATATTGATTTTGTTTGCAATTGACTCACAAAATCAATATGTAGCTTTAGATGCAATTAATGAAGGTGAGGGGGAGATACTAAACAATAGTGGAGATGGCACTAATGCCACCAAAGAGGCTCCAATAAAAAACACTAGGAAGAAGGAAAATCTGGATGAGAAGGACAAGGGTAAAAAGAAGGACATACAAAATACACAAACTAGAGATATTGAAGAGGTTTGAAAAGAAGGGCAATCAAACAACAGTGAAACTGAAGATCATGACACAAGCATTATACAACAGAAAGATGAGGATACAAGGAGCTGGGTGGAAAACTCATTATTATCTACCTCTGAAAAGATAAAACTGGTAACCAGCTGAGGGATAAGAATGATACAGGCAAGAAGAGTATAGGGGAAAGCATTAATGGTGATAACAAAGACATTGAAGAAAGCCTCAATAAGCAAAGTGAGTTGATACAACAAACAGATGAGGAAGACACAGAAGGCTTGCCTGAAGAGTCAGGCAATAAAGAGTAGGAAGGTACCTGGGATGGTCTTTAAGAGATCATCAGATATCCTCCAACCGACTATAAGCAAGATCAACAATTAGTCATAGTAGCAGATGCAGATTGTCTGCCCATCATGTCATATTGCATGTCTCCCAACAAGGTACTGCATGACATTGTATTACATTAAATACTTAGGGATATAATAAATAGTGAATATACTGCAGACAAAGACAGTGGGAAATTGATAGAGGATAAAGAAGAAGGAGAACAACATGTGATTGATCAAATTTCTAAGATTACTGATTTGTTTCCAAAATCACAACTCAAAGGCAGAAAAGAAAAAAACAAAGGCAGTGACAGTCTAGTGTCAACTAGAACTACACCAAAAAGAGGGTTGAAGAATAACTTTAAATGATGTTAAAAACTCCAGTTTGGAACATCAGGTCGGTCAAAACACAATCGGCCTTTCATAGAGTTCAAATGCTACATAAACATCACAAGTCTTTTCTAATTGCACAGATGGAACCTTTCAAAGAAGCAAGGCACATTCAAAAATACAAAAGGAGACTTGGCATGCACTATGCCAATTATAATCAGAATGGAAATATCTAGGTTTTTGTTCAAGAAGATATACAGGTGGAAGTGCTATTAGACTCAAGCCAATTGATTACATTAAAGCTACTATTTTTAGACACTGGAAAGTCATTCATGTCACTCTTGTGTATGCCAAGTGGATTCTCTAGAAAGGCTAGAACTATGAGACAATTTATACCATACAACATGTAATATGACACAATCAGGGTTGGTGGGAGGTGATTTTAATGTTATACTTAAAAAAGATGAGAAAATAGCGAGGCTGCCAGTATAGTCACATGAATATGAAAACTTTGCATTTTGTATCAATTCTTGTGAACTGTTTAATGTCAATTACAAAGGGAGCCCTTTAACTTGGTGGAATGGAAACACAGATGATCAATGCATTTTCAAAAGGTTGGACAAAATGATAAAGAATCAAGAATTTCATAATTGTTTTGGCATTACTGAGGAAGAACACTTGTCCAAAACTAGATTTGATCATGCTCCCCTACTGCTATCTTGTGGGGTGCATGCCCCTCAGGCTACAAAACCCTTCAAATTTCTCAAGTCCTAGACAGATAAGGAGGATTTTATGGATGTGGTGAAAGAACACTTGGCAACTGACACAAATTATGATATCTTTATTCAATTTAAATAGAAGATAAAGAGGACCAAAGGTGCTCTCTCAAAATGGAGCAGATCCTGCTTTGGGGATATCTTTAAACAACTAATCATCATGGAAGAGATTGTTAGGATTAAGGAATAGTTGTTTAAAGAATTCCCTACTAGTTCTAATAGAGTTATTCTTCAGAAGGCATAGGCTCAAATGAAATAATATTCACTATGAAGAGGAATCTTGGAAGCAAAAAGCAGGAATAGATTGGTTCATTGAAGGAGATAGAATTATAAGATTTTTCCATAGTCTTGTAAATGGGAGAAGAAAAATATTGTCAATTAACAGGATTCAAAAGAATGATGAAGAATGGGTTGAAAGCAATGATCTAGTGGCAAGTGAGGCAGTCTTCTTTTTTCAGAGCCAGTTTACTGGCAATGCCGTAGCATCAGAGATGAACCTTCTTCAAGATATCCTAGTAGTGATAACTAAAGAAGACAATAGGAGACTGACAATCATGCCCTCAACTAAATTGCTTCAGGACTTGATGTTCTCACTGGAGACTTTTATCAGAAATATTGGGATATAGTAGTTGATGATGTGGTTGGAATTGTGAAGGCCATTTAGACAGACTCTATCAAGTCCATCACTCACATCAATTTAGTGTTACTACCAAAGAAAGAGAGAGTGCAATCTTTCAATGATATAAGGCCTATTAGTTTGAGTAACTTTCTGAATAAAGTGATATCAAGGATCATTTATGATAGATTGGAGGGCTTTCTCCCCTCACTTATCTCTTAAAACCAATTAGGCTTTGTTAAAGGGAGGAGTATTACAAAAAAATGTGCTTCTTGCTTAGGGAATCATATTGACATAAAAAATAGGATATTCTGACAATGTAGTCATTAAGCTTAACATGGCCAAAGCTTATGACAGAGTATCCTGGCAATTTCTAATTAGAGTTCTAAAAAAGATGGGTTTGGATAACAGTTTTGTGGACATGGTGTGGAGATTACTGGCCAATAATTGATATTCTATACTAATTAATGATCAATCATATAAATTCTTTCATTCTAATAGAGGTGTTAAATAAGGGGATCCTCTATCCCTAGCCTTTTTTATCCTTACTATTGAGGTACTAACTGGTGCTTTGAATGCCATGTTCCACTATGATACATTCAAAGGGTATCACATGCCAAAGTGGAGTTCTGACCTCAACAATTTATCCTATATTGATGATATAATCATTTTTTTGTTCTTCTAACAAAGAGTCACTACAAATGATCATGAAGACATTGAGGGAGTATGAAGGGCAATCTGGGTAGAAAAATAACATGGAGAAAAGCTTATTTTATGCTTATCACAAAACTTCCAGCCATGCCATGTATGATATTAAAGAAGCTATAAATTTTGCTAGAAGGAAGTTCCTTTTTACATATCTGGGATGCCTCATAGGGCATGCAAGGAAGAGGAAGTCTCACTTTATTGAGATTATTAAGAAGCTGAAGAATAAACACCAGGCATGGAAGGGAAAGCTACTCTCCTATGCGGGTAAGGTTGTTCTAATAATAATGTATTGCAAAACCTTCCCATATATCTATTCTCGGATATCACCTCTCCTAAATGTGTTGTCTATGAGCTGCATAATCTATTTGCAAGATTCTACTGGAGCAACAATGAAGAAGACAGACATAAACATTGGGTCTCTTGGACCAACATGTGTCTTCCTAAAGAGGAGGGTGGTCTGGGTTTTAGATCATTGTTTGACATATCTAATGCTCTTATGGAAAAGTTATAGCGGTCCTTCAAAACCAAAAAATCCATGTGGAGTAATTATATGTGGAACAAAATACTGCAAGAGGTTTAGACTTCAAGTAGTAGAATGGAGAGGAGGTTCACAAGTGTAGAAACATCTTATAGAAGCTAGAGATTGTGTAGACATGATTTGGTGGGAGTCGAAATGGGGTCACTCTAGTGTGTAATTTGACAATTGGACAAATTAAGAGCATTACAATACTTAGTTTCACTTACTAATAACATGATTGGATCTGTGGAGGAGGTTAGGGAACTAATAGAGGATGGTTCTTGGAATTATACTAAATTTCAGCAACTCTTTCCTTAAGAAATCACAGAACAAGTCAACAAAGAGTTAATTTACTTGGAGACCACTGAGGAATGGGATAAGCCATGTTGGATGTTGTCTGATTCTGGAAAATTCACAGTGAGTAGTGCATGGGAAGAATTGAGACAGAATGAAGAGAAATATGAAGTCTATAACAACATATGGGTGCAGGGTATTCCATTCAATATGGAGGCTAGAAAAAGGAAGATTACCCATGGGAGAAATGCTTATCAGAACTAGATTGGTAGATGAAGCTATGTGTTACTGTTGTAATACCCCCCAAACCTGAGATAATAGATCATGTTTTTTTGACATCACCTTTTGTTAGAAGGGCTTGGCAAACTTTTGCAGCCACAGTAGGGATAAATGAAACTGACTAATAATTGAAGGTTGCTCTTAACAGATAGTGGTATATTGATGCAACTCCTAAACTTAAGCCAATACTGAAAGCAACTCTTGCTTTCATTATATGGCAGTTATAGAAAAGGAGGAATACACTCAAGCATGGAGACAAGATGTCCTTTAACAGAACAGTGGAGGAAATTAACAGGCAATTAGATTTCTTGACTAAGGGAAGATAGCCCTGGATGAAAGAAATACCTCAACAATGGCCTATGCTGGTGAAGTTCCTAGAAGAGTATATTCCCTCAGTTATGACTAAGATAGTACATTGGAGGAAACATGTAGTAGGTTATAAGTGTAACACAGATGGAGTCTCACAAGGAAACCCTGGCCCTAGATCTTGGGGTTTCTGTGTGAGGGACATAGGTGGTAACCTGGTTTATGTAGAAGCTTACAAGCTACTGGATGGTACTAATTTAGTAGCAGAAGCTAAAGCAATGGTGGCAGGGATAGAATACTGCATCAACAAGCAGTATCTTCCCCTGGTGATGGAGACTGACTCACTCCTCATGGAGAAAGTCTTGAATGGGATATGGGAAATACCATGGAATATAACAATGGAGGTGAAAAGATTTAATCAATTAAGGAGGCACACTGAGGTGTTGGTGAAGCACATATACAGAGAAGGGAATCAACTTGCTGATTATTTTGCTAACTTGGGTGTTCATTTTGCAGGTACACTAATGTTTTCTACATTACAAGAGGTGCCATTACATGGAAGAACACTTATCAACATGGAGAAAATGGAAATTCTCAATCTATGGATTCGCAAGTGCCAGAACAGATCTACAGGGCTCAACTACTGAAGAAGGGGCTAGCATACCACAAGAAAGGACAACAATATCAACAGCTTTAACAGTTATTGACTCAACAATACCAACAAACATGTAAAATTTTAGAAGTCAAGGGCAACAACTAGAAATGTGAGAGAGAACACATCAAGCAACATGTACACGACAACGAGTTAAGGTTATTGTGGTATCTTACCAACTGATGATTGGCGTGACAATCTTTGGAGGATGAGAAATCGACTGTGAAGTCCTATTCTAACAGTGGTATTCTAACAGTCCACCATTTAATTAAAAGAGAGAGAGAGAGAGAGAGAGAGAGAGAGAGATTTTAAACCTTTTTTAAAAATATTTATGCTTTAAAAAAAATCTATTACTATAGACGATAAATATTTTCTTAATATAACATAGCTAGGTGATTTTTCCCAAAAAAATAATCTATAAATTTTCAATGAGAGGAGTATGTTCCTTATTTTTCTAGACCACTCATCAGAAAACTTAACCAGGTCAATTTAATGTGTGCTCTCTCTTTGATCTTTTCTTTTCTTTTCCTCCTTCCTAGTAGCTAGAGGGTATTTTGTTTGCGTGCATAACATTGACATGTGTGATGGAGATATGTGTGTGGACAAAGAAAAAAAAAGTATTGGCACATTTGCTATCAAATATTACCATCATTTAAGTGAAATTCCTAGATCACAAAACGACCTTACAAATAGAAAAAACAATTCCCTATTTCTCCCATTGATTCATAATTTACTTATCCAAATAATGTGACATTAAATATAAACACATAATCAACTAAATTTTTTTAAGGTTTATTAGGCTGATTGAATGCTGAGGTTATCAACAAGAGCAGCTAATGTCAATATATCTTTTTTTAAGGCGTGAGGTGGGCAGTGGTTCATTTAACATTATATTATTCTTTTACTCGTTTGGCCATGAATATTATTCACTTTATTTCAGAATATTTACTCACTTTATTTCAAAATTCTTGTTTGGCCATAAAAACATCAAATATAACTTAAAGTTGTATTTGAGATTTTGGAAAATACTTCAAGAGGTATTTTTACTTTATTTGGTTTCACTTTTTTCACTTTTTAATTTTCTTTTTAAATTTTTTATCTTCATAAAATAACCCCATTTAAATTATATTGCATGTTCAAAAAAAAAAATTTAATTTTTAAAAAAAATACATTTGAATTCTAAATATTAACTCCAAATGTTATGGCCAAACACAACTCCAACTTTAAAAATTCTAAATAAAGTGAATATATTTTTTATTTTCATGATCAAACATCTACTTAATTTTCTATTTTTAAAACTCTGAAGAGGAGTTCGGAACCTAAATAGGGGTAAAAATTCCACAAGTGACCGATCTATGTGCTCTTTTGAAAAAGTAATCAAAATAGGTATAGCGCACTAATTTAGTGTGCTATACTCCAACTCACAGACGGAACAATGTTAATGTTGGTTAAGTGGATGTGGGTAGCGCACTAATTTAGTGCGCTATACCCCCTATGTTGGATATAGCGCACTAATTTAGTGCGCTATACCTGTGTCTACTGATGAATTTTTGTGATTTTTTGCAGGCTTTTATCACATATTTTCCTTACACTTTTGTACTTGATTTGACATATCATTATAGTGCTCTAAATTAGTGCGCTATGTATTTATATTCACCCATTCTTTCTACTCCAAAACTTTTAAAAATTCTATATAAAGAGGCCCTAAAATAGTGTACAACAACACTAAACTTCACCATTTTCGTTCATCTCTAAACAATTTCCCCTTATAGTTTTCTTCAAATTCTTGTCATAAAAATGTCTACTAAAGGTAATATTAGGGTTTCTTTATATTGGGATGGCAAAATCATCCATGAGGGTGATACTATACATTATAGTTGCCCGCCCAAGAGTAATCTTAAGTTACCTTATGATCTTTGTTACAAAAATTTTATTTCTAGACTATAAAGAAGATGAATGTTCGTAAGAAAGATTATAAATTACATGTAATCGGACAATACCCAAAGACTTTTACACCACACGGGACAGCAATGTATTGCGAGTATATTATTAATAATGATGAGTCTTTGATGGACTTTTTAAATGTTCCAAATGAATATGGTGATCACATCAAGATCACTATACTTCATATAAATGTTAGGAAGGAGCCTAGAACTCGTCCATAACGTTCTCCTTCACATGATGAAGTATTTGCACGGACTGAAGTTCCCATAAATCAATCTGCTAATTATCCTGACTTAAATATCTACAGAAATATTCTTACGGATAACATGTCAATGGACTCGTTAAGACCTGATTTGAATCAAGCTATTAATGAAAGTGATTGGTAATAAATGTTATTAACCTTCATAATGTTACTAATATTACTAATATTATTACAATTATTATTATTATTATTATAGTTATTATTATAGTTATTATTATTGTTATTATTATTATTATTATTATTATTATTATTATTACTACTACTATTACTATTACTATTACTATTACTATTACTATTACTATTACTATTACTATTACTATTACTATTACTATTACTATTACTATTACTATTACTATTACTATTACTATTACTATTACTATTACTATTACTATTACTATTACTATTACTATTACTGTTATTATTGTTACTATTACTAGAAATTATTAAATATAATTCGTACAATTTTAACAAATTATATGTGAATTTATATGTTTTTTGATTATTTTTTAGGGGTTTATCTCAACATAATTTTGATCAATATTCTAATTTTAGATAGACGGATCATATTGGAACATCCTCAAATGTTCCTGCCTTCTCGACTTTTGATGTTGATGACTATTATCGGTAGGCATATCATTTGGATATTATTTTTTTGTTTAAAATATAAATTAAATATATTTTTATTTATTATTATTATTGAGAAAATATTAGGCAAAATGTGTCTGTGATTTCAGAAGATGTCAATGATGATGATAGTCAGCCAAATTATAGCAAAATATCTGTGAGTGATGAAAATGGTGATGACGGTGATGACGTGCCTAATAATGCTCACGATTTGGATGATGAAGTTCCATTTTCATCATCTGAAAGTGATGATAATGTCATATTGCCTGATAGATCGCATAATCCATTACATCAACAAGAAGTGATTCCACAAATATTACCTCACCAGTCAATAATAATGTCACCAACATTCCCTCGGATTCTAAATCATTCTCATGTAATTCCATTTCTTGATGATCTTCCGGAGGGACCAGATGTATATGCCTATACAGTTGATAATGATTGGTGTCGACAAAATAGGTGGCAGGAACCCAATAATATCCGAGAAGATGAGTTTTATCTTAGTTCTGAAATGACTTTTACGTCCAAAAAAATGTTGCAGAGGGCTGTTAAAACTTTGGCATTTTAAAAATGCGACAAAGTACTTTGTTTGCGAGTCCTCAAAAAAATTGGCAAGTTAAATATAGACGTGCAGATCAAGGCTGTCAATGGATACTTCGTGGTAGGCTGGACAAACTAACTAACTTGTGGATCATAGAAATATTTTATGGGGATCACTCTTGTAGTATGGGTTCATGCCCTCAAGGTCATTTTAAATTGGATATAGACATGATTGCAGGTGTTTTAGTTGAGGATCTTGAAGTAAATCCAAGGTACCATTTTATTTTCGAGATCATTTAAATTTCTAAAGAAATCAATACGTTATTTGTTTTCATGAATTTTAATGTTAAAATTTTTCAGGTTTTCAATCAAAGATTGTCAAAATTTCATTCCGAAAGTGTTCAACAAAACAATAAGCAAGAGAAAGGCTTATCTTGGACGGAAGCGTGCTTTTGAAAATATCTGTGGAACTTGAGAGGGTTCATTATGGTCATTGCCAATGTACATGGCTGCTCTTCAACACTCCAATCCCGGCATAATTATTGAATGGAGGTTTGAACGACACGATGATGTTGATGAAAAAAATTTCAACAATGTGTTCTGGACGTTTAAGCCATGCGTTGATGGTTTTACTTAATGTCAGTTAGTCGTATCGATATAAGGAACTCATGTCTATGAAAAGTATGATATCACGTTATTAATTCCGGTCGGAATGGACGTTAATGGCGCGATATTTCCCTTGGCTTTTGCAATTGCTGTTAATGAAAGCATTTTGACATGGGGCATGTTTCTACATCATTTGAACCGGCATGTTGTGAAGGAGCGTGAAGGTATAATATTGATAACTGATAGACATCATGGCATACTTCACAACGTGCATGCTAATTGTCAAGATCCATTTTCCTACCATCACTTATGTGTAAGGCATTTAAAAGCTAATTTCAAGGTCAATTCTGTCACGACCCGATTTCTCAGGTCATGATGGCACCTACAACCCCCCAGTGGGCAAAACAATTCCCGTAGCCTAGAATGGTTAGTAATGGGCTACTACCTAACCAAAATGCACCAGCAAGCAGAAATAAGCCAAAGCAGAATGTAAAGGTAGACCAAGCGGAAGCAAAACTCAAATATATACATAAAGGAAACTACACCAACCCCAAGACTTGATATCGACAGTACATAAGCTTCTAATAGAATACAAGTGCTAGAAGTAACAAAATGATAAGTACAACTGTCTCCGAATATACAAGAGTAACAGTACAAAAGATGAGATGTGGTCAAGCTCCGACTGTCAGGCGCTCACCCTAGTCTCGAATATCCACAAAATATGCACGAGTCTCCAACATGATCAACGGCGAGAACTCAACTAATATCTGCACAGAAAGTGCAGAAGTGTAGTATGAGCACCAAAACAACGAGAACTCAATAGGCATCATCAGCCGACTGAGCGCATATAAGATATAAAAGCAGTAAGTAACAGATAGCAAGAAAGCAGTCACTGAAGCAATAAAGGAAGCACAAGGAGCTAGCACAGAGAGAAGACAACCAAAAGCTACAAGTAAAACATGCTAGCACAGAAAGTATAATTACACAGAATCACAGGTGAAGGAAAGAAGAACGCACTTGGAGTCCTTACACAACAATATAAGTAAGTAGAAAGAGAGAGTTGAGAAAATGGCGGTGTACCGATAACCTCAAGTAAAAGGAAAAGATGGAGAGCAGTCTAACATACTCAAAATGGAATCAACAAATATAAGAAAATCATAACACCAATACAATCAGATGATAGCATAACCAGGGAATCGCCTCACAAGTACCACCCTAGGATGAAATAACCAGACCATAATAACCGAGAGATACCACTCAGCTTCCCACAAGAATAGAACCAAAGTCTCACACTCTGCTCAGAATGCCACACAAAAGTGCCTCAATAAGATAGGACTCCCTAGCCCTCTAAATAATCAGACATCCCACAACCGAAGCCTCAACAGGTTAACCATCACTAATCCTTCGCTAACCGAGTGCCAAGAAAAGCTCTAAATAAACACAGGATTAAATATAGTCTACCTACAGTCCCAACGGCCGCCCAAATAACCGAGGAACACAATCAAGTGAAAACAAACCCTCCGGCTGCATATACAACTGGAGCGTACACTGAACACACAGAAAATAAGGGTGGAATCAATGCATGATATGATATGATGTGACAGTAACTGGTACCCCGCGAGTCTGTATAGAAGCGGGACCCATGAAAGGCTCTTTCCCGTGTACCTCTTCTCCGCCATACACCCCACCTTCTGGCACGTTGCATAGGTCCGTAGCCTATGGCCCAAGAACGACAGGGGTCCATGGAGGTCTATATCTCAACCACATACAAAAACTCAGTATCAAGACATGTCATCCAGAAGAAGTTCAGGATCAAGATAGAGACCCAGTCACGAATATGCATGCCCAGACCCTGTCTAGGACTAAAATAGTATAAAATGCCTCAAAAACCCCTCCAAGGGCACCCAGAGTGTAACCGGGTCTAAAACTGTAGTAAATCAAGTCTAGTGCTCTGCCCCGCAGAGACTACTGTGGTAAATTAAGTCTAGTGCTCTACCCCGCAGAGACTAGTATCAGTAATAAAATCAGTGCAAAAACATCCAAAAATCCCCTTTTCTATCATCAACAGTACCAAAAATGGCCCCCCAGGGCCATGCAAATTTAGGAAAACTGTCTGTAGTGGCTCGCAGCCAAAACTGTAGTAAAACATGTAGGGAAAAACCTTTTTCATGGATGATATGCTCACACACAAATATAAAATTATCCCAACGGCTCACAACAACTCCTATCAGCCCTGCACAGGACCAACAACTACTCAGCAGACATAACCAGCCTAAAAGGATCATCTCTATGTTGGGGACTCATAGACATTCCCCAATAACCCACCATCTATGTTTCAGAGTCAATACAAGGCCACACAGGACCACAAGGGTAATATACGATACTACGCAAATACTATAAACAACGTATGAATTAAACAAAAGAACAAGGCAGACAAGGTCTGGGGTACCAACCTATAACAATCCACCCAAGAATGTTAATTAACGCAGTTATAGCCTATATACGCAGAGTCTAAGTAGGGAAAGCCATAACCTACCTGTCATCTTATGACTAGCACGGGAACGGCGTCGTCCAGGCTCGAACTGCTCTGGGAAGCTCCAAATCACACAAAAAATACTTTCAACTGAATCCCCAAAGGCCTCTCTATGAATCCTGACCAACCAAGGAAATAGAACAATTGCTAGAATCGACAAGGCTGCAAGAACGAGCCATAGCTAATTGATAAGGTGTTAATATCACACTCGTGACCAGCCAACTCCAAAGAATAAAATGAGGCCAATAACAATAATAAATGGCAGCTAAATCCAACAACAGTATGTTAACCACATGTCAAAGAAGCGACGAACTCCCGAGGCATTATTTCAAGGCATACTTCACGTTGTTCAATCCAATCACTATCATATGTGATCCCAATAAGAATTGGACAAACTTCCCAATCCCTACAGCACCTTAACACAACCAGTACACCACAACAATAACCAATCATAATAAGATAAAGGGGTTGTCCAAAGCCATAATATCCAAAACACCACTTCGTGGCTCGGAAAGCTGTAAAAATGATGCTAGAATATGTAATTATGAAGGAGGATCGTAGGGGGGAGATTTCCTGACAAACGTATTCAATATCCCAAACTAAACAACCTGCCTCCTTGCAGGAACAACAACCAGATCCAAATTCAATGAGAAACTACTACAAGTTATCGGCAACAACAACTTTTCATAACTAGAAGCTTAAAATCTTGATTCAACAAATAGATAAGTGTACGGGATCTATACCTCGCCAATATAAATTCGTAGCTACTGCCAAATACTAAAAAAACACCTACAAGCTCGCTGACACAACACCCATGGAGATACACTTTGAAATCGATGGGTAAAACTGTACCAAAATGATGAGCTTGTAATGTAGAGCAACTTCCGTTAAACTTCCGAATTGAAAGCATCAAAGTCCAAGGAGAATTTATAAGGTTTATATCTAATTTTCTATAGTTTTGGTCTGTTTTTATGAGTTCAAAACGAAGGAGAAGCTGGTTTATAAAGGCAAACTGACTTAGGATAGGGGCCCCACCTTGACGTGCCTGCTTGCATAGTCTTACAAAAACGCGAATATCTCTCTATTCTGTAGTCGTATAGACAAATGGTTTAGTGTGTTGGAAACAAGACTTGTAGATATTCGATTTGGTATATTGGGGTCCTACTAATTCTCTATAGATTGGGAGAAATACCCCAAGATATTTAACCCATATTTAAAGAGAATCCCTTAAAGGAATTTACAATAACTTTATCCGACTTTTGTTTCGCGACTTGCTAGACTTCAAAACTTATCATACGACCATTTTGTGATTATAATACCTCATAAAACATCCTTCTTAGTATATTAGACATTATTAGTCTTACCCCGAAGGCATGGGTTAATTTAAACCTTTCAAATGGGCAAGGTGTTACACGAGGCATTTCTTTAACTCGAACTTTTGTGTAAGGGATTCCTTTGACCTAGAACCTTGGTTTAATTATTTGATATTACCAAAAATGTTGACTGAAGTCAATGATTTTCAAAGTTGAAGCTATAAAATAAGAAACGGTCATAAAGACCAAACAAATGGCCCAACCACCGAACTACTGGTCCCGACAAGCCATAAATGACTTGGGACCGCTACAGTTAAGTTCTATTGGTACAAGATAGGAGAAAATGCATAAATGACCAGAAGGGTCATTACATCATCCACTATTAAAATAGACTTTCATCCTCAAAAGTCAGGAAAGAAGAAAACATTAGAGATTTAAGAACAGCGGATACAACGCCCGCACTACTCTCTCGGACAACCCGGGTAGCCTCCATGACCGGACGATACCCAACAGAATAGAACCAAAGAAAGCAACCAAGCCTTAATTTCTTACTAGCCAAGCTAGATTTCAACCTCCAAAGATCTTCCAACCCAACTAAACCTTGAGAATCTCAACTGAAAAGCACCGATACAACACCGAAACCAGAGCACCAAGGCGATCAACACACAGAACTTGAATCCTCAAAACCATACCAAGTTTACCAGAAAATCCATCAACCCAAAACTCTAACTCATGAACCCGTTGTTCCGCAAAACCCCTTTTTTTTATTCTGAATTGAATCTTTTAGCATCACAAACAAGAAGCTGCATACAAGTCGAACACCCAAACCAAAACCACGATCCTGCAAGAAGTGTGGTTAGTCTACCACGAAGTCTGTAACTATGAGCCAAGCTCCCAACTCTAGAAAACACTGTTGCTACTCTGAACACTCGAACACCATTTGGATGTGAAATTGCCTTATGAATCTCACCTCAGGAAAAAGCCCACCATGCCACGAATATCAAGTCCAAACACCCCGAAGGAAAAGGAAAAAGGTGCCTGGGGTTCAAAGTTACCATCTAGCCATAGAAATTTTTGCATATACTTTCAACTCATTCCTTTGGCTCGAATCAACCGCTCTACTAGTTCTGCAAACAACCAACCACTCCATAGCATATATCATACTGAACTTCTAGTCCATACTGGTTGAGTCAAACCAACACTGGAACCCCACATAAACAACAACTCCAGAGGAATCAATTAAACAAGCTTTCAAATCCTCGACAAATGAATGGCGATTACTAGTCTCTACGTATCATTAGAACTCAAAATAGCCTCGCTAGTCTCAACCCGCGCAAGATGACCACATAAAGCATACACCATTGCTGAAGCTCAAACTTACACCATTGAGTCTGTCCAACCATGGTAGAAGGACCTCATACTAACTGGAACACTGCTGAAATCTGGAATATCCTGCCTCTTGCAGAGGTTAGCCAAGGACTAGGTGTCCAAGGCCAATAGCCACATCTGCAACTGAAGTAAAGAAGTTAAGTTGCCCGCACCCACTGCCTCTCGGCACTAGGATACTGCAACCAAATAGAAACTGCCACGAACTATCCGATGTAACCTGCCAAGCCATGATTCTGAACCCCAACTTTCAAAACTGCCAACCAAAGCCTTGGTCGAACCCGTATTCTGCCAATGAACCCTTAAGAACCCAAGCCAACTAGGCTTGAATATGCAAGTTGCCACACCACAGCTGCTACTGAAACAAAAACCAATCGATGGAAAACCCACGACAATGTGTAGATGGCTAAATCGAATCACCAACACACAATCCCAAAGCAAACCTTCATCGCCACCTCAGGCAACTACTAGGACACATAAACACAAACAAAGAATCATCTCCCTTCTTTTTTAGCTAAACAAAAATCCTTCCTTAGCACATACTAAACCTTGCAAATCCTTTCTCGAATAAGAACCTGAAGCCATTACCTTACTTCTCATAGCTACACGTCAAATTCAATAAGGCAGGAAAAGAATGGTCCGGATTCCCAACTCACCCAAAATGCTTACGAATATAACCCAATCACGATGCCAACATCAAGAGCTTATCCAAAGACCTACGATCAGGATTCATTCCAACTGGAGCTGGGGATACAACAAAACACCCAACGAACCAGGAACTGGAGGAGATTATGGGAACAACCCACATACCTACCAACCTCCTAAACTAATCAACAAGGAGGGTCGACTCTAGACACTTGGGAGGCCGAACCGATCTATGCACACTAGAATAACCAATATCTCCTAACTAAGACAAAATCTCAACTCTGGCCTAACTACCGGTAATATATCGAACCATCACACGGATCTCTAGCCACGCTAGATAACGGCCTAGGCAATAACCATCTAGGACCGCTAGAAAGGAAGACTCAAAGCAAGCCTAGAACCACAACAAACAGGAAGCGAGCTCTACAAAGCCTACTCACAAGCTACAACTCTGGGTAAAACACCTCACAGGGCTAACTCACCCCCATCCACTACTAAAGAATAAACTACTAATAAAATAACACATCGATACTATAATTCAGGTAGCCAAGCAACTAAATAAGTAGCAGGTAGGCATGTAAGCAATTACACGATAGAAGGGATAGAATTGCAACATGAGCGGGACTAACACAAGTCGAAGGTAGCAAAGGCCTGACATGGAGCAACGGTGTCAGGAACCTCTACCTCTGGCCTACCAAAAGGAGCATCAAGCTGACGGGATCTCACTCTGGATTGAGTGGTCAAAATTGAAGGCCCAACTAGCCCTCACCGGGATAAGCTCTATAAAGGTGACTAATCTATTCACAATGATAACAACCAGGTTGTCCGAGATACACAATCGTGGGGCAATTCCTAGCAAAGTGCCCACGCTCACCACACCGAAAACAACCTCTACCAGATAAAGTCCGACGGGAAGATCTTGCCTCGTACTCTAATATCGACAGTCAACCCTGCTGAAGAACTGGAAGCTCAACCCTAACTAAAGCACCACTCACAGAACCAGGCACTGAAACACTCACCTAAGGACTCAGAGTCCTAGCCACGGTGTCCTGAAGCGCTGAGGTCGCTATAAATCCAATCAGAGGTTGGGCTGACCCTACCCCCCTATCTAGTGTGGTAAACCCTCACTCTAAAGTCTTAACACTGACAGAAGCACTGTAGCAACAGGCACAAAAGCCTCAGCACCAACCGTTATCACACTCGTCTGAGGCATCTGAGAATGAATGAACAACCAAAGTATTAGAAGTCAATAAAGCCAGGAACGCACGATAAGGACTCAAGAAGATGAAAGTTTTCCTAACAATGCCCTGTAGCCTCTCGCAGATAGGATACGGACGTCATCGTACTGATCTGGGAGACTCTACTTAGACACTTGCTTCTGTACCACGACACCGGTGAACCTAGAGCTCTGCTACCAAGCTATCACGACTTGATTTCTCAGGTCATGATGGCACCTATAACCCCCCAGTTGGCGAACCAATTCCCGTAGTACAGAAAGGTTAGTAATGAGCTACTACCTAACCAAAATGCACCAGTAAGCAGAAATAAGTGGAAGCAGAATGTAAAGGTAGACCAAGCGGAAGCAAAACTCAAATATATACATAAAGGAAATTACACCAACCCCAAGACTTGGTATCGACAGTACAAAAGCTTCTAATAAAATACAAGTGCTAGAAGTAACAAAATGATAAGTACAACTGTCTCCGAATATACAAGAGTAACATTACAAAAGATGAGATATGGTCAAGCTCCAACCGTCAGGCGCTCACCCTAGTCTCGAATATCCACAAAATCTGCACGAGTCTCCAACACGATCAATGGCGAGAACTCAACTAATATCTGCACAGAAAGTGCAGAAGTGTAGTATGAGCACCAAAACAATGGGTACTCAATAGGCATCATCGGCCGACTGAGCGCATATAAGATATAAAAGCAGTAAGTAACAGATAGCAAGAAATTAGTCACTGAAGCAATAAAGGAAGCACAAGGAGCTAGCACAGAGAATAGACAACCAAAAGCTACAAGTAAAACATGCTAGCACAGAAAGTATAATTACACAGAATCACAGGTGAAGGAAAGAAGAACGCACCTGGAGTCCATACACAATAATATAAGTAAGTAGAAAGAGAGAGTTGAGAAAATGGCGATGTACCAGTAACCTCAAGTAAAAGGAAAAGACGGAGAGCAGTCTAACATACTCAAAATGGAATCAACAAGTATAAGAAAATCATAACACCAGTCCAATCAAATGATAGCATAACCAGGGAATTGCCTCACAAGTACCACCCTAGGATGAAATAACCAGACCACAATAACCAAGAGATACCACTTAGCTTCCCACAAGAATAGAACCAGAGTCTCACACTCAGCTCTGAAGGCCACACAAAAGTGCCTCAATAAGATAGGACTCCCTATCCCTCTCAATAATCAGACATCCCACAACCAAAGCCTCAACAGGTTAACCCTCACTATTCCTTCGCTAACCGAGTGCCAAGAAAAGCTCTAAATAAAGACAGGAGTAAATATAGTCTACCTACAGTCCCAACGGCTGCCCATATAACCGAGGAACACAATCAAGTGAAAACAAACCCTCCGGCCGCCCATACAACCGGAGCGTACACTAAACACACAGCAAACAAGGGTGGAATCAATGCATGATATGATATGATGTGACAAAAACTGGTATGTTTCCCCTTTGGTACTCTGTGGGTCCGTATAGAGGTGGGACCCATAGAAGGCTCTTTCTCGTGTACCTCTCCTCTGCCATACACCCCCCTCCTGGTACGCTACGTCATCCCGTAGCCTGTGGCCCAGGAACGACAGGGGTCCATGGTGGTCTACCTCTCGACCACATATAAAAACTCAGTATCAATACATATCATCCGAAAGCAAGTCCGGGATCAAGATAGAGACCCAGTCTCGAATATGCATGCCCAGACCCTGTATAGGACTAAAGTATTAGAAAATGCCTCAAAAACCCCTCCAAGGGCACCCGGAGTGTAATCAGGTCTAAAACTGTAGTAAATCAAGTCTAGTGCTTCACCCCGCAGAGACTACTGTAGTAAATCAAGTCTAGTGGTCCGCCCCGCAGAGACTACTGTGGTAAATCAAGTCTAGTGATCTGCCCCGTAGAGACTAGTATCAGTAATAAAATCAGTGCAAAAACATCCAAAAATCCTTTTTTCTATCATCAACAATACCAAAAATGGGTCCCCGGGTCCATGCAAATGTAGGAAAATTATCTGTAGTGGCTCGCAGCCAAAACTGTAGTAAAACATTAGGGAAAAACCTTTTTCATGGATGATATGCTCGCACACAAATATAAAATTAGCCAATGGCTCACAACAACTCCTATCAGCCCTGGACAGGCCCAACAGCTACTCAGCAGACATAACCAGCCTAAAAGGATCATCTCTATGTTGGGGACTCATAGACATTCCCCAATAACCCACCATCTATGTTTCAGAGTCAATACAAGGCCACACAGGACCACAAGGGTAATATACGATACTACGCAAATACTATAAACAACGTATGAATTAAATAAAAGAACAAGGCAGACAAGGTCTGGGGTACCAACCTATAACAACCCATCCAAGGATGTTAATAAACGCAGTTATAACCTATATACGCAGAGTCTAGGTAGGGAAAGCCATAACCTACCTATCATCCGATGAATAGTTGTGGGAACGGCGTCGTCCAGGCTCGAACTGCTCTGGGAAGCTCCAAATCACACAAAAAATACTTTCAACTGAATCCCCAAAGGCCTCTCTATGAATCCTGACCAACCAAGGAAATAGAACAATTGCTAGAATCGACAAGGCTGCAAGAACGAGCCATAGCTAATTGATAAGGTGTTAATATCACACTCGTGACCAGCCAACTCCAAAGAATAAAATGAGGCCAATAACAATAATAAATGGCAGCTAAATCCAACAACAGTATGTTAACCACATGTCAAAGAAGCGACGAGCTCCCGAGACATTATTTCAAGGCATACTTCATGTTGTTCAATCCAATCACTATCATATGTGATCCCAATAAGAATTGCACAAACTTTCCAATCCCTCCAGCACCTTACCACAACAAGTACACCACAACAATAACCAATCATAATAAGATAAAGGGGCTTTCCAAAGCCATAATATCCGAAACACCACTTCGTAGCTCGGAAACCTATAAATATGATGCTAGAACATGTAATTACGAAGGAGGATCATAGGGGAGAGATTTCCTGACAAAAATATTCAATATCCTAAGCTAAACAACCTGCCTCCTTGCAGGAACAACAACCAGATCTAAATTCAACGAGAAACTACTACAAGTTATCAGCAACAACAACTTTTCATAACTAGAAGCTTAAAATCTTAATTCAATAAATAGATAAGTGTACGGGATCCATACCTCGCCAATATAACTCTGTAGCTACTGCAAAATACTCAGAAAATACCTTCTAGCTCGCTGACACAACACCCATGGAGATACACTTTGAAATCGACGGAGAAAACTATACCAAAATAACGAGCTTGCAACGTAGAACAACTTTCGTTAAACTTCCGAATTGAAAGCATCAAAGTCCAAGGAGAATTTATAAGGTTTATATCTGATTTTCTATGGTTTTGGTCTGTTTTTATGAGTTCAAAATGAAGGAGAAGCTTATTTATAAAGGCAAACCGACTTAGGATAGGGGCCCCACCTTGACGTGCCTACTTGCATAGTCCTACAAAAACGCAAATATCTCTCAATTCTGAAGTCGTATGAACGAATGGTTTAGTGTGTTAGAAACTAGACTTGTAGATATTTGATTTGGTATATTGGGATCCCACTAATTCTCTATAGATTGGGAGAAATACCCCAAGACATTTAACCCATATTTAAAGAGAATCCCTTAAAGGAATTTACAATAACTTTATCCGACTTTTGTTTCGCGACTTGCTTGACTTCAAAACTTATCATATGACCATTTTGCGATTATAATACCTCATAAAACAACCTTCTTAGTATATTAGACATTATTAGTCTTACTCCAAAGGCACGGGTTAATATAAACCTTTCAAATGGGCGAGTTGTTACACGAGGCATTTCTTTAACTCAAACTTTTGTGTAAGGGATTCCTTTGACGTAGAACCTTGGTTTAATTCTTTGATATTACCAAGAATGTTGACTTAAGTCAACGATTTCCAAAGTTGAAGCTCTAAAATGAGGAACGGCCATAAAGACCAAACAAATGGCCCGAGCACCAAACTATCGGTCCCGACAAGCCATAAATGACTTGGGGACGCTATAGGTAAGTTCTAACGGTACAAGAAAGGCAAAAATGCATAAATGACCGAAAGGGTCATTACAAATTCAAATTTTTACCCTTGAACAATCTTTTTTGGGAAGCTGCAAAACATCATCAAGAGAAGAAATTTCTTAAAACAATGGAAACAATCAAGAATGTAAATGAGGCAGCTTACAATTGGTTAATGTAGTAAGAGCTCAAAAAATGAACCCTACACAAGAATGATGGTAGGATATGGGGCATGGTCACAACGAATAGCTCAGAGTCATTCAATGGCTTATTAAAGTCTGCCAGGGGACTTCCTGTAGTTGCAATGGTGCGGCTCACATAAAGTCAGGTTGTTCAGCATTTTATTAGCAAATTTTCTAGTGCTAGACGATTAGCGACGGAGAAAATTAACATTGGATGCCAAAACCTTACACAAGATTTGAGAAAAACAGGATACATGTTGTTGAACATACTCACCAAAGTTATAATGTGAGAGATAAATTATTTGAAATCAAAACCAAAGTGCATGCAGGTCGTGGGAGTAATGTGCATATTGTTAATGTGACGCAACAATCATGCAGATGCGGTAAATGGCAACACATCACATGCCCTATTCTCATGCGATCAGGGGTTTTGACAGTTGTAGGGTTAATGCATGGGATAAAGTTACACCAGAAATTATAAATTATGGAATTACGTAAAAACATATTCTGGGCAATTTTTTTCTGTTAGAGATGCAACATATTGGCCAGAAAGTCCTTTTGCCATAATTGTAAATAAAAGGTTCTTGCGTAGAATAAAAATCAAGTCCAACACACGTATACGTAATGAAATGGATGTTTCGATTAGTACGTTAACTCAAAAGTGTGGATTTTGCCGATAACCTGATTATAATGTGAGCAAATGTCCCTTAAAGGCTACAAATATCTCTCGGAGGGGGGTGGGGGGTGGGGGGGTACTTCAGGGTCTTGATTTTTCATTATATGCCTTTTTAGTGTAGTTAATTATATATTTTTTGTTTGTACACTAAAAGTTGTTAAATCAATGTTTCTTTATGTATGTATACCTCTTTCAATTCGAATAAGTTTTTTCTGATTTTCTTAAAGAAAAAATATTATATTTCGCGTTAAAGTAGAATTTTTTTTGAATAAATCACTATAAGAATAATGAACTTCAAATAAATTATCATAAAAAATAGAAGAATGTACAATATTTAAATAAATTAATCTTCTTCAGTTTCAGGAACCACTTTGTCGTCGTCATTATCACTATAATCTAGACCCCAATTTGCATCATTTTTTTGTGTTGGCTCACAACAAGCACTTAATTAATTTATACAGCAATACGTAATGTTAAAATATAATGTTTGTGGTAAATATTTTTGAAGATCTATCCATTCTTTTATTATTCCATACATAGGATAAGTGAAATCTCGATGCAGCTTCTTATCTTCTAAAAGTTTCGAGTGCTCTTTTTCATCTGCTCCCTTATAGTTAAGATCCTCTAATTCATGAAATAACTCTAATACTTTCTCCATTTCAGATATTTCCTTCATAAGGTGTTCAATCACCAACGGTTCATCTATGAATTGACGTCTTTGAAATGTCGCTGACAATGCTTGTGGTACGGGCAAAGAATGTCATCGACATAAAACTTCGTAATCACACCGTTTAGAATATAGCTCAACCCACTGAAATGTTTCACCCCAAATTATAAAATCTACTGGTTTAGAGGAGTGTGCTTCTCCCTCAATGATGTGTCCAGCGATTTTTAAATCATGATAAATAGAAATTGAAAAATTTACAAGTGAACGAATTAAACCATACCATTTTTTACATATCAAGTCTGTGTAGCACTCTCTAATTTTTTTAGGGCTCTTTGAGCTACCCTCACTTTTTTCTCTTCTATTATCAGACCAATCTTTTAATGGAATTTTTCTATGCATTGTGAATAATATATTTTTTAAGTTTGCACTCTTATTTTTTATAATGATGCTCACTAATATAGCACACAAATTTAGTGCGCTATGTAAGTTATAGGGTACAATGTGTCGGATAAAGTAGACTACTTTATATCGATTAGTCAATCAAAAATATGTACGAGCATACTAATATAGCGCAAAAATTTAGTGCGCTATGTAAGTTGTAGGGTACAATGTGTCGGATAAAGTAAACTACTTTATATCGACTAGTCAATCAAAAATATGTACGAGCATACTAATATAGCGCACAAATTTAGTGCACTTTGTAAGTTGTAGGGTACAATGTGTCGGATAAAGTAGACTAGTTTATATCGATTAGTCAATCAAATATATGTACGAGCATACTAATATAGCGCACAAATTTAGTGCACTATATAAGTTATAGGGTACAATGTGTCAGATAAAGTAGACTACTTTATATCGACTAGTCAATCAAATATATGTACGAGCATAATAATATAGCGCACAAATTTAGTGCGCTATGTAAGTAGAATACTTTATATCGATTAGTATATAATGTACATCATTTCGATTAAAAATAATCAATAAAAATATTTATAATTATTTAAATATGGCATTTATTAGATAAATTATGGAAGGCATTATTATTTCATTCACGTCAAATGATATATTCGAAACAATGGGTAGAACATGGGCACTGAGTGATCAAGTTGAATTTAAATACTCGATTGATCCGAATGAGAGATACGATCGATCTTACAACAATACAATAATATCTGAGTTGAATTGGCGCATTACAAAGGCTGAAGAACTGGTCCAAAATATCAAGGCATTAGGACTTAAATGTCCAAAAAATTATGCTATTTTAATGGCACGTAATACACTACAAGAGTTAAATATTGTTGTAAATCATTTTCGTGAAGAGAACAATCGAATGCAAATACGTATCATGAGGGCTAGAGACAATCGTACCTTTAATACATCCAAGTGGGATTCAAACTGCGAAATATCCGACGATGATGAGTTTTAATTATGTACTATATTATTATTATAGTGTGTGTGGTTATAAAAATTTAGCTATGACTCCGCTTATTGTGTTTTTCAACACTATAAATAGTCTCTATTTTCTTAAGAAATAGTGGTCTGAAATAGTTCTACTACAATATCAATGTCGAGTAATAGAAATATCGATTGGTCAATATTTTTTCCTAAATATTCAAATGCCAGTGATGATAATAAATCAAATCGTAGCAGTTATTCTAGTCATTCCTCAACATATAACAGTGAGTTTGAGCTAGATGAATATAAACCTCACCTTTTAATAGAGTGTAATGATGATTTTTGTAAGGTGAAAATTTCAGATCCTCGTGAATATTATTGTGGTTTACGTCGTGAATGGACAAATTGATATGCCGAATCAGAATGTCTTATTTAAGACTTGCAAAATCTTGGGGCACCAATCCCAACTAGATTCTCTATCACTATACCTAGAACTATTCAAGAGTCTTGTGAGTTGGCGGTCAATAGAATTCGAAAAGAAAACAATCAAATGTTGTCAAGACATTGTCGATTTTACATGCTAAAGTTGGCCCAGGAACAAGCATCTTCAACTAATAGAGAACTTACATCTAGAGAAAAAGACATGTTCTAAGAAATCCACAATATTTATCTGAAGACGATATTGAGAAATTTTATGTGGATAATTAAAATTTTATGAATGTACTTGTATTTGAAATTAATAAAAATTGTGTTATCTTTGTCCTTACTTTTAAGAGTTTTCGACCACATTTATAAAAGTTGTATTTTTCTAGCATGAACAATGGAGTTGTATATAAATATCAACCATTTGAGATATGACTAAATTAGTGTGGTATAGGTTCAAGTTTACGATTTTGATATAACATATTCATTAAAGTAGTTTGATAAAGAGTATAAATATATAAATTTTCATTAAAGCATACAAAAATTACTAAACAAAATATAATTAATTCATTAAATATATAAATTAGATTCAAAGTTAATTCGATATATGTCTTCACATTCACAAATATACAAATCATGTTTCACAACCCTTATGTCTTAAAACACCCTTCGGCCTAAAACCCCTACCACTACCTCCCTTATCATCTCTATCTCCTTTCCTCCTTCGCTTTTCAGGAGGAAGAACTACCTTCACGATCTTTTTAGCTACCTTTTTTTTCTTTTGTGGTTGTGGCGGATCCTGGGTCCTCGGCTCTGTAGCAAGATCTGAAGTGGAAGAAGCCACAAAATCAGGAATCTATCAAAAAATAAGAATGAAAACATAACATTTATAAATTAAAAAAATGTACAATTAAATTAATAAAAAAGTACAACTAACTATATTAACAGTAATTACTTGTGTACCTACGGGCTCCTTTGAGACTGAAGGTAAACGATCCGGAGCTGTAGCCTCGCACACGGGATCCGGGATAAAAAAAAAGTGTAACGACTGGGTTCGTGGTTACATGTAAACAATTCGTGCTAAGTTTTAGAGTTAGAAAATTTCGGGTTTGAGAGTTTAAAATTTTGGGCTAGGCTAAGTCTCGATCGGATTTGGAGTGAGATATGGTCTAGGACAATCCGAGTAAGGATTAGGTTAGATGTCTTGGTTGGAGCTAGTTTTCCTTGTAGCTAAGGCATAGAGGAGTCTCGGGGATTTTTTGGAATTGAATTCGGGTAAGTAGAGCTCCCGAAATCGAGGTTGACGTGAGGGGATTATTTCGAAACATCGAGGAAATAGGTGTGTTGTAAAATGGACCAATTTTAGAGATTTTTCAAAATTCTGTCTGCAACGAGTGCTACCGCTATGCCACGGCGACCTCTACTATAGTGAAATAATTACTGCTATAGTGAAAGTCAAGACGGTCAACCTCCATCATAGAGATTGACTCCGCTAGGGCGGTACCGCTATAGCAGAGCGACGGAACCAGAAAGCCCAGAAATGGGTTTTATAATCCCATTCTCCCTGCTTTAGTCAAAAATAGACAAGGGTTGCTCCAAAAACCCTCCTAGGCTGCTCCAAAGCTTGGGAGCCATGGGGAGGAGGGATTCCAGCTAAAGAAATGCGAAACTACGGATTCGGGCCTGCAGAATCGTCAGGGAACGCCTTCACAGAGCCAGAAAGGGCATGGAACAGTTGCTCGGCATTCAGGTAGTCTAGGTTTCTTCCAAAGAGTAGATTGACCTCTTTCATTTTCTTATTATTGTGTAGAATGAAAGGGAGAATCCATGGTTAGGCCTTCGAGCACGGAGTCTGGAGGAAATTGTTGATTGTTGGATTAGTTGGAAATGGTATAATTAGGATAGTGTGTTGTGATATTCTAGGCATTTCTTAATTGGTGTGATTTTGCTAATAAATGCGGGAATTAGAATATCGAAAGGTTCGGGGGACCGGAAAAGGGTTAGTAATTAACTAATGTGAAAGGGACGGAAGCTTCAAAAACTAATTGGTATAATTAATATATTTGTTGGCTTTGTTCTAAGGCTGAGAAAGGTTTTCTCAGGTTGTATTTGGTCCTAGGAAGAGGGTCAAAAATAAATGTAATTAGTTGCATGTTCAAAGAGGTGAATCGGGGTTAGTCTTCGGACGGGATTTGACAGTTCATTGTTTACCCGAAATGGGGTAGGTGATGGTTTGATTCTTGTATTCTTTGTGTGTTTGCGTACTCTTATCTAAGTATTTGTGTGAAATACATTGCTTAGGAAATGATTTAGGAATGTCTAATAGTTTTGTTTAACAGTCTGGTGAAATGAACCTGGTATATTTGGTTGTTGGTTTGCAAGTGTTGTTTGTTCATTATTTGTGACTGTGGATTTTTGTGTGACATTCAGTTGGCTCGGGTACCATGCCTGATACGGGAATTACTAATGGTTGACTCGGGTACCACGCTTGGTATGGGTATAAAAAATGCTTGATGCCACTATTTAAGGAGTCGAAGTGACTGGCCCTTATCTTATTATATGATAATGCAGCGTTGGCTCGGGTACCACGCCTGGTACAGGAATACTAATGGTTGGCTCGGGTACCATGTCTAGTACAGGAATACTAATGGTTGGCTCAAGTACCACGCCTGGTATGGGATTACACTAATGGTTGGCTCGGGTACCACTCCTGGTACGGGAATACTAACGATTGGCTCGGGTACCACGCCTAGTATGAATTTGTTTTACTGCCTTGTTGCATTGATATTGTTGCGTTGTGCACTTGTTGTTGGTTCCATGAGCGGAATGGGCTATGTTTATAAATTGTGATATTACATTTGGGTCTTGGTGTAGGCCGGGTTATTATATTATGAGTTTGGTCTTGGTGTAGGCCGGGTTATTATATTGTGAGTTTGGTCTTGGTGTAGGCCGGGTTGTTATATTGTATTGTGAGTCTGGTCTTGGTGTAGGCCGGGTTGTTATATTGTATTGTGATTTTGGTCTTGGTATAGGCCGGATTGTTATATTGTATTGTGAGTTTGGTCTTGGTGTAGGCCGGGTTGTTATATTGTATTGTGAGTTTGGTCTTGGTTTAGGACGAGTTATTGTATTGTATTGTGAGTTTGGTCTTGGTGTAGGCCGGGTTGTTATATTATGTTATTAGTTGGTCTTGGTGTAGATCGGATTGTTATATTATGTTATTAGTTGGTCTTGGTGTAGACTGGGTTATGATGTTGGTTATTAGTTGGGTCTTGGTGTAGACCGGGTTATTATGTTGAGTATTAGTTTGTTCTTGGTGTAGACCGGGTTATTGTGTAATTATTAGTGGTCTGGGTATAGGCCGGGTTATTATGTTGATTATTAGTTGGTCTTAGCAGAGATCGGGTTTGTCATGTTAACGCCTAGATGTGTTAGGGGGAATCCGGGTGGGTCTGGACTATGTACAAGAGGTTATGTGCTCATAAATTGATGTCATTAAGTGTACTAATGGCGGTCATAAATTATCGTGGTTAATGAGCTAAGGGTGGGTCTTAGTGTAGACCGGGGTAGTCTGTTGAACACTTCGGTGTGGATGGAGGATCCTTGGAGGGTCCGGGTTATGTGATCTAAGAAGGGATTTTGGTGTATCTATATAATGGCCATTGAAGGTGTCAATGGTAGTTAGGTGAATTGCATGGGGTTGGTAAATATAGAGAAAGACTAAGAGTCTGGGTGTGGTTATTGGTTAATATAACCAGGTGGTAAAGCTGTCCTAGAGGTCCTGGAAAGTCCGGACAATGGTAGGTAATACTTAGGGTATAAGTGGTTTGGTTGGGCAGTTGGCCGGACTAAGTCTAGATATTTAGTATAGTGAATTCGGTTCAGCGGATGATGCCTACCAGTATGTGTGGTTGTACTGACTCTACTCTTGCTATACCCTTTGGGGTATAGTCTGGTTGCAGGGTTGGTGATGTTTCACAGGTTCAGGATTGCGGTGATCTTCCAGCAGCTCCTACTTCCTTCTATGGTGGGAGTTGTGTCCATCTTATGTTATAAGCTCATCTTGTAGAAGCTCTTGTACCGGCTTAGACTAGGTTCTGGGAGGTTGTTTATATTGTTAGTAAATTTTCGCAAGTTCTAAAGGTTGTGTAATTTTGAAAGTTGTTGTATAAAGATTTTTCCAAATATTTTATAAAAGGATTTCTCATGTATTAAGGGACTTATTTAATGGTTTATTTTCTTTTCTGCATTGCCTGTTAGTTCGGGTGGTAAGGGTTCTCCTATCTAGATGAATTAGAGTAGGTGCCCGCATGGTCCGGTAGTTGGGTCGTGACAAGAAGTCGTGGGAACATGAATCTAAAAAATAAAAGAAAAAGTATAACTAAATAATTTAAATTTAAATAATAAGTCAAAAATATAATAATAAATTCTATATTAATAGTAATTATTTGTGTGCCTATGGGCTCCTCTGAGACTGAAGGTAAAGAATCCGGAGCGGTGGCCTCGCACACGGGATCCGGGATAAAAGAAGTCGTGGGAAAATTAATCTAAAAAACTAAAAAAAAGTATAACTAAATAATTTAAATATAAATAATATGTCAAAATATAATAATAAATTCTATATTAACAGTAATTACCTGTGTGCCTACGGGCTCCTCTGAGACTAAAGGTAAAGGATCCGGAGCGGTAGCCTCGCATACGGGATTCGGGATAGAAGAAGTCGTGGGAACATGAATTTAAAAAATAAAACAAAAAGTATAACTAAATAATTTTAATTTAAATAATAAGTCAAAAATATAATAATAAACTCTATATTAACAGTAATTTCCTGTGTGCCTAAGGACTCCTCTGAGACTGAAGGTAAAGGATCTATGGTCATAGTCTCCTCAATGATCGTCTCATGAGCGGGATGCGTAGTGGATGAGCTCTGTTTAAAAATTATAATTATTAAGTAAAAAAATTTAATACGTAACTAAATTTAGAATAACGCAAATACTAACCAGCATATCTGCTGAATAATTTTCAATATCGAATGAGACGTCAAACATCGAGTCAAAACTCAGGCGCCTACCTCCATCCAAATCTCTGTTAGGCACGGGATCACCTAACAGCCACTACATATCATCCCAAGTCATACCTGGCTCCATACTAGGCATGTAACTACCCTGAAAGTGCTGAGATGAACAAGCTGGAGTAGACGGTGAAGGAGTTGTAGCCGAAAGCACCATCAGAGCAAGTGGTTGTGTATCTAGCACAGGAGCTGGCTCGTGCTCTGGGTGAAATGGTTGATGCTCTGCCTGAGGAGCATCATCTACCTCTCCAACTGGTGGCATATCAGCGTGCTGATCATGTATGAATCTGCCACCTATGTGACCCCGTCTTCGTCCTCCTCTATGTGGCTCTCCTCCCACCCGTGCATCACCATGTCCTCGTCCTCGTCCTCGTCCTCGTCCTCATCCTAATCCATCAGGTGGAGGCACAGGAGCTACACCAGGTGCAAAAGGTGGCTCATTTACTCGACTATCCATCCGAGCCTCTTTTATAATCTCCCTCACTGCCTCCACGATAGTGTGACCATACTAGGCAGAAGCAGGATGTAATGTCCAATTGGTCCCTACGTCGTATAATCTAGTGAGGCCTCTAGCCATGGTCTCCATTGCACCAGCAAAGTGGACATATCCGCGATCGTCAGGCTCGTATAAAGTTGGGTTACCTAACAGCAACCGTCTATGCTGTCGGTACCAGACAATATATTCGACAATCGTAGCATCCCATGAACCTCCGCGACTTTGTCATGCCTATGACCCCACAAATCATGTATTGCATCTAATAGCTCGAGGAATGGCTGATCTATCCTAGAACGGTCATTATGTGTATAGTGATTAGTCGCCCAATCAGGAAAAGCAGGCACATGTTGTGGATGGCCAAACTGTCGCATCACACGATCGACCGCATGATGCTCTACCATCTCTAAGCATATCATCGCCACCCGTGCCGACCATAACGGCTGATTGATAACGCAATAATCGGGTAAGGTATGAAGGATGTCATCATAGGGGGTCTAACGAAACTATTATAAAATATGTAATCAAAATTAACCTAAGATAAATATATCAGTAAATATAGAATTACATAACTTAAAAATAAGGCTTACCTGATCGACCGTCAGACGATCCAGCTGATCTCTCATGGGGAGAATGCTGTGATGCAACTCGGCATCGTGCATAATACTCCAAGTCCACCTCCTAGCATATGGAAGCATGTCCTCCTCCTCCTCACCTCCCAAAGCATGAGGTATAGGCTGAAATGGCAATACCCTCTCCCAAGTCCAAATCTAAACGTCACATAGTTAAAATTGTTAACTAATAGAAATAATTACTCTTTTTTTACAATTGAAAGTAACACAGTAATTAATGTTACCTGGAGGAGAGGAAGAAATCCAGCAACGTCACTAACAGTACCAACAGATTCCCTACAGAGTGAACTGCATAAATAGGTCAAAACTGCGCTGCCCCAGCTGTATGTGCCTAGCTAGTCCAAATGCAATAAAAATGGAAGGAACCGCAAGCTCAGCAGGTTCCCAGAGGTGTTCGGAAATAAGATCCTGCCAAAAATAATCAGAATATACAAGCGGGTAATCCTATGAACCCTGTCCAATAGAGTATCATCGGTGATAGGATCCTGATGTAGCTGATGTCGTAAGTACTCGATGACGGTTGAAATTTTAACCCGCGATCTACCAGACCTATCAACATCCTGTACCACACACCCCGTCGAGTCCGCTAGTAAAGTACGCCACTCCAAATGATGTTGTGTATCATCCTGAACGTACACAGCTCTACCATCGATCTACAGTCCAAGCAGGACATGGATGTCATGTAGTTTAATCATCACCTCACCAAACGGTAGGTGAAAACAATGGGTCTCTATCCACCACCGCTCAATCATAACAGTCAGGAGGTCATGATCTAACTGAACGCGACCCACTCGAATGAGTGAGTCAAATCTAGCCAGAGATAGATAGTGCATCACACGAATATGTGGTGGATGGGTGCGGAATACATTCTAACAATCATCGACTGACTAGGACGATAACGTGGTGTTCATACGTAATAAACCAGTCCACAAATTATGTGACCTATGTATATCCTGTAACCGAAGTAGTGTATCGTCTACGGGTCCGGGATCTATAAAGCTTTTGAGGTAGTTAGGACGAAAAATTATGATTCTCTTAAGTTTTCTTAACTTTAATATTTATTTGACATTATAGAAAGCACGAATTGTTAGGACAATGAAGATGTTATTGAAATAATGTAGTTTTTTAGCACGAAAAATTATGATTCTCTTAAGTTCTCTTAACTTTAATATTTATTTGACATTATAGGAAGCACAAATTGTTAGGACAATGAAAATGTTATTGAGAAAATGTAGTGTTTTAGCACGAAAAATTATGATTCTCTTAAGTTCTCTTAACTTCTCTTAACTTTAATATTTATTTGACATTATAGGAAGTACGAATTGTTAGGTCAATGAAGATGTTATTGAGAAATGTAGTGTTTTTGCACGAAAAATAATAATTCTCTTAAGTTCTCTTAACTTTAATATTTATTTGACATTATAGGAAGCACAAATTGTTAGGACAATGAAGATGTTACTGAGAAAATGTAGTGTTTTAGCACGAAAATTATGATTCTCTTAAGTTCTCTTAACTCTAATATTGATTTGACATTATAGGAAGCACGAATTGTTAGGACAATGAAGATGTTATTGAGGAGTGTTTTGGCACGAAAAATTATGATTCTCTTAAGTTCTCTTAACTTTAATATTTATTTGACATTATCGAAAGCATGAATTGTTAGGACAATGAAGATGTTATTGAGAAATGTAGTGTTTTTGCACGAAAAATTATGATTCTCTTAATTTCTCTTAACTTTAATATTTATTTGACATTATACGAAGCACAGTGAGTTTTCTTTATGGTAATTTCTTATTTACATTTACATATTATTATTATTTTTGGTTAATTTTTAATGATAACTTTTTCTATGGTAATATTTTTAAATATGTGTCGATTAACTTCTACCTTTACATATTTTTTTACTTGTTTTATTACATTCTAAATGAATTTTTACTTGTTAATGTTTTACTTCTTAATCATTTTATTATCATAAAACATATGTTAGTTGAATTATTATGTACTCCTATTATATTATTAAGTACATTTAATGACTTTAAAGCAATGTGTGGGATTCAAATATAATAAGCAATTTAAATGTAATAAACTAAAAACTGTTATTTAATACAAATGTAATAATAATTAATTAAACAAATAACAATACTAATTACAAATTCTCAATAACTAATAATAAAATCACTAATAAAATTTCAATAATCATTAATCGTTATTTAAAAATTAAATTTACAAAGGTGATTAAAAATATTGGGAGTAAGAACATAAACAAGACAGATTCAACATAAAAAAAAGTAAAATTATATAAACCTATTGTTTTTGAATACCTAAACTTTAAATTAAAAATACTAAATTAATCTAACTAAATTTAATTCTAAAATTAATCAAATTAATTATCCCTTCCTCCGTACGTTTGTTCTATTTTTATATTTACATTATTCGTTAACAAAATTAAACATATTTAAGTAATCTTATTATTAAAAAGTGCCTATAAACATTTGTTTATTACCAATAGATGGTAATAATTATTAATTATCAATTACAACACATATATTTAAATATATATAATTAATTTATTTATAAAATTAATTTTAATATCTTAATACTTATTAGCTATTGTTAATCATTTAAATCAAAGGCACTCTAGTTATATATATTTGTGATTCAATGAAGAGTGTTCTTAAGCTAATAGACTCCTTTCCTAGTAAATTATAAGTCTAGTTTCAACTTAAATATTTTGCTTTTTCATTTGAATTCCACTTTAAAATATTTAAACTCTAGTACGCTTTACTTTTCTTCGTTTAAACAGTCGTCTTAATGACGAATATTCTTACTTTATTAGTTGATTTACACTATAGAATCAATTTAATTATTGTTCAAAAAGTATTTTCTTAAATTTTTTTAAGTTATGATTCCCTAAATCACCCCAAAGTTTAATCCAGCTCTATAAATGTAAAAACATATACCATAGAGCATTTTTTATTTTTTAATAGGTCTTACAGATTGTTACATCTTGATTCTATCATTTACCTTACATTTTTATAGTAGCTCTATCTGTACTCTACTTTCCATGTGGATTTAACTTTCAAATTGTTGATGTTGGATATTACGTAACGACAAAAAACTATACAATCTACAGAATATGATACATTATGAAATAATGCTAAGCAACAATCCAAATTGCAACAATCCAAATTTAGATAAAATGTCATGTTCATCCCTATGACTTATTTGTATATATTACTTTTATTTGATCTTCTAGCTTGTAATAAAATTTATAATTTAAAATTACACTTCAATTTTTCATTCCTAATTTTCATTAAGCGAATATTTCACGTCTACTACAACTTTCATTCCATATTAATTTAATTTGTCAATTCACTCAACAACTATTTCGTCAATTACTTAAATTTAGTCCCAAAATACAACTACAAAATTCAACAACAAACTCAAAAAATCACAAGTACAAGGCAAAAAATTACGTCAACATATTACGTCAACTAATCATGGTTAATTTGTTAATTCACTCAACAACTATTCCGTCAATTAGTTAAATTTACTCCCAAAATACAACTACAAAATTCAACAACAAACCCAATAATTTCAACTACAAAATTAAATGAATCCTCAGCTACTTTAATATTCACATAAGTATTTTTTAAATGAATCCTCGGGTAATTAGATAAATGATAAACAAATTGAAAAAGTGGCATCTAAGGATTTCTATTATATTTGTTCTACTAGAGGCTCAAAGTCTGATATTATCTTAGGATTCTCAACCACAAGTACCAAATATTATATGCCCATTTATGAGATTCCTTGTTGATTATTCTTTAATTAAGTTTTAGATTTTCCCAAAACAATATTCTGTAGAGATATATATGAAACATTTATTTAATGTCTTGGTCACATTTGAATGGGACTGGATAGTGATCCATCATTGTTCTTGTTAGATGCTAATTGGGTCCTAAATTGTACGTGACTTTAACATTACCTAATTGGAAATTAAATTAAAATTGAGATATTTTTAATAAGGAATTTTGCTATCACATGACGATAACGAGCAACTTCTATCACATGAAGGAATCTAACATTGTAAATGATAAATACAAAACTAAATAAAAATTAGTAAAAGCTTAAAGAGAAAATACCTAAAATTGATTTTGGTGTAGTAGACTTTTTTGGAAATTTCAAGCCGCGAATCTTCTTTCCCACAAGAAATATACCTTCTAACGACTTGTTAATGGAGTTTGTTGATAAAATTATGTGAGACCGGAGCTTTTCAAAAGCTTGAAACAAAGAGAATTTTTAAAAAATGGGGGTGGGAGGACCGATGAACTGATTATGTTTTGGGAAGATGAGTCGGTTTTGTTGGAGGTATAGCGCACTAATTTAGTGTGCTATATATAACGCACTAAATTAGTGCGCTATATACCCAAAAGCACATAACCGACGTTAACATTGTTTCGTCTGTGAGTTGGGGTATAGCGCATTAATACCTATTTTAGTTATTTTTTTAAAAGAGCACATAAATCAGTCACTTGTGAAATTTTTATCCCTATTTAAGTTCCGAACTCAATTTTATGGACCTTAAGTTGGGATGGTATTGTTATCAGGGGTAAGTGTTGCTGTTTAATCACCTTATCATCTCACCACTAGCCTTAGCTGCATATATAATTCAACAAAACATTATTTCAAATCATTGTGCCAAGTTGACTCTTTCATATGTACATAATTATTTATTTAATTATACACACGAAAATAAGAAGTTTTTCATTTATATTGTGTTAATTTGTCATGATAAATGGTGTCGTAGCAACCTTTTTTTTTCTTTTTCTATACAAAACCTAAAACATGGGTATTGGTGAGGAAAATTTTTATGGGGTATGCGTTACAAGTATTACTTTGGCATATGAAGGCACTTTTTCTTAATAAAAAAAAATGTGTGGCCCCTTTTTTTTATTACCTCTCTCCTTTAATTGTATTTTTATTACTTTTCTTATAAGTCCTCCTTTTCACTATTTCTTTCTTTTCACATTTTTCTTTTAAAAAAATTTACCACTTGATATTTTAGATCAATTTTGTCGTCACAAATTTTATTTTTTACTCAATATTTTTATATCATAGATATTTTTATCTCCTCCATTTGATGATTGGTATGTGTATATAAATTTAGTAGATTAGTTTTTTTTATTTATCAAATCAAATTTGGTGTCAAATTTTTATATTAATAAATCACACTCAATCAATAAAATCAAAATTTTTGATTATCAAATTTTTAGATTTTCTCATTTTTTGAGTTTTTTATTAAAGAAAAAAGGACTTGAAGCATATTATGATAAAACTAATTCGGTTTTTATGAAATGTGATGTAAATAGCTATTTCATACAATAATATCTAATTCAACTCATTATAAATAATTGCAAAAAAACTCTCAATTATAACGCCAAAAAAAATTATATCATACATGAAAGTTTCAACTTTTAGATTGAATTTTTTCTAACTTTATAAATTGTATATATGGAAAAATTTGATAAAAAATAAATGGGTTGTTGTGGGACAAGAAAAATGATATAGGTGTAATTGTTTATATATGTGTGTGTGTGGACAGTGAGATAAAATTGCGAGATAAAATATAGTGTTAAAATGTTAAGAAATAAAAACTATGATAAAGTTTTAAAAAATATTTACAAGTAGATTAAAATAAATATATGTATATAAAAACTATTTTTTTAAATGTGTATATATAATATTATTGGTAGGATTTGTTGATTTTTTATTGCATCTTATGCTTGATAAATGGCACTTTTATTTACTGGTGTTGATAAAATAACGAAAAGTTAATTTTATGAATGTTTACACTTGCTCAAATATAAATTAATAGCTAAAATTCAATATTTTATTTTTATCCTTAGTCTTCTTCATCATTAATGACTTTGGTTAATTAATTATAAAAATATTAATTACAAAATATTGCTAATTTTTTCACTGTGTTTTGTTGTGTTATTTAAATTTGTACAGTCAAATATTTTGTCTAAACAAATCAAAAAATAAAAAATATTTCTTTTCAAAATTAGCTAAATTGAGATTATAATTTTAATTGGGGGAGTTGAGGAAGGAGAGAGGGGGGCAGTGGTTAGGGTAATGGAGTGAATGATGGGTGAAGAGAGAGTAAAATTAAAATAAAGTGAGACCCACTATATACACTTGTCAATTAATGGAGAACCTCATACAAGTATGATGTGACATATCTCATACACCATAAAAAATATCATTAGGGAGTGTTGCAAGTTGGTTCTGTCGTAAGGAAAGTGACCAACATTGACAATCAAATACAAACCCTACGACCTGATTTCTACCGTCGATGGCCAACAAGGCCGGTGGACAAGCTCCATGGGAGGTTGCTCCACCATCACTATCACTAGAACAATATCCTCTACTCCCCCACACGAGTCTTATGATCCAACCACAGCCTGCAACGACAAATCAGCCCCCTGGGACGTCATATGTAGGTTCTCTGAAACCTAGCAAACCAATTGATCAAGCGCATGTACCAATGAAACCAGTGAACTTTGTTAATGGTGAACCACATGTAGTTTGGAAATCTTCAGAAGTAAGACAATTAATTGAACAACAAAACCTTCAATATGCAGTTCTTGACAAATTTTCATATGGGAAGTCGGACATACATGAACTTCGCAAAATTCTGCCCAGCCAATGTGATATAAAGGGAGAATGCACTGTTGGATTGATTGAGAATAGACATGTCCTAATAAAGCTTACCCTTCTGGAAGATTATATAAGGATGTTGTCAACACCTGCATATTATTTGAAGGTTCAGAATCAATATTGGCAAATGCGACCTCTCAAATGGGATCCATGGTTCACGGCTGATGAGGAAACGTCTATTGCAGTAGACTGGATCAGTTTCCCGGACTTACCACCCAATTTCTTCTCAAAGGAAGCAGTATTCTCACTTGCTTCAGCAATAGGGAGACCTTTGGCATTGGATATGGCGACCAAGAATCAAACTAGACCTAGTTGTGCTAAATTCAAAGTAGAAGTGGATTTGTTAGCAGATCTGCCTAAAAGAATAAAGATTAGTGAAGAAAATGACACTACAGGAGCATTGATTTCTAAGTGGATCACTATCAAGATGGAATTTTGCCCTAAATATTGTAGAGAATGTCGACTACAGGGGCATTCAAAAGGGGAGTGTTGGGTCATTCATACAGAGATTGCACAACAGAACCCAACAAATCTTGATACAGAACCTGCAGAGAAGGCACTAGGGACAACAACACATACCAAAAGAGTGTTGAGAAATGGGAAGATAGTTGGGAACTTACAAATAAAGCAGGAGTGGATGCAAAGATGAAGTAAGCACAAAAAAGATAGCAGGGGAAGGCACATAGCAGAAAGTAACATTGGCCAGGAGGAGAACAATGAAATAGATTTGGCAATCACCAATAAATTTGCAGCATTGGAGGATGACAAAGAAACAGCTACAAAGGAGAATTCAAATGACATTGGGGAGTCACCAATACCACAAAATCAGAAGAACCAGCAAAACGAAGGTGAAACAACAAAAGAATGGGTTACAAGTGCTTTTACAAAGAGAGAGGGACAGAACCAAAAGAAGCTGGAGGATAACACCAAAGTAGATGAATCTGCAGACAAAGAGATAGAAAATATACAACAAGAAGGTCACAGCATAATACAGCAACACACTGACACAGAAAAATCAAAAGAGAATAGATTATTGACAAATGAGCTATCCATACAGCCAACGTTGACACAATCGGCAGGAGAAAGCAACGTGGGGCATGACAAAGGATCACAAGAAGAAGATTCTGAAGTTGAAAGTACAAGAAAGGATGATAATATTATTACAACACAAGAACAAGGGCAAAAATTAGTCAACTCAGAAGAAATAGAGAAGAGTGGTGACTCACAAGAAGGAGTGGAAATTACAAAAGAAACAGAGTCTCGGGAAGATGATAGAGGAGAAGAAAAAGAAGCAGAAGATAAAGAAGAGATCATAGGAGAACAGGTGGCACAAGTTGCAAAAGCAGGTGACCTTTCTCCCAGACAGGAAGGCAAAATCAAAAGCACTATATCAAAAGGGAAGGGAGGAAAGCAAAATAAGGAGAACCATCCTCCAATCAGACAGTTACCAAGGAGGCTTGTAGCCTCAAAGTCAAATCACTCCCAATGAAGAAGATCCTCCTGTGGAATATCATGTCAGTCAACTCTCAACAATCTTTTGAGAGATTGACCAATCTGAATAGGAGAAATCATTATTGTGTTATTGGACTAATGGAACCTTTCCAAGATCTATCTAGTCTTGACTCATACAAAAGAATATTGGGGGTACCCACAATTCTTGCAAACTGTTCTGGAAAATTTTGATTTTTTGCAAATGATGAGGTTCAGATGAATGTGATTATGGACACCTCTCATCAATTGACAGTAAAAGTGGCACATCACCAGATGGAAGAAGCAACAATGTTGACAATAGTTTATGCCTCATGTGATCAAGGCATAAGGAAAGAATTGTGGGAGTCTCTTAGTCTTTTAGTTGGGCAATGGCAATTACCATGGATGGTGGGAGGTGACTTTAATATGATATTGAATGCAGAGGAAAAACTAGGCGGATTACCAGTGTAATATAATGAAACTGAGGATTTCCAGGAATGCTTGAACACTTGTGAATTGGTGGACATAGGATACACAGGAAGCACATACACATGGTGGAATGGAAGAACAGATGACACTTGTACTTTTAAGAGACTGGATAGGGCCCTCAGCAATCAAAAAATGCTAGACCTATTTCCTACTTTGCAGGGTAACACACTTTATTAAAAAAGGCTCAGATCATGCCCCCTTATCACTGGAATGCTCACAAACTTCTGTTCCTGTAGCTAAGCCTTTTAAATTCCTGAACTTCTGAGTAGAAAATGCTACTTTCAAAGAAGTTGTGAAAAAGAATTGGGTGGCAGATTTTACTGGCAGTCCTTTCCTCGTGGTACAGCATAAACTCAAGAAGGTGAAAGGGGCTTTAAAGAAATGGAGCAGAGATACTTATGGGGACATTTTTCAACGGATTACCACCTTGGAAGATGTAATTATGGTGCATGAAAAAAGACTCAAAGCAGACCCCTCTCCCCAGAATAGAGAAAACCTACACAGAGTACAAGCAGATTTGAACAGATATCTACATCTGGAAGAAGAGTTCTGTAGACAAAAGTCAGGGCTACAATGGTTCCAAAATGGGGAAGGTAACACAAAGTTTTTTAACTCTTATGTGAAGGGTAGAAGAAGAAAACTACAAATTAGAAAAATTCAGAATGAAGCAGGTGACTGGTTGACCACACATGAGGATATGGCAAATGAGCCAGTGAGGTTTTTTCAGAATCAGTTCACTGAAAATTCTAACCCTTCCAATTTCAGAATGATAGAGAATATTCCCAGGCTTGTTACAGAAGATCAGAACAGCATGATGGTGGCAATACCAACTGAGAAAGAAGTAAAATAGGTTGTTTTTGGGTTGAATGGAGATAGTTCTAGTGGACCTGATGGCTTTACAGGTAAATTCTACCAAGTATGCTGGGAGATTATTAAGAAAGACATCATAGCAATAGTGAAAGCATTCTTTGTAGGTCAGGAACTCCCCGGATGGGTTACCCACACCAATTTGGTTCTGATACCCAAAAATGAGAATGTGGAAACATTTTCAGATGTTAGGCCAATTAGCCTAAGTAATTTCAGCAACAAAATTATCTCTAGAGTTTTGCATGAGAGACTGATTATATTATTGCCTGGGTTGATTTCAGCTGAACATGCTGGATTTGTCAAAGGAAGAAGCATAGTGGAAAATGTATTACTAACTCAAGAGATAGTAAAAGACATCAGATTGAGGACCAAGATAGCTAATGTAGTGATCAAACTAGACATGACAAAAGACTATGACAGGGTATCTTGGTTGTTTCTGACAAACGTGCTTAGACAATTTGGTTTTTCTGAAGTTATTATTGATATGGTGTTTAGGCTATTATCTAACAACTGGTACTCAGTGTGTAACAATGGACAAGCATGTGGATTCTTCCAGTCCTCTAGGGGGGTCAAATAAGGAGATCCATTATCTCCCACACTATTTATCTTGACTGCTGAAGTGCTTTCGAGGGGGCTAAATGATTTACAAAAAGAACAGGGGTATAAGGGCTATGGCTTACCAAAGTGGAGCACTCCTATAAACCTTCTAGCCTATGCAGATGATACCATTTTGTTCACTACTGCAGAAGAAAAACCATTAAAGATGATAAAGGTTTTGAAAAAGTATGAAGATGTGTCAGGACAGATGACAAATATGAGTAAGTGTGCTTTTTATATTCATGAGAAGACTCCAACGCATATAGTGACAAGAGTGAAACAGATATCAAGAATTAGACAGGGAAGATTCCCATTTATATATCTTGGATGTCCTATTTTTTATAGTAGGAACAAGATATCTCATTATGACTTCATGGTCAAGAAGATTGCAAATAGAATTCACTCCTGGCAAGGAAAGATGTTATCATTTGGGGGGAGAGCAGTCTTAATTACTCATGTATTACATAGTATGCCATTGCATTTGATGTCTGCCCTAGACCCCCCAAAAGGGGTAATCAATCAACTTCACAGAATGTTTAATAGATTCTTTTGGGGAAGTAGTGAAGAAAGCAAGAAGAGACATTGGATAAAGTGGGAAGATATGTGCCTCTCAAAAGAGGAAGGAGGTATTGGATTTAGATCCCTAATTGACATGGATAATGCTTTATTTTGTAAATTATGGTGGCATATTAGAGTCAGACCTACCCTATGGAGCTCATTCATGATTAACAAATACTGTAAGAAACTACATCCTGTAATTGCTACTGCTAGAGGAGCTTCTCAGACTTGGAGAAGAATGCTAACTATTAGAGAACTGGTAGAACATCAGATTTTCTGGCAAATAAAGAATGGAGAATCCAGTTTTTTGTTTGAAAACTGGACATCATTAGGTGCTTTATACTGTTTGTTACCTGGTGTACTGGAGGATGAAGAAATTTAAGTTAGGGAGTTTGCAGACAATCAGGGATGGAGAGAGGACCTACTGGGGCAATACCTACCAGAAAAGATAAGGCATCACATTGTCACCATCATCATCCCACCATATGGCAGAGAGGAACTAGATAAACCTGTGTGGGTTCTGGAGCAAAGTGGGAACTTTACTGTTAAGAGTGCTTGGCACTATATAAGACACCAGGAAGAAAATGAGGACATCTACAAAAAAATGTAGGTCAAAAAGGGTTGTAGAATCTCTATGGATTGTAGAATGGAAGACTACCGGACAACTTTGAAGAAGAAAGGGTCGATGAACTCCGATGAACCAGCTTCGAGACCCCTCATTCGCAATTCCAGATGTGCTTCATTTTGTTTTATGCTGACTTTTTATTTTGATAGTATAGGTTGCTTTATTTTGCTTTTGGACCTGGGTATTTCTTATTGGACCTCTGTTATTTTGCTTTGATATTATAAAATGGCCTTATGACCCTAATCAATTAAAAAAAAAGTTGGTTCTGTGGTAGACGAAGAAGCGATAAAGAAGGTGGCGTCTAGTGAATATGCCAAAACCTCGGCTAGCTATCAGAATATTGGAAAGGAACATATAGGAATATACTTCAAATCATATGCTACTTTTTAAAAAAAAATGATCATCAAGAATTGTGGTGAAATGAATAAGAAAATATAAGGATTTATAGTACATAACCTTATCTTGTATTTCTGCAAAAGTTTGTGGGTTTATAGTACACAACCTTATCTTGCATTTCTGCTAGCTATCAGAATATTGGAAAGGAACATATAGGAATATACTTCAAATCATATGCTAATTTTAAAAAAAAATTGACCATCAAGAATTGTGGTGAAATGGATAATAAAACGTAAGGGTTTATAGTATACAACATTATCTTGCATTTCTGTAAAATTTTGTGGGTTTATAGTACACAACCTTATCTTGCATTTCTGCAAAAGTTTATTTCCACGACTTGAACTCGTGACCTTAGATCATATGGAGACAACTTTACCAACTACTCCAAGGCTCCTCTTCTAACATGCTACATAAATCTCAAAGAATATTAAAAGACTCCTAAATTATATAGGCCTTAAAGTAAACATATTACTCCTATCATAATTGAAACTTACTGCGGCTAATTAATAAGGGAAATTCACACTCTATGAGCATTGAGATAAAATTATTATACCTAATAAAATAATTACACAAATAGCCAGCTTTTTCAGTGAATTTTTGCTTCGACCGAGCAAGGATCAGATTGTTTGATCAAATTTCTTTGACCAAGCAATGAAGTGCTTACAACAAGCACACGTTTGAAGACGCCCATCCTGAAGCTTCCCACCTTCAAAACTATCCCCTTGAAGTCTTTTTGACATATTCACCCCATATTTTTTCATCTTCATAGAGTCTTTCCTTGGTGTCTCGTGGTCTCTCCCCCATCTTGAGTCTCTGTATATATTTATATGGTAAAATTACATTGTATGAACATTAAGATAAATTTATTACATCTTTTGACCTAACTTTTAATATTTACATTAAATGACCCAGTTTTTCACATGCTACATGTTGTTGTTTTCATGAGGGGCTTCGCCGACAGCCTAGATAGCAATTCAAAGAGCTAGATTATTTTGAGAACATGTAATTTTAAGACCTGCTAGGTTCTAAACAGAAATAACAACACCCGAGGTGAATCAAATTGTGAGAGCGTGTGGGTTTAGAGTAATGTGATCTTATTATGGATAGACATTTTAATATTTTTTCATATGTATATATTGTATGTATAAGTTCGTATAATTTTATATAACAACTTTAAAATGTGTATATGCATTTCTTATACATTAGTATACACGTTTATACATTTATGTATAAACTTGTATAAAGTGGTATAAAATTGTATAAAGTGGTATAAAATTATATATCGCGTAAAAATGGGCTATGCGGATGTAATTAAATTTATGGACTATGTAAATGTACATATTTTCTTTAAAGGGAAAATTACATAACACACCAATATTATAGGCCTAATTACGCTCCATGCCTATAGTTTAAATCAATTATGCTCCTTGCCAGTTAATCAAAACTATTGGTATATAGCCTCTCCTTCTCCCATCTATCTCTCTCACCACTCTCCTCCTTCTCTCCCAATCTCGCTAGACACTCTCCTCCCTCTCTCCCCAATCTCGCTCCCCTCTCTTCCCTCTCCCTCCCTCTCGCTGCCTCTTTCCCTCCCTCCATCTCTTTCTCTCCTTTTCTCTAAATACAATTCTCAATTGATATATTTGTATTTGTATATAACATATATGTGTAGCACAAAGAGGAGAGAAAGAGAAATTGTATTCGTTGATACGAATTGTATTTTTTATTTATTGATATGAATTGCATTTGTATTCGTTGATACAATTGAATACAAATTGTATTTCATTAATACGAATTGTATTTGTATTTGTAATATATATAATACAAAGAGGAGATAAAGAGAAATTGTATTCGTTGATACAAATAGTGTTTTCTATTTGTTGATACGAATTGTATTTGTATTCGTTGATACAATTGAATACAAATTGTATTTTGCTTACGAATTGTATTTGTATTCGTTGGTATAATTGAATACAAATTATATTTCATTGATACGAATTATATTTGTATTCATTGATACAATTGTATCCGAAAAAAGAAGAAAAGAGAGAGGAGGGAGGTGAGAATACAAAATACAAAAAGGAAGAGAGACAAAGAGAGAAATAACAATACAAAATACAACGAGGGAAAGAAAAAGTGAAAGAGAAAAGGAGAGAGACAGAGAACGAGAAAGAGAAGTGTGAAAATACAAAATACAAAAGGGGAGGTAAAAATATTAAATACAAAGAAAAAAGAAAGAGAAAGAGGTAAAAGTATTAAATACAAAGAAAAAAGAAAGAGAAAAAGAGAGAAAAAAGAAAGAAAAAGAGAGAAAACAGAAAGAAAAAAGGGAGAGAAAGGCGAGAAAGAAAGAGGAGAGAGAAATAGAAAAAAAACTGAAAAAAAGAGAGAGAGTGAGGCGAGGGATTTTATTTTTTGGCTTGGCATTCAAATAGTTGGTATGGATTGTAATTAGCAAAGTGTTGGTATAAAAGCCCAATTAATTTCAATTGGACTGGTATTTTTAAAATTTCCTCTTCTTTAAAAGGTATATTTTTGAAATTATCCCTTTATATTTGGTGTCCCACACTTTTTCATTTTTAAATACAACACTTTTATTATGTTTCATTGTTAAACTATGGATTATATTTTTGATATGTCTGGCAGCAATTTTCAGAAGTTTCTCTAAAATATGAAGGATAAAAATTAGATAAAATAAATGATTGATCGAGATGCCAATAAATAATAGAATTTGGGAGAAATTGTGTGTATAATGTATAATTGTGTATAAGTTGTATAACAATGTAAAAATGTGTATAAACACCTCTTATACACTATTATACAAGTTTATACATTTACGTATAGTAAGGGTATAAAGTTGTATAAAGATGTATATCGTGTAAAACTGAGCTATTGAGGGTGTAATTATATTAGATGGGCTATGTAAATGTAATTATTTTTCTTAAAACGTATATTTTTGAAATTATCCCAATTAATAAAGCCTATATAGATCATATATTTCCATGGTGCGCATTATTCGCTAGGTCTATATGAAATTGATTTGGAGGCAAATTTAAAATTTAGAATCAGTAAATTAAGAGTTAGTTCAGTTACATGCATGCTTAAGTATAAAAGTAGAGGCACATTCAATGAATTTAAAGCTAGTAGATTAAGAGCTAGTTCATTTATACAGAGTCCAAATTCGATAAATTATTTCCAGAAATAGGAAGAAGATCATCCCCTGACTTAGATACGAAAGTGAAAAAAAATTGAATTTGTGCACCAAGGTGGAAGTAGAAGATGCTAAGTCGCCGACTGGTGGAAGCTTGAGAAAGCTTTGGCTATTTGCTACTATATTATACTAGTAGTTTAAAATGGCTACTCCTGCCAAGAGGAGCATAGTCATATAAGATTCTCAGCATGTTCATGTTACATAAATCCTAATGTTACAAAGAGTGGGAGACACTATAATGGGAAAGGATGATATTTATTCACCTTTTAATACATACTAGTATTATACAACAATACACTTGTTATGCTACCCACAACAGCTCTGGGATCAATTAATCTTGGATGATGTTAACCATCTTCCAATTATTTGGCGATTAGCCACTTACTATGCCAAGAATTAATCTTGGTAAAAACCATGCACCAAGGAGCAACGCCTTTCTCAACCTCATCCCTCGCATATGCTGAGAATACTAGCTTGGAGTTGTAAAAGATGCCAGCAAATACACATCGCAAAATGTAGGAAACAGCTCATTCAAAACTATTAGAATGATGCGATTAATCCCCCATACTTGCTCTCTTGTGTCAAGTTCCATTAAAGGATCAGAGAGGCATTACCAGAATTTCACCAGCTTGCAATTCTAAGAGAGATTATAGGTTCTTCTCTTACTGTGTGCTGTAAGCCTAGCCAACACTCTTTGAACCTCTGCGGGTCATTGGCAGGTCAAGGATAATCAGGAAATAGCATCTTTCTGATTCTCTGATATACTGGATTTCTCCATTCATAAGCTTTAACATTTTTCTGCACATGCTCAGCCCTAGGCCTTCCTGAGTTACCCACCGACTGCTGTGGAACATGTCTTGAACCAATTCAGCAGGAAGCCCTTCACCAGGGCATACAATCCTAATCCAAAAAAAAACAGAGAGAATATTTACTAGTTAAGGTAGTATAGCACACCAAGAAGTGTGCAACTTCTGAAACTTAACCCCTACAACTCAATTTTCTAATACAGGGCAAGAGTTAATTAGAAAAACAAAGTGCAACCTAGGATGCTAGTAACACTGGCAGGATGAATAATTTGTTATACATTTTGGCCCAACTCAGCCTCCAGGAAAGCCAATAAAGTGAGACCTAGGATGCTAGTAAACACCAAACCCAGAAGTATTTGTTTGGGGATACATTTATATCTCCAAGGAAAAATGCTTGGCAGTAATTAAGTACCACATTCGAGCACCATGATAAGGTGTATTAAGATTAAATTTCAAAACCAAAAGATTTTAAGGCTATGCTTCTACTAATTCCTATCGCTGGCTTGAGATTATAGTGTCTTAGTTATGAAGTCCACCAACGTTCTCGTCTATAAGAAGTTGTATTTACGCAGTTCATTAGAAGCTTATACTTCTGCTGTTTCAGTTATAAACTGGAAGAGAAACTTTATAGATGAAGTGTGAGTTTGATGTGGAGCAGATGCTTTTTCCTACTCCAAACACAGGAAAATTAAAGCAGAAAGACAAAAGATGAGCAATGGTAACAAAATAGATACCGCCCTGATCATTTTACCAATGTCAAAATTCACATCTCAAGATTTTTATCTTATCAGCTCTCAACTAATTGCAGTCTTTCTTCTTGCTTGAGCTGGTCAGCTTATAAAACTTAGAACGAAAGCATGAATTAACCTCCTTTACAGCAAAAACGGAGTGAGCTTGAGAAAAAAAAAGTGAAGAGCATTGATGAAACTGAAAGATTTAAAGACTATGCAGATACATAGGATATATATGTGCAGGACAGAACTAGACTAAAAGGTAAGCTACCAGGTGGCACATTCAGAAAAGAAAGAAAGAAAAACTTAACAGAAGACTGTATAAGCTTTCACTTTACAGGTTGAAGCTGCCACTGATGAGACCATGGAAGGCGATAGAAGAACGCAAAAATGATACATATGAGTAGGAGATGAGGTATGAAGAGAGAAGGCAGGGTAAAAGCTAAGCCAAAGAGAAGTGGTACAAGTCTAAAGTGCACCTTTCACTTAAGCTCGTATGTTATCCCCTACTGTAAATTTCTATGACGTCTAAACATACATGAAACTTTTTGTACTCCTCTTGACATTACAGTAGAATTCATTGGGTCATAAATCTCATATTCCGACATGCCTGTTGGAGCAATCAGAAATATTATCAACTAAGTAGCCTACAGAAAACAACCCTGAAATAAATGACTCAAGTAAGCAGCAGATGGCATTCAAATGAAGACGGAAGACTTCTTCAAGAACCATTTAGAGAATCACGGTTGCATGATAGAGGCGAGAGTTATCAATTAATATAGCGCATCTGCCTGTAGATACAGGAAGAGAGGATTATAGAATGTACCTGAGTTCAATATGCACAATAGTTACTCCATCAGATAATGGCTTCATACTTGGTCGAAGTTGGATCTCTACCCACCCGTCAGGTGATGGTGCATAGCGTACCATGTTCAGCAAGAAATCTGCCAAGACTTGTTGAATTCTCACTTGATCACCATACACTGTTAATGTCTTAATTTCCTCTGGTATATCCCGGATTAATTGCACTCCTTTTTCCCTCAGCAATAACATCACTTGGCTAACAACAGCATCTATTACACTCCCAAGAAAAAATTCTTCTTTCTCAAGGGTCAGTGAACTGTTAGAAGATCAAAGGTCAGTCAAATTCTGCAAGGAAAAAGGTTGCTAATTCTACATAGAATTGAAATACATGCCCATAATCCCCTCCCGCAACCTACAGAAGAACACAATAAAGAAGAAGAAAGAAATCCAAAATAGTTAAATTTCACATAGTATAGACACTATGCATGAAATGACTCTAAATAACGAACCTATGTTTGTGTCCCCAAGTAATTAGCATGCGAGTAAGAAGTGAATTACTGATCTACCCCTAGATATTCAAAAGAAAATCTACTATTATACAGAAAGCATTGCCTCGTTCAGTTAGTCTAGATCACTTCACTTCAGTTGGTTCAAGTTAAATTCTGAGCCAACATTGTAGCCAAGCTAGTTTTCGTGCTGAAATAGTAACCATCTAGACATCAAAATATAATGTAACACCTGAGATAAGAATGGGATCATAGGAGAGTAGCTTTGTATACTTTCATCATTAGGATCTCAAGTGCCAGATCATAACTTAGATAAGATAAGCATCTTTTTGGTGAATTTTCTTCTGAATCTATAGTGAAAAATCTGAACCGTGGCTCATATTATAATGTCAATTGCAGCCTGTTGTTCATTTAAAAGAAACTCCCTTGTTTATTACTTTTGACTCCAGAGTTACACTAGAAGATATTATATCATGGATAACTAGCTACTCCCTCTGTTCCATTTTATGTGGCACTCTTTCCTTTTTAGTCAGTTTTCCAAAAAGAATGGAACCTTTTATATTTGGAAACTGTTTAACTTTAAAGCTCCCACTCTATCCTTAATAACATGCTTTTAAAGACACAGGAATGGCACGGCATGTACAAGACCACATGTCCACAAGTTTCAAAAAGTCTTTTCTTTCTTAAACTCCGTGCCCATGAAATGGAGAAAGTGTTAGTTTAAACTATGTTGGTGAACTTCCAAAAATGCTGCCGCACCGTGTCAGTTCCTCCAAAAATGCATAAATCTGGAGGATCTGACAGCACCTGGTGGTATTTTTGGAGGATCCGAGCAACATTGGTTTTGAAAGAGCTTATTAGCAAGCATAATCAAATAAAAAAGACTTACCCATCCTCAATGTTTTCCAGATCAACATCCCTTATGATCTTAGACATCTGCCTCTCACAAGCAGCACTTGTCTCCAGATACTGCTTCTGATTTTCTGTCAAATCTGTGGCCTCCAACAATGAATTTGTAAAGCGTATACCATTAAGAGGACTTTTTATTTCCTGACAAATGTATGCCAACTCTTTCATCTGAGAATAACACTTCTTTTCCTGTTGCCTTTGAACTCTTAGAGCTTGCTGCAATTCGGGACTGGCTATCTGTATGAAACAGAAAGCCCCAATAGTATGGCCCTCCATATTGACTCTCTTGTTTGCAGTCAAAAGAGCTTGCACATATTTCCCATTTCGGTCAAAAAAGGAAAACGGAAACTTGTCTGTATCCTGGCCTCCAATTGCATTATGCAACACAATCATGAACTTTGTCATAGAATCTGGGCCCTTGAGCCGACAACAACTTCCAAAAATCTCACCAACTAACATTTTTCCAACAATCTCCCCTCTGGACCAACCAGTGAGCTTTTCCATGGCAGTGTTCCACTCGGAGCAACAAGTGTTCTCATCTGATGCAAATATGGGAGGGATCAGAGGATTGGGGCTGTGCACAATGGCCTTGTAATCACCTTGGATGTGAATAAACTTGTCCATAACAACTTTTTGCCCAGTAACATCCTGCCCAACAAAGCAGACACCAACAATGTTGTTTGTGTAATCTTTGCTAGAGCAAGCATTAACCACCACAAAAACAGCTTTCTTCAGTTGCTCAGCTCCAAATGTCCTTAACTTTATTTCTACATTCTTATCTTCCTCGCCTGCAGTAGTAGTGCTACAATATTAGTTTCTTTATCTCTTTATTGTCTGTTGCGGGAGTTGAGTAGAAAAAGAGTGGAGTTGATACCAATTATTTCAGTTACAAACTATTCAAGAGTCAACCTATACACACAATACAAAGAGAAGGTTCCCTATAATTAGGAATTAACCTAAATCTGTACCGTACAAGACATGGTTTTGGTGAAGTAAGAAAAGAAGCTAACAGCTTGGTGATAGACTAAAATTCTCTTGTCAGATTGCCGAAGGTGAACAAGTGATCCTGAATGTTATCAGCAAGTCAATCCTCATAACCACTACTATGTACAAATTGTTTTGCAGTAAAAGTTTGTAATTTGAACGCATCCAAATGCCAGATTATACCTAAGGGAACATTCTTTTAAACTGAACTTGTTCTACACCACATCTACCAAAGAAAAGCAAGGATCAAAATAAGCGTCTATCAAATGGCACAAAGTAGAGCGGAATGGATATGAAGGATTCATAAGACGACCCAACTAGTTTGGGATTGAGGTGTAATTGATTGTTTGACTTGGTTTTGTGCATAAAAGCTCTCCATTTAGTCACACACCATGCCTGATCCCTCCAACCCCAACACACACAAAACTAGACTGCATGCTTCAGTTGACAAATTCAACAAGATGAAGTGAACATATGTGAACCAACAATTTTTCCAAGTTTCCAGGATTCAGAGTAAGGAAAATACTAAAAGCCCATGATTTCTTTGCATTCAATTTTCAAACACGAAGAAGAGAAAAGGTAAGATTATTCCACTCATGCAGAGCAAAGAAACTCTACCACTTAAAAACTGTGGTATCATTTGGAAATGAAGAAAACAAATAGACAGGTATAACCTCTTAGAGCATTGAACAGAAGCTTCTCAGCAGTCTCCTGTAATTCTTTGTGCACAAGATCATGAACCAAGGACTTCCCCATTGCTACTTCAACTGATAAACCTGTCAATTCAGCGACCTTTGCGTTCCACCCATTTATGCGACCTTCGACATCAACAGCAAATATGGGAGCTGTTGCAGTCTCTATCAATCTAACCATTTCTCTGGCAACAGAACTCAGTTCATCTATCCCTTGCAACTCCATTTCCCCAAGCTGAGCATGCACAACAGCCTTAGAATTACTTGCCTCAGCATCCTTAAATGAATCTCGCAGAATTAGCTGCAAAGAGTGAATTGCATCCATTTCTGCATTTTCCCATGGTGAGCTCCGACTTTTAACAACTTCCAGAAATGCCTTGAAGGAAGAACGTGGATGCATTCTCTGCCCGTCATCCTTGTCTTCAGGATGATGCTTTGCACCACCCCACTTTATCTCTTTCGCTGTGTGGGAGCGAAACCAAAACAAGAAATCTTTAGAAGTTATATAAGCAACAGCCATACCACAAACTGCATCACCAAGTGAAGCTGCCCCAGGATACCCAGCATCAGCCAAACTGTCAGTACTTAAACCTGTTGAGTCCCCATGGTAAGTCAATAACCACTCCACAATGTCCTTTATCTGAGCTTCAGCTGGTGTGACACCTAATGGATAGTACTTCCCCTGGTAGTATAGAGCAGCACCATCGCACTTCACAAGGTCCATAATACTGGGGCTTTGGGTAACAATCCCCGTAGGTGAGTCTCGAAGGAGCATGTCACATAACAGTGTTTGTGTCCTTAAAACATGTTTCTCAGACAACTGTGATGCCAGTTGCAACTCCATGTTCAATTGGAGTCCAAAGGCCTGCATAAGGAATTCACATGCATACCTAAGAGGGAAAGGAATGCACCGAACAGAAGTGTGGTGTCCAACAACCAAGCCCCATAGCCTCATTGAATTTCGGCCACCCCCCACAGCTTCCTCATCATTTCCATTGATAATAACTGCCAGTGTTAATGAGGCAATAGACCCCATATTTGCCATGTACTGCGCGTGGCAACCATGAGGGGCTCTAAGTGTGGAACCAACTAAACATAAAGGCTGCATCAGTGATTCATCCTGAATAACCCGCACAGGGGTGGAATGGCAGTCCACAATCATTCTTACCCTGTTCTGCTTAAACAAAAACCGTGAAGCTTGAGGAATGTCAGTAGCAGGATAATGCAAACCGATATAGGGCTCTAAATCTGATCTCTTGCTCTCAGCCACTACCTCTCCATGCTCATCCTCATGAAATTTATATACCATAACCCGGTCATACCCGGTTAACTCCCTCACACTCTCAACCACAGTATCACACAAAAGCTTAATGTCCCCACCAGGAAGTGATTGCAAATGAGAAATAGCCCTCACAGCAAGTTTTTGTGACTGCACTGCTCCAGCAATAGATAAAGCAGGGTCCTCTGTCCTAGCAGGCTCCAGATCAATGACAATGCCGACATCAACCCTGTGCAAAATAGCATAAAAGGGCTTTCCAGAATTCTTGGAATGAATCCAAATTGGGTTGAGTAAAGTAATCTCACGTGCCCCAAATGCTCTTTCTAGTAAAACAGAGCTAGAAGGGGTAAAAAGGGTCCTAACATCAGTTCCAATTGTGAGGATCTCAGACTTGTCAAGGCTTGGAACTGATTGTGCAGTTAGACTAAGCATTTCACAGGCATTTTCACTATAAGCTATAACGCGAAAACTAGCCTCATCTACAGCTATCATACAACCAAAAGGCTGAATATGACCCCCTCTTTGGATTTTAGTTAAATAAGCAGTAATTTGCTGTTCAGGGACAGAGTGTGTAGTAGTTTTAACAGACTGTGAATAATCAAAAGACTTGCCAGACTCACCAGATTGTTCAAACACAGCATGAAGCCTAGCATCAGCTGTGTACTGTGCTATGGCTTTGCTTATTGAATCTTTGTAATTCACATTACTTGTACCTGAAGATTGAGCTTGACCTTGAGATGAGTTATGATGGGAATTCTTTGTTCTACTTCCAGAAGCCATTTTCCTCTCCTCCCCACAATTTTTCTTCCTATTACATGGAAAAAGTTGTCAATTTTATAACCCTAGAAGAGATTTGAGTTGAAAAAAAACGACTTTTGGGAAGTCCTAACAGATGTGTGTAAGCTGAAAAAAGATTGAATTTTTGGTTGAATTCAGAAATGGGGTTGTGACAATTTTATACTAGTAGTGAGTAATATGGTGGACCTGTTTGGCCTCTTGAGTATTATTTGTTTTTTTCAGGAATAATTTTTTACTTTATTGAATTTTACATTTCAAAAACTGCTTATACCTTATTTTCTAACTCTACTTTTAACTCCAAATTAGAAAAGTGTTCTCTTCTTTTAACTTCATAAATTTCAAATAAAATAAAAAAAATATTTGACATCTATTGCCAAACGCCTACTGAATTTTCGTGAAAGATTTTCAAGAAATTTAAGGGAATATGCTACAGAAGCAAAAAAGAAATGTCCGTTTTTGTTTGATGAGAAAATAGCGAGAGGGGGGGGGGGGGGGGGGGGGGTCTATTTTTGTTTGACTCATTACTTTAATTGGGGGTGAATCTTTACTTTTCTGCTGTAAAATAAAACTTGTTATTCTGCTGTGAATTTATTAGATTAATTAATATTCAGAGGTGGAAACATGTGTGGATATGGTGAAATGGAAGTGTGTTGTCAATAAAAGCAGGGTGTTTTCAGTGGCTGAGAATTCATGTTTTGGACCTGGCCACGTGGGAAATATAAGATTGACCATTTTAAGAAATAAATATCAAAATGATACCGCGTTCTATGTTTGGGCTATTTCTAAGAATTGCGAATCCTTTGGAAATAGTAATGACAGCAGTAATTTATTGATGTTCCATCTATCTAAGAAAGAAAAGAAAAAAGAAGCGAAAAGAAGAAGATAAAAAGATGAAAAGGATCATAATGCAATTGGTGGGGGCAAAGTGATGAGTATTCCCTTTCATATCACATTGCCCCTCCCACGTGAAGGCTAGTACTATTATTGACACCCAATTCCCCTCTTGTCCAATGCTCCAAATGAAACCAACACCCAACATGGCTGTGTTAGCCATGAACCTTTATTAAAAGAAGATGAGCTTACAAATACACCTACTATGGTCTATGGGTGCTTTACCAATTAAATGCATGCATTCGGAAACTTTAAAACAAAATAACATAGAAATATTTACGGAACTTTGTCCTAGGCCTTGGGTACATACACATTTATACGTTCACTATAATTTAACAGGTTAATAGCATGTTACTAACCACTTTTCAGGTTATTGACCCATGCTAATTACGACTGCCATCTATTCAAATCTTAATCACAGTGAAGCCTTTCATGTAACTACTAAAAAAAAAATTATGCAAGGTGCAAACGGTCCACAGACAACGGAATGAAGCATCTCCTTGTAAAGACATTTGATATCAGGTACAACAATGGAATGTCTTATTTCTTTATGACATAAAATGAGGGAAAACAAACACTTGCGTCGTGGAACTAAGAATTGATCATAAATGATAACTGAGAGCTGTCTCGTAAGAATCTCCCTAAGAACTTATAAAATGAAAAGCTCATCAGAGGAGCCCTTAGGAGTAGTACAAACACATGAACAAACCACTCACACACAACAAATGGCTAACCAAATAGTTTGAATGAAAACTATAGATTGGGAGCAGCCAACTTTCTGCCTGTTGTTATGGGGAGACTCTTCACTTTGTGTAGAGGACATCTTCCCATGGGTGACGGTACAGAGGTTGCTTCAATCTCTTCTGGTCAAATGTGTGCCTGACATTCCAAAAGGTACAGGTCAATCGTTAAGGAATTAGAATGAGCTGTCATAAGCAAAAATTACTGACATGAATCTAAAATGGTGTTTAAGCAATCATCATGCAACTCACCCTATAAGCCCAATTGAACGAGCCAGCACGAAAAGTCCATTGAGGTAACCAATCTCCACTATTTCATCAATTTCTGGCTTGGTGAACATTCCACTGCCCGCAAGGAGATCCAAGAAGAGGGATCCAATGGCACCATCAACGTTGAGGACTAGGTTGTTTGCCTTTGAGAGCGTGTAAGTTTCAACCTGAACAGCATATTCCATGTACTTAACAGAAGGGAAATTTTCCCTAGCATAACGCTGCAGTAGTTCCACTCTCTTATCTCTGTTGTCGCCTCTCTTAATCCTGTCATACAGGTAGATGTGGTACGTCAAATAGAGTCTAGATGCATGCTAACCCTACAAGTTCAAAAGATTTTCCAGTACGTCGTTTGCTTCTTCAACTCAAGGAACAATTCTAGGATATAATCAAGAAGCTACAACATATGCTACCTGTGGCCAATTCCTGGCACTCGAATTCCCTTCTTCTTCATACTTTCCACGAACTCATATGGAGTAAGACCCTGCAAATACAAAGCATTCGAAAATATCTATTCATCTGGACACAAAAGAGACCAGTGGGAACTGTGTGGCTTAGGGAATGCTCATAAATCACAACCCTTACCTTGTCATAAGCATCCTTGAAGTACCGGGCGGCATCATCAATAGCACCACCAAATCGTGGACCAATAGTCAGCAATCCTATTAAGAGCCACATTATTCCAGTGCTGATCGAAAAATAAACACATATCTAGAAACCGCAAATTGTAACATACCAGAAACAAGACAGGAAACCAGATCTTTTCCAGCCCTGGCAGTTACAATGGAATTGTGTGCACCAGAGACACAAGGACCATGGTCAGCACACAACATGACGCAGATCTGCCAAGAAATCAACCATGCAAAGCATATTAAGGTTTAGAAACAGAATGATAGCCATTGCAGAAACAGATAGTTAAAAATAAGTGTTTATAACCTATTGAAAGAGTGATAGAGTTGCAACCATTAAAAACTTACCTCAATAAAACGTGTGCAATAACGTGGTAGGCTACGTTTGAACCACAAGAGGGATATTACATCACCAACACCAAGTCCCTGCTCCACAATGGATGACATAGGTACGCCAGCATAGCAAGGCTCTTCACCTGTGAACAGAAATTGATTTTGTAGACACAATCAGCATCATTTCCGATTCTTATTTATCCACCAGAAAAACAAATTGATCATTGATAGGAAATACGCAAATCCAACTATACCTCTATCGTCAGATATTGTGGAAATAATATGAGTTGGGGCCCGAACTTTCCCACTCTTAATTGCCGTGCTAAGATCCTCAGGTATTTGAGGAGGTGTAATTTCCTTTACAGGAGTAGTGTTTCCCGCTTCAACCTACCAAAACAAATATGCAGTGGTGTTAGAACTAATAGCGGAGTAAAAGGCATAAACAAGCAATCTCTGCTGAATATCAAGAGACTCACTAGCTTTTCAAATGCATCTTTGATTGCTCCTTCAAAAGCTTCATAGGAGGTTGGAACTACAGCTCCAGCGTCTCTGAGTGCTTGATTCTTTGCTTGTGCAGACTCCATTTCACCACCACTCTTTGCCCCCTATTTGACAAAGATCCATGCAAAGTTAGACTTCATGTGCAAAGACTATACTGTCCAGCAGTTTCGTCAAAACATCTCTCGATCTTTGCGAGAGACAACTAGCAACATGTTTCTAGGAACTGCAGAAATCAAGGGAAACAAAGCTCACCGCATGACCAAATTGTACTTCTGACTTGAAGAGTGTAGCGCAAGTTCCACTAACCCAGGCAACAACAGGCTTGTTGATTTTTCCCTGCTTCAAGGCTTCAACCAAGGAATATTCATCTCGGCCTCCAAGTTCCCCGAGAACAACCACCATTTTTACCTAAGTATACCAAAAACATTATCAAAAGAAAGTGAAGAACCAGTAATTGAAAAAGTGGTGATGGAAGCAGGAAATACATCAAGATATCAAAACATCAGTTGCTTATGCACCATTGAGATTCTAGTTATATCAATACAGTGGAATTACATCAACCTTGAATCATAAATATTAATGGTGAACATTAGGAAGAAAGGAGTGTGTTGTGTGTGTGTGGAAAGGGACAAACTTTTGCTACTTGGTTGGAATGTTAGCTTTATGATCATAAAGCTAAAAAGTGGCTTCTTTCTAGGCATGTACGGGGGATTAGAATTTAGAAGAATTTAAACAACTATAAACAATCAGGATATCTTAAAGCAACAAGACTGAGAGCCTGAAAATAACTTGATGAAATTACAAGGAGAATGTAGCCTATACGAATGAATTACCTGTGGAATATTGTTGAAGCGCAAAACGTGATCAGAAAGGGTAGAGCCAGGGAAAACATCTCCACCAATTGCAATTCCTGCATAGACCAAAATTCACTCATATTCTATTTCTCAATAAAACCAACATAAACATGCTCCAATAAGATGGATTCAGAATTCTGAATGCCCAACCTTCATAAATTCCATCAGTGACACGAGCAATTGTATTGTATAATTCATTAGACATACCACCCTGTACATCAAAAGAAAAGTTATTATTCTTGAAACATGAAATTGTTATTTCCAAACTATCAAGCTTCATATATTAGAGTGAGGTCACAGCTTCATGCATTAAAGTTTGGTAAAAGGGATGTTTGAATGGCTGCATACATTAAAGTTAGGTAAAGATATGTTTCTGATAGTAGTTTAGATTAGATCGAAGTATCTCATAAGTATTTTCTTATCTTAAATGCACTCTAGGAGATAATAAAGTAGAAAGTAGGCGGGGACAAAATGTTGCAGGTGTATTGATTAGATCTCTCTCTAATATTTATGAAAATATCAAGATGAAACAGGCTCTAAGAATCACTCACAGATTTTGAGACAAAGCCCACAGATCCAGGTCGGTAAAGTTTGCACTGAATAATGTTATCAATTGTTCCAGCAGTATCACCAATCTTAAAAGCACCAGCTTGAATACCTCCAACAGTAGCTGGACCAATAACCACCTGAGGAAGATCACCATATTAAACACCATAAAATTTGGAAATTAACAAAGGCAGAAAAAGAGTGAGGTAGTGTTATTGACCCCCTAAATGCTCCAGTTGATGATCTGTTAAGAGCTCATTCTACCATTTCCTTATTATATCTTTAAGAAAGATAAAATTTGTGACAGGGGAAGGGGGAATTCATTGACTCCAGGAGAGGAAACCATGAAATGTGAGAGAAGCAATTGATAATTTCTTCAGTTTATTATCCACATGCTTATCCTATACTTGATTATACATCATCATTCAAAATATAACCCCCACTCCCAACAAAATAGTAATGAACGTGAGACAGAAACCTGATTGATATGACATAATATTACCTTATTGTTTGCCTTTGCATAAGCAATCAGCTGCTTAGCGTCTGACTCAGGAACACCTTCAGCTATAATAGCCGCAACTTTGATGGTTGGCTGTTTAAGAGCCGACATGGAGGAAGCAGCAGCACTGCAAATGAAAAAGACAGTAAAGAAGAGACACAACAAATCCTTTTCAGCTTCAGGTTTTCACTTCGAGAAAAAACACAATTTAAGGCAGACAGCACAACAAGAACAGTGACTAGTACCAACCTTCTGAAAGACGCAAAGTTTATGAAAACATCAGCCGTGGGATGTGCAGCACAGGCGGCTTCAATGCTGAATGAGTAAAATGTAGGATATAATCAGTGGAAGTGATAAGACACCATGTTCACCAAATAGAAACCAGTAGTACAAAGGTATGTGAAGACAACATAGTTCAAATATATCTGCCAGAAATATGACATATCTGGTGGTTGTAGAAAGTGTCATAATGAAGGCATTTTTTTACTAACTGAAGTAATTCAAGCTGAGAAAATGTGAAAACACATTTTTCTATATCTTTTACTAACTGAAGTAATTCAAACTGAGAAAATTTAACAACACATTTGTTTGCATGTCTGCCTACGTTGCACATCATTCTAAGTGACTCAAAAGTATGAACCAATAAGTTAAATAGTTAGCACATGATACTATCACATAAGTATAACCAGGAACTCAATTGCTAAAATTGGAAGCAGCGAGCTAAATATATTTTCATACTTGAAGGGACCAACAAGAAAGAAGACCACATTGAGAAAGACTACTAACAGACACCCTTTAGAGATCCAAATGAAAAGGGTCAAAATAAAATGGAAATATAACCAATGATTGAAAAAAGGACGCACGTTGAGTGTACTGGGATTGCAATTTCCTCCTGACCAAAGAAAAGTTTCTGGAATCCCTCAGAACCAGGATTAATAATTCCAGCAACAGATGGCGTTTCCCTCCCTGAAAATTTGTAAAGTACAAAATTAACAATAACCAACACGTTGAAAGTTACAAGATTATTGTGTGCATATTTTCCGGTAAATCAATTGAGAACCATAAGCGTAGTACGAACCACAAAGGAAATCAAAATCAAGCATCCGTTGAATAGGAAGCTGCTTGTAGTTGTAGAACAAAGCTTGTGTAGTCTTGGAGAAAAGTTGCCCAGTAGCCATTTTGCCCAAGTCAATTGAGATCTCTGCAAAGTTACAATGTCAGCACCATCCATGGACAGATAATTTCTTGCATATGACACAGAGCTATTTAATTTTGAGACAGAAGGACAAAACGAATACATCAATATATAACTATTGAGCTGACAGTGCAACATTGCATCATACAGCCATTCGAATGGCAATGTGTATCCAAGTACTGATATGTGAAATGGTATATGAATTAGTTAGGGAAAACAAAAAGGTATATTATTGAAGCAGCAACATTTCAAAACAAATAAGATCACAAGGAACAAAAAAGGAATAAGAAAGCTGATTCTTTAGTCATAACAAGTTTGTGTAAATCTTTCGTTCCAAAAGAGAACAAACACAAATGAAGCGTGAATTCAATCAAACAAAAAGAGGTGTAACATATAAGCAAAGGAAACTGGTTGTGGAAAGAAGCAATGAGAAGGTGAGTGGAAAATTGATAGTGGAATCCAAACTGCAATATATATCAAATCAACTAGACCTCTAAAATTAGTCAGGGTAGGGTATATGGATCCAAATTACACTGACAGTATCAGATCTTTAATACGTAAACCAAATCAAAAGAGTTGCAGACTTGTTTCAAAGCAGATCCAATATTTCAAAGACGCAGAAGAACAAATAAAAGCATATATATACAACCTCGGAAATATCGAAACAATTGAAGATCGGAAACTCCAAAGATAAATAGAAGGGAAAAAAAGAAGAGATAATCAAAATGTACCTAGATGAAGAAATGGGAGCTCCCCTCAGACACGAAGTGAGTGAATGCGGTAGCTGGTTGGAGAATGTTGGAGAGAATTAGATGAATCTCTCTATATATACACACACACATACATACATAGAAGGAGTATTAATGGTACAGGGATGGAATTGGCACACAGACATTATAGTAGTACCAGTAGGCAGTAGCTAACCAAGAAAGAAAAAAAAAAGAATTATGAGGTGGCATCAGGCAGTTAGTTCATGGATAATTCAATTCATCTTCTTTTCCTCATTTTATTATTAGGGATAATTTCAGATACCCCTCACGTTTAGCCTTATTACACTTACTTCCTTTGTGGTTTCAGATATTACACTCACTTACCTTATTTTGAATTTCTTATAACAAAACTTGTTTTAATGATAATCTTTTAATAACATTCCAAAACTACCCTTTTATGACATTAATTATTTCATACTCCTAATCTCTTTTTTATAATGAGAAAATACTCTTAACATAAATATACCACAAAAGATTTATTGTCATTGTATATATAATAATACCAGTGCAGTAATGCCCATGTTGTGCACGAACCCAACGATTAAGGATAATTTTTGAAATTGTTTTAGATGTTTTAATTTTTTCAATATTTTTCTATGAATAAAAAAGAAACCTTCCTACTAAAAATATGGGGAAAAATTAATTCTTCATTCGCTTCCTATTTAAATAAGCTTAATTGGGCATATTTTAGAAAACAAAATTTTTGATACATAAATCATGAACACTATTATTTCCTTCGTGTCAATTTGTTTGTCGTACTATTTTTTTAATCCGTTTCAAAAATAATTATTTTTTTAATAGCTTTTTAATTCTAATTTTCTATTTAACATGTTTAAGAGTACAAGATATAAAGATATTTTTAATACATTCTACATATTTTTAATTTAAAATTACATGATTAATTATTTTTTGTTTTTCTAAACTATGTGTCAATTCAAAATCAAATAAACAAATTAAAATAAAAAATAAGTTACAATGCTTGTTATACCATTGAGATTAGTATTTCAAAAGATTTTATATATTTAATTCAAGCTTCTCCAAAAATAGAGAAAGCACATGCAATAACATCATTACTCAATAATGGTAAACATAATGACATGAAATTATAGCGTAAGAAAGAACATGATGACATAAGCAAAGGGTATGTTGGCCAAGGGATCAACACACTTATACGGCCAGCCACGGTAAAAGAATTTTTGGACCAATAATATCACATTATTTTAATACATTTACAAAGTTAACCTCATGGGCCCATATTTAAAAGACGGGACATTCTTGGCATTTGAGCAGAAAATGTAATTTTTTTGGACATTTGTGGCTACAAACAATTACTACAGGCCCAGAGAACAACTAAGTGATGCACAAAAGTAAGCCCAAATAAATAGAAATGCCCTCAAAATAATTGTTATGACCATAAGCTGATACTTTGATGGAGACGTGCTTCTACGAGAACAACTAAGTGATGCACAAAAGTAAGCCCAAATAGACAGAAATGCCCTCAAAATAATTGTTATGACCATAAGCTGATACGTTGATGGAGACGTGCTTCTACTGTCACTTATAGAACAAGAGAATATTTGATTTTTTCTAGCTTTAGTTTGAATTCATAAAACAAACCAACCTATAAAAATAACTAAATTATATTTTAAAATCTAAAGAAACCGCAAAAAATTATAAATATTAATCGATGGGTAAATCATTTTTGGGTTAAAACAAAATATGCATCAAGTTTATACTTGGCATATAAACATCACTTCATTCCATTTAATATGTGATAATACATTTTAGTTTGATAATATTTTGAATTATTAAAGATAAATAATATATTGTACTTAAGTTTAATTATTAGTTTTATTTTGAATTTAAAGATAATTTTGAATTTAAATAAAATACGCATCCACTTTTTAGTTTTATTTCTCAAATACTAAATTGTACTTAAGTTAAATTATTAACAAATTCTTATATATTACTGAAAATACCGATATGTTACATGAAAAAAATTATATCTAAAATTCAATATATTTGAATAGTAGCAATTAGCAAGTTGTGTAGTTTACAAGATTATAAAATAAATGCATTGAGCGAATGATGGTGTAAAGAACTGAAGATGAGCAATTTAGTTGGAATATTTCTGGTCTAAAATTATATACTTGATTATTTTTGTCCCAAAATTTAGTATTCAATAATTAATGTCACAAAAGGGCAACTTTAGAATATTGGACAAGTTTTTTCATTAAAACAAATTGTTACAAAATAATTAAAATAAGAGAGGTGGATATAATATCTGAAACCACAAAGAAATTGAGTGTTATAAGACTAGAAGAGAGTTCTCTGAAACTATCCCTTATTATTATCAAAAACAAACTACTGTAGCTCCGGTTGTTGAAATTTTACCAAAGTCTTCCACTTGACATCAGAGGTGCGCATTGTAAGGTAGGTATTCATAACTTTGATTCCCTAATTTTTTTATTCTATTGTTTGTTATTTTAAAGTTCGATTTTTATATTTTATGGTATAATAAATTATAATTTTTGTTTTTCAAAAAAATATTTCAATTATATCATACTGATACCTTTACCTATGTAATTCAAAAGAAAGTTTAAGTAATTCTCTTTGTTAATCAATTAGACAAAAATGGTATTTCAATCAAGGTAGAGGGAATTTCCAAGTTTCAATGTTTAATTAATTAGTTTTGTAATAATACTAATTTATATATTTGCAAGTATTATAATAATATACATATATGAATTATAAATGTAATTATATACTTCGATACGATATTCTATATTTTAGTATTATTTATAAGTACCAAATATCGTATCGAATTTAAAAATAAAATAAAAATATAGATATCAAATAGCATAATATCAAAATCACAATATTAAAATTTAAAATTTAAAATTTTAATATGATATTCGATAGTTACCATACCATGCTCACTTCTACTTGACATAATAAATCGGACTTGTGTAAAGAGAATGTATTATTACTAGCTTTTGGCCATTCATTTTGTTTAGACTTGATGAAATGAGTTTTAAAAGTTTGTTCAAGGTTAGGGAGAGGAGGGCTCGGGACCTTGATCAAGTTAAGTGCATCAAGGATGAGGATGATAAAATTTTGGTGGAGGAGGGCCTCATTAGGAAGAGATGACAGACTTACTTTCATAAACTCTTGAACGATGAAGGCGATAAGAGCATTGTACTGGGGGATCTAGAGCGCTCGGTGGAGCGTTGTGACTATAACTATTGTAGGCGTTTTAAGGTGGAAGAGGTTATAGGTGTTATCCGTAGGATGCATAAGGGTAGAGCGACTGGGCCAGATGAGATTCCAGTGGATTTTTGGAAGTGTACTGGCGGGGCAGGGATGGAATGACTGACTGGGTTGTTTAATGTCATTTTCAGGACGGCAAATATGCCTGGGGCCTTGAGATACAGTACGTTGATTCCTTTGTACAAGAACAAGGGTGACATCCAGGATTGCAATAATTATAGGGGTATCAAGTTGTTGAGTCACACCATGAAGGTTTGGGAGAGGGTTGTGGAGTCGAGGTTAAGAAGAATTATGACTATTTTTGAGAATCAGTTCGGATTCATGCCAGGACGATCGACTACAGAGGCTATTCATCTCGTGAGAAGATTGGTGGAGCAGTACAGGGAGAGGAAGAAGGATCTACATATGGTGTTTATTGATCTAGAAAAGGCGTATGATAGAGTTTCCAGGGAGGTTCTTTGGAGATGCTTGGAGGCTACGGGTGTACCTGTGGCGTACACTAGGTTGGTCAAAGACATGTACGATGGTGCTCAGACTCGTGTTAGGACGGCGGGGGGGAGGGATTCCGAGCAATTCCCCGTAGTGATGGAATTGCACCAGGGATCGTTTCTTAGTCCTTTTTTATTTGCCCTTGTGGTGGATGTGTTGACGCGACAAATTCAAGGAGAGGTGCCCTGGTGTATGTTATTTGCCGACGACGTAGTTTTGATTGAGGAGACCCGCAAAGGAGTTAATGACAAGTTAGAGGTTTGGAGACAGACCCTGGAGTCTAAAGAGTTTAGGTTGAGTAGGACCAAGACAGAATATGTGGAGTGCAAGTTCAGTGAGGTGTCACCCGAAACCGTCGTTGAAGTGAGGCTTGACTCGCATGCCATCCAAAAGAGAAGTAGCTTCAAGTACCTAGGTTCTATTATCCAGAGTGATGGTGAGATTGACGAGGATGTGATCCATCATATTGGTGCAGGGTGAATGAAATGGCGACTGACATCCGGGGTTTTGTGTGACAAGAAGGTGCCTCTTAAACTGAAAGGCAAGTTCTACAGAGTAGCAGTTAGACCGGCTATGTTGTATGGGGCAGAGTGTTGGCCGGTCAAGAATTCTCGTGTTCAGAAGATGAAGGTGGCTGAGATGAGGATGTTCCGTTGGATGTGTGGGTTTACGAGGAGGGATAGGATTAGGAATATGGATACTCGAAATGAGGTAGGCGTGTCTTCGGTGGAAGACAAGATGTGGGAAGTGAGGTTGAGATGGTTCGGGCATGTTATGAGGAGATGCGAGGAGGCCCCTGTGTGGCGGTGTGAGAGGCTGGCTATGGATGGATTTAAGAGAGGTCGAGGTAGACCTAAGAAATATTGGGAAGAGGTGATTAGGCAGGATTTGGTGCAGTTGCAGCTTACCGAGGACATGACCTTAGATAGGAAGGTGTGGAGGGCGCGGATTAGGGTAGAAGGTTAGTAGGTAGGTTGGCTTCATAGTAGGGAGGTGTGCAGTGTCTTATGGCCCGTTTTGGTAAAGTGTCCCTTGTAGTTTTGTTTCACCTGCTTCAGATATTTTGCTAGTGCTTCGTGTAGTTAGACTATAGTAGTACTTTGATGTTTTTGTTGTGTGATTATATACTGCTTTGTTTATTTGGATATATATCTTGGATTTTGTGAGCCGAGGGTCTACCGTAAATAGCCTCTTTACTTCACCTTTGGGGTAAAGATATGGTCTGCGTACATTTTACCCTCCCCAGACCCCATTTTGTGGGAATTTACTGGGTATGTTGTTGTTGTTGTTGTTGTTGTTGTTGTTGTTGTTGTTGAAATTTGAAGTTATGTTTGAACATGTGTTTTACTTGAATTTTGTGAGTAGAATTAAAATTTTACTCAAAAACTGATTTGACTTAATTTTTGAAAGTTAATTTTTTTTTGAAGATAATTTTTTAAAAACTGACCAAATTTTATGAACAAACAATGTTTTCAATATTTTCTTCTTGAAAATATGTGGCTAAATGGGAGTAACTCTTTTCCAATTAAGCTTTCAATGATTGCTTATTTTTAGAATTTTTTTGTCAAAATAAATCTTTTAAAGAATTATTTTGTGTTTACTCAATCAATTTAAAAATATCTTTTTTCAATATTTAATAAACAATTTTTATTTGGCTAATTATTTTGAAAAATGCTTTTCTTTTCAGTATTCGATAAGCACATTATATTTAGTCAATCATTTTAAAACGTAATCTTTGAGTATCAAATTACGAAACAAGATAATAGTACTATTTAAATAGATAAATAATTTTAAATATTTATTATATTAGTTTTTATTTAATTTAAATGTAAAAAAATTTAAAGTTAGTCAAATAAATATAGTTAAACCAAAATAATAATATTGAATACATTACTTATTTTCAAATGATGATTTAAAATATACTAAAATACATCATCTCTAGTATAAACTAAAAATCAATTTAAAGAAGGAGAAAAGGAGTAGAAAAAAAACAGATGGATGTATATCTATTTAAGAGACAAATGAGTCAAATTAATGAGGAGTAATTTGATAAATAAAATTTGTTTAATAATTAAATTTTTGTCTTAAAAAAATTACTCTTTCGGCCTCTACTTAAATTTGTAACTTCGTTACTAGAACAAAAATATTGTTGTTGTTATTGCTCGAACATATTCTTTTTCTTTCTCTGTTTTTCTGCCCAACACCTTAAATCAAAAAAAAAAAAAATTTAAAAAGAAACAATAATTTTAGTTTTAAAGAAATTTGGACAAACATGCTATTAACTCTAAAATAGTGATAATTATTGAAGATTATATAAAAGATAAGAATATACTCTTACCCATTGTGAGATATTTAATGGAAAAGTTAAGCGACATGAAAAATATAGTCTCTATATTTACTCAAAGTAGTAATACTTTTAAAAAATTATGATACGTAACAATAGTTTGGATTTAATAGCAAATACAATCAATACACATATCTCTTTATTTCAAGTTTGAAATACAAGTGTATCTCATAAAATACAATAAAATATAACTAATTTTTGGTGGGAGTTGGAGTGATTTTTGGTGATGATACAAATTTATTTCATAAAATACAAATGTCGTGTAATGAAAATATAATGGCATAGATACAATGCATTTTACTTGCTCGTGAATATAGTATATTCTGCCACATTTTGATGCTATATTTTGTAAATACATAAATTATCATAATATTTCATAATTAGAGACGAAACTATCCCTGTATATGAAAATTCCTCTTTAATGCCTTCACATCCACTCAATTACTCCTCAGTAAGTGTAGAGTAACATAAAATGAAAAATAAATGTTGGATAGCATAACATCAAGAATGATTCTAACTTAATTAAGTATTATAAGGTGTCATGTGTTATAGGAACAGAACAAAAGAAATAGTACTACTATATACACTTGGTGTGCTTCAAGAGGTTAAGGTCGCCAGATTTGAATCCCAGTAGCTTTTTTGTACCTGAATTAATAATGTGCATCCATTATTATACTCGACTTATATATAGTTGAACAAATTTTGAAAAAGGAGTAATGTTAGTATTTATTGAAAACAGAAAAATACTACTACTATTTTATATTAACTCACTTAAAAAATAGGGAATGGCTAAAACAAGCAAGTTGTGGGGGGCTGGGTGGGGTTAGGTAGATCGGAAGGTTGGCTTCTACTGATTCTTGACAAAAATGACGGGCGGCCTAATTTTTTCTATTTTACTTTGGCTGTTCTTTTTTGACCATCAAGTTTTCGCTCTTTTACTTACTACCTACTATAAACATTTTAGTAGTGCTTTTTGAATATTTATTAGGTGAAAATAATAAGTATAGTATAATTTATATTCATAGGAGTATTTTGTTTTGCCTCAACTTATTCAAATTCCAAAAATAATAGTTTAAATTGCCAGAAAAGAAAAAAAGGAGAGAATGAACTAGTAAGTAGAATTAATCTACAATTATTATAAAATAATAAAACAAGAAAAATAATATGATAGAGAAAGATTATTATTTTTCTTGAGGAATAATTATAAAATAATTCTATTTATGAGGGGAAAAAAATAGTTTAACCCAAAGTAACTGATCCTAACTTTTTTTAAAAATATGTGAATTTTTTCTTACCAATATAATAAAATGACTTTTTTATAGTCGAAATAAAGATAAAGTGATTTTTTTTAATAATTTTTTTCTTTATTTATTTCATTATTGGAAATGTATCTCTCAACCAATTTGTTTGTTGATTCAACAAAGAGTTGTATATTAATTCTGAGAATATTAATGATAGATAAAAATAGATCGATGTATAATCAAAAAAATAAATAGACATTCATAATAATATATAAAATATATTTATAACAATAATTGTTAGTGTAATATACCACAATAATTAAATTACAGTTGAAAATAAAATGAACAAAATTGAATAAATATAATTCAGGCTGAGGCGCAAATATCTCGCTCTCTTTAAGGAGATTCAAGACCACTGCGGCATAATCTACACCTATCCAGCAGTATATCTCTTGACTTGTCTCCTCCAAAATACAACAGCCCAACAAACGTCGTATAACTCAAGCAACCTCAGATTAGTTGAAGAGTCCAAAGCTCCACCATAAGAACACCTTCCTTCAACATATAATTACTCTCTTTGTATAGTGAATATAGTTGAAGACTTAGAATGTTTTCTTTGTCTCAACTCTCTCTTTCACTACTACACACTATAATATTTTCCCACACTTATCATATTTCATCTCTTTTCACTATATTTTTTGTACACAATACAATGCAAGACCACCACTATTTATAGGTGAAGAATTCTTTCTTGTAATGAATATGAAGAATGTGGGTAGTAAAGTGGGTACATGAATAACTTAGAGGTTACATGAGTTACGTACAAGGTATAATGAGGTAGAATAATGATGAATAATAAGTTAGTGGTTATAAAAGTTACAAAAAACTAATGACCACATTATCCACATTATGTCTACTAATTATCATGCACTTAATATTTTTTATTTTTAATATTAAAATGCACAATAACACCAACAATAACTAAATAGACGGTGCCATGTAATGATTCATTCCACTATCTGAGTATGTAAATTACACCTCTAACAGATTATAGCCTAATGGAAAGATCGTTACGTTGTAAAGTGCACATTCAATAAAATAAATTAGGGAGAGAAGAGAGGGGTATATATATATATATATATATATATATATATATATATATATATGTATGTATATTTTAACAATTTCATGAACCTATTCATGTTACGTATATACCCATTATAAGTCCGTAAAGAACATTTTTTCAATAGTCCTGTACTAATTTTCATGCATTTTATATGAATCTTTGAATTAAGAAGCTTATATGCACCATAAGGTATAACTTTCATATCCTTTTACTAATTTGTTAAAGAGGAAACATATTAGGCGTAGTAGAATGGGCGAATTAAGAGGTTATTTGGCTAAGTGTATAAGTTGGTCAAAAATGATTTATAAGTATTCTTTGACTTAATAAACACTTAAATGCTTATAAGCCAAGTATTTATTAGATCAAGAGTCATAAAGTTGGTCACCCTCCCTCCCCCGTCCCCCACCCCCTTCAATTATAACTTTTCAGCTTATAAATACTTTTAATTTGATCAAAACATTTATTTTATACTTAAAATAGTGTCCTCTAATTCGTAAAATAGATTTTTCAAAATAATTTTTTTAATTTTTCTCTTCATTCCATATTCGTCGTTCCTCATTTTCTTTTTGAAGGAACTTTTAAATTTATATGTTTTTGGTAAATAAAATTAATTGTATTTTGAGTTTATCAAAGTCAACATTTGGTCAAGACGATTCCAACATGTCTGAAATGTATTTTATGATCGATTTGCTTTATTAATAGTCCATTATTTGCTCAGCCACAATGAAATGTGAAATTAGTTCAGAATATTTTTTGAGCTCTGTCTCTCGATATTGCTACTATAGGTGCACATTCAAGGTATGAAAAGTGGTAAAAAAATTCTATATCATATCATTATCAGTTATATTTTCACCATATAATTTCAATTGAGAAATAAGTCTAAACATTAAAGAATTAAATTCACAGATATAATTTCAATTGATCCAATCAAAACGTGTTTGTGGAAGGACGACCCATCTTTGGGTGGTCATATCTATCTTTCAAATTACTCTATAATATAAGAGGATCTATAATAGAGTAGAAAATTCGGGTCCGCCCATAATGAGTGCTTTATGGCTCATTAGGATAATTAAGTTAACCCTAATATTTTTTATATAAGCAACTTATGGTATTCAATTAAATGTACTGAACACAATATTTTTTACACATTATTCTCGCTCAATCAATTAGTATTTAGACTGTGGGATAAGAGGCTTGATTCAACATATCGTAACTATCACCATCGACCAATGATTTCAACCGTGATTCAACCAAGTCTTTCGCTTTTGCTACATGAAGAATAAGTAAGTTCTCATTTTATGATTTATGTATTATCTAATTAGTTTAGATTAATATGATATATAATCCTTCATTGATTTCAAGAGCCATAAGTTAGTTTTCTGGTCCAAAAATATAAAATTATTTTTGATTTTTGTGAATTAAAAATAACATTTCTATATTTTTACTATGTGCAATTGAATATGATAAATTAATTTTATGACACCGATTTAGAAAAAAAGTTATGAATTGGTTTTTGATTTATTTTAAAATTCTGAAATTAGTTTTCAGATCTAAGACTATACGTGCTAGGTTAATTTGTCTAACCTCTGTATGATAATTTATTTTAAATCAGTTTTCAGATCTAAAAATAATAAGATTGATGCATATCATAATTCCTTTTTATGCAAATTAGATTTGCCAAAAAGGGGATGGCAAGAAAATTGATTTTTTCCTCAATTTTTTTTCTAGACAGGCCGTTGACGCCTTCACACCACCACGAACCGCTGTCGAACTCCGACGAAGAATGGCAATCAATAATAACACAACACATGAGCGAAATTCTTTAAAAAATCAAGATTGTGGGTGATCAAGAGGGCCAACTTGAAGACTAATTGTCGGAGAAGAAGGTTGTGAGAAGTCATATCTTGTCTCTTCTTAATCCTCGAAAAGAAAAAGGTAAAGAAGCAAAGATTTTTCCCTACTTCTTCCTCTCCGAAAAAGAAAATGTAATGATCGGGTTCATCGTTACAGATAAACTCTTCGTGTCAAGTTTTGAGTTAGAAAACTTCCGGGTTTGAGAGTTGAAAATTTTGGGCTAGGCTAAACTCGGATGGTTTCTGAGTGAGGTATGGTCTAGAAAAATCCGGGTAAGGATTGGGTAGCGAATCTTGTAGAGAGCTAGTTTTTACGTTAGCTAAGACATAAAGGAGTCCGGAGGACTTTTCAGAAATAAATTTGGGTAAGTATAGAACTCCAGGTATCGAGGTTGACGTGAAGGGATTATTCTGAAACATCGGGGAACTAAGGTGTGTTGTAAAATTGACCCTTCTGGGTGAAATTCCGAGTTTCTCTCCGTGACAAGCACGGTCACTGCGCGTTAGCGGCTACCGCTATAGCGAAATAATTTTCACTATAGCGGAAGTCAACTTTGGTCAACACCACCATAGCGGTCGGTTCCGCTACGCCGACGGCGCTATAGCGGTGTACGGACTGCTATAACGGTTCAAGTCAGGATTTAATGCATAAGCTTCTCCAAAATATTCAGTTTTCATCAAGAACATTTTGGGAGAAGGGCAAGGCAGTTTTGGGCAAATTTTACTCGTTTTTCACCAATTTTCGTCCCTAAGGTAAGGATTCTACTCTCCTAACTTCGTACTACCTTTTCTATATTGTAGAATTGCTAGTGGTGGACTTGGGAAAAGGTTTGGATTGACCTAGGAATGGTAGAATTTGGGGAAAAAAGGAGATTCTTGGGCATAGAAGTTCTTGGGTCTTGATTATTCTTGTTGGGTTATGATCAATTAGCCATAATTCTCTAAATGTATCCGTAAAAATGATAGAACTAGGTAAAATTATGGTGGAAAAGCCCAAAAATGGATGGAATGATTATAGTTTGGCCTAGGGATTTGAATTTTTGCATAATTCGGGTAATTAGTAGGCCATGTGGACTAATTTTAGAATCTTGTAATTATTTTTAGACCAAGAACAAGCACAGGCTTCAGAACACGGGAAGGCTCCGATCCAGTAGAGCTTTTGTGTAATTCGAGGTAGGTGATGGTTATTATTTCCCAATATGCAATATGTGTTCATGTACTAATGCTTAGTATTGTATGAGTTGCATGCTTAGGGAATGGTTTATGAATGTCTAATTGTCCGGTTATCAATCTTGTGAAATGAACTAGGTGTTGTTGCTTGTTGGTTTACAAGTGTGCTTTTGTTCATTGTTTGTGACTGTTGAATTTCTGTGTGACATTCAGTTTGCTCGGGTACCACGCTTGGTACAGGTGACTTATCGGTTGGCTCGGGTACCACGCATGGTACTAAATTCATAATGGTTGGCTCGAGTACCATGCCTGGTACGGTTTTGATTTACTTGCATTGACTGTATTCTTTCGATGGTTCCATGAGTGGATCAGGTTATATTCTTGAGTTATGATTTCTGCATATGGTCCATGAGAGGCCGGGTGATTATATTAAATATGAGGTTGGTCTTAGTGTAGATCGGGATTGTATATTGAAAACATAGGTGGTGTCTTAGAGATATTTGGTGGGTCTGGGTTATGTGAATGGGCATATGTTATCGTCATTGAGTGTTGTCAACGGTTGTTAATTGGTTATATGTGGTTGATAAGTTAAGGAAGAGACTTGTAGTCTAGTTACACTATTGACTTGTGTATATGTTTACCTTGCTTTACTCAGCTTTGATTTATTGTTCATATTTTATTTATTGGAGCTGGTGTAACAACCGGGTTTGTCATTACGGGTAAACTTTTCGTTTCAAGTTTTAGAGTTAGAAAACTCCGGGTTTGGGAGTTTGAAATTCTGGGCTAGGCTAGCCTCGGCCGATTTTGGAGTGAGGTATAGTCTAGGAAAATCTGGGTGAGGATTGGGTTAGATGTCTTAATTTGAGCTAGTTTTCCACGTAGCCAAGACATAAAGGAGTTCGGGAGACTTTTCAGAATCGAATTCGGGTAAGTAGAACTCCCGAAATTGAGGTTGACGTGAAGAGGTTGTTTCGGAACGTCAGAAAAATAAGTGTATTGTAAAATGGTCTAGTTTTGGAGATTTTTCGACTTTCTATCCCGTGCGACCTCCGCTGTAGCGGAGAAATTACCGCTACAGCAAAATTCAACGGCGGTCAGCCTCCGCCATAGCGGAGACTCCGCTACGGCGGTACCGCTATAGCGGAGCGTGACGGGATGTAGGGTGTGTTTGGTATGAATGGATATTTTCCATGGAAAATATTTTATGGAAAATAAGTTGATTTCTTACTTATTTTCTCATGTTTGGTTGGTGAGTGGAAAATATTTTTTGAAAAATATTTTCTATTGTTTGATTGATAAGTGAAAACACATTTTTCAAAAAATATTTTTTTAATTTTTGATTAGAGAGTGGATAATATTTTTTAAGGGGTAGGTCGGGGGTTGGGGTGTGGTGGTTGGGGGGAGGGGAGGGGGGCTGGGTGGGTTGGGTGGGTGGGGGGCGGATAACTAAAAAAATTTAAACATTAATTATTATTTTTTTTTGGGGGGGAGCTGGGTGGGGGTGGGGGTGGGGGTGGAGGAGGTTGGGGGGACCAAAATATTACTTTTTTTAATAAATAAATAATTGTTTTAAAAAAAATTAAAAAATGAATTTTGGGTGGGGTGGAGGTGGGGGTGGGATGAAATAGAAAAAATATTTTAAAAAAATTGTGAGGTAGAGGTGGGGGTGGAGATAGGGGTGAGAGTAGGAGGGTGGAGTGTGTGGGATTGGGGTGTTATGAAGGTGATGACTTGTTTTCCCTACTTTCATTAGAGAAGTCATTTTCCTTATTTTGGAGGAAAATATTTTCCTAAAGAAAATATTTTCTAATTTTTTTGACCAACCAAACACAAGAAAATTGGAAAAGGTTTTCCAGAAAACAATTTCCTCCATACCAAACACACTCTTAATGCAGAAACTTTTCCAAAAACATTCAGTTTTCACAAGTTCGTTTGGGAGAAGGGCTAGGGCGATTTCAGGCATTTTTCCTCCATTCTTCATCATTTTTCTTCCCTAAGGTAAGATTTCTACTCCCCGAACTCCGTAATACTTTTCTTATGCGGTAGAATTGCTAAGAGTGGACTTGGGAAAAGGTTTGGAATGACTTAGGGAGGGTAGAATCCGGGGAAAAAGGGGGATTTTATGTGTAGAAGTTCTTGGGTGTTGCTAAATTTACTGTTTAATGATCATGTGACCTTAATTTCCTAATTTTATCCGTAAAAATTGTAAAACTAGGTGAATTAATGGCGAAAAGCCCAGGAAAAAGGGTGGAATGATCATGGGTGGCCTGGGGTTTAGGATTATACGTAATCCGGGTGAAATTTAGGACATAAAGATTAATTGTTGGTTATTGTGTATTGTTTTAGACCAAGAACCAACAATAACTTCGGGAAATGGGAAAGCTCCAGTTGTGTAGAGCTTTGGATCATTTCGAGGTAGGTGATGGTTTGCTTCTTGTATGCTATGTGTGTTTAAGTACTCTTATCTAAGTATTTGTATGAAATGCATTGCTTAGGGAATGGTTAGAAGTGTCTAATAGTCCTGTTAACAGTCTAGGAAATTGAACGTTGCATTGTTCTTGTTGGTTTTACAAGTTGATTGTTCATTTTTGTGATTGTGGATTGTTTGACTTTGGTTGGCTCGGGTACCACGCCTTGTATGGGGTAATACTAACGGTTGGCTCGGGTACCATGCGTAGTACAAAATATACTAACGGTTGGCTCGGGTACCACGACTAGTTTGGGTTTACTTTATTATGTTGATTGCATCTTTATTTAATGGTTCCTTGAGTGGACCGGGTGGTGAACTTGAATTGTGGTTGCATATTTTGGTCCTTGAGAGGCCTAGTTGTCACATTGCTTTACTAGTTGATCTTGGTGTAGACCGAGTGGTTTGTCTGACACTTAGGTGTTGTCTAGAGGGGATCCAGGGTGGGTCCGGGATATGTAGTAGAATATGACTGTTTGTGTTGTGGATTATGGATCATAACTATGAAGTGATTTACATGTGGGACAAGTTAGGTAGAGACTTGTAGTCTAGGAATACCTGTTGACTTGCCTATGTGTTTTCTGTACTCTTACTTGATTTCTGTACTTTTCATACACTGTTTTACTTGGAACTGACTGATGATCCTACCAGTACATGGTGGTTGTGTACTGATACTGCACTTGCTTATCTTTTTGTGAGTACAGGAAATCTTCCGGCGGTTGACGCACGACATCACTTGTAGGCCAGTCACTTCAAGATATCAAGGGTGAGCTGTTCGATCGAGCTGTCTTGGTTTCTTTCGTATTGGTTGTAGCCCACTTGTTTCGATCTTAGACTATTTATTTTATTTTGGGGTTGCATCCCAGTACTCTAGTTTGATAGAAGTTTTCGGTATGATGACTTTCAGATTCTCGGGAGGGATTTCCGCAGTTTATTTATTGATTTATAGAGTTGGTTTTATTCAAGATTGAATGCTAGTTTACTTTCTGCACTGGTTTTAAGCTGGTAGGCTAGGCTAAGTGTTGGACTCTAATGGTTCGCTCATTCGGGGGTTGGGTGGGTGCCACTCACGATGGTCGGGGTTATGAAAAAGATAGTATCAGAGCCCTAGATTCGTTGATCTCATCGTACCAAAACAGGTTTAGTAGAATTTTGCGGAATGGTGCGGAGACGCCCATACTTTTCTTCGAGGGGCTATGGGACTTTAGGAAACTATCTCTTCTTTCTTCCATCGTGTTATAACTTGATTCCAATTGGTATCTGGTGATACAAATTGGTATCTGACTCTTTCACTCTTCTGTCCACAGATGGTTAATACAAGGAACAACAGAGCTAGACCGGCGGTTCCAGCATAGGGCCCAACTGTTCATGGTAGAGGCAGGGGAAGGGGCAGAGGACGCGGTAGAGCCACGCCCACCAGGGGTGGAGCTCAGGCTGCTACAGGAGCGCGCGAAGCAACCCTTCCCCCACCTTAGGAACAAGTTGTCGAAGATGTGGAAGTTATTGTGGCGGATGATGTGGCGCAGGCTGAGGCAGAGGTGGCACTGGCTGGAGGTGCAGGCCTTCCCTCTATGACACCAGAAGCATTTCAGCAGGCTTGGAATATCTTGAATGGTTTGGTTAGTGTTGGAGCCATACCCGTGGCACTTGTAAATCAGGCTCTAGGCACTCAGCCAGCAGATCCTACGGCTCCTAGGATGGATGCAACTTCAGGCACATGTGACTTCTTTAGAACTATGCTAGGCCCAGTGATGACGGGTAATGAACATGAAATGCTGACCAATTTCTCAAACTAAAACCTCCTACGTTTCAGGGTACTGACAGGGAAGATGCTTATGAGTTCATACTGGATTGTTATGAGACACTGCACAAGCTGGGCATTGTACAATAGTATGGGGTGGAGTTCATCACGTTTCAGCTGCAGGGTGATGCCAAGCAGTGGTGGAGATCTCATGTGGAGTGTCGATCATCCGTTTTACCTCCACTGACTTGGGAGCAGTTCCATTCTCTTTTCTTAAAGAAGTACGTACCTCATACTTTGAGGGATCGGAAAAAGGATGAGTTCTTGAATTTGGAGCAGGGTAGCATGTCAGTCTTTGCTTATGAGGCAAAGTTTCATGCCTTGTCTCGTTTTGCTATGCAGTTGCTGGGTTCTGAGAAGGAGCGGGTTCGGTTGTTTATCAAGGGTTTGAGTACTGAGATTTAGGTATTGTCTGTGCACATGACTTCTTTGGGGAAAGGCTTTAACGATATGGTGGATTATGTGAAAAAACTTGAGGGAGTCAGGCAGGCGGGGCAGGCTAAGGTGTTAGCCAAAAAGCCCCAGAATGAGAGAAATTATGGTGGTTCATACTCCAGGGGTCAGAATCAGCAGGTATCTCAGCCCGTCCTATTTAGTCAGCTTTGACAGCTGCTACAGGTGGTCGTCCGGGAGCTAATCAGCAGTTTTCAGCTCCTAGAGGCCAGGGAGCTTCTTATTCATCTGCTAGCAGGCCTGCACTTGATCGTGGTTGCTTCCATTGTGGTGATCTGGGCCACTTTAAGAGGGAGTTCCCTCACAGGCAGACCGGTAATCAGGTTCAGCAGCAGCCCAGGGCTGTGGTCCTGGCAGGTAAAGGTGGTCATGCTAGAGGTCGTCGAGGTAACTTTAAAGGAGGCCGGGGAGACAGAGGGAATGACGGGGCAGGCAGGGGTGCAGCGCAGCCGGCCAGGGAGGTTGCTCGGATTGATGATCGAGCTCACTGCTATGAGTTTCTAGGGAAGATCGAGGTTGAGGTATCAGATGCAGTAATCACATATACCATTCTCGTCTGTGATAAAATGGATTTAGTGTTATTTGACCCTGGTTCTACATATTTTTATGTGTCTGTGAAATTTGCGTTGGGTCGGAACTTGGTATATGATATCCTTGATTCCTCTATCCATGGTTCTACCCCGATTGGAGAGTCGGTTGTGGTGACTCATGTTTATCATAACTGTTCTATTATTTTTGTGGGGTTGCATACTTGGGTAGACTTGGTAATATTGGATATGGTTGACTTTAAGGTGATTTTGGGCATGACCTGGTTATCCCCTTATCATGCCATGTTAAATTGTAACACCAAGACTGTGGCTCTAGAGATTCCGAGTAAGAAGAGGCTAGCGTGGAAAGGTGTTTACAGGTCTAAGCCAGTCAGGATTATATCATTCGTTCGGGCTAGGAAGCTAGTGGGGAGAGGGTGTCTAGCCTTTTTGGCTCATCTCCAGGATGATAGTGTGGAGTCCCCCTCTATTGAGTCAGTTCCAGTTGTTTCAGAGTTTAAAGAGGTGTTTCCAGTGGATTTGCCTGGTATGCCTCCGGACAGGGATATTGACTTTTGTATTGACTTGGAGCCGGGAACTCGTCCCATTTCTATTCCTCCATATCGTATGGCTCCAGCAGAGTTAAGGGAACTTAAGACTCAGCTTCAGGAACTCTTAGATAAGGGATTTATCCATCCCAGTGCTTTGCCTTGGGGTGCTTCGATATTGTTTGTAAAGAAGAAGGATGGTAGTATGCGTATGTGGATAGGTTTCAGGCAGTTGAACAAGGTTACCATTCGAAATAAGTAACCTCTACCTCGTATTGATGATCTATTTGACCAGTTATAGGGTGCATCGGTGGTTTCGAAAATTGACTTGAGGTCAGGGTATCACCAGTTAAAAATTAGGCCTGAGGACATTCCTAAGACTGCTTTCCGGACTCGCTATGGGCATTATGATTTCTTAGTAATGTCGTTTGGTTTGACCAATGAACCAACAACATTCATGAGTTTAATGAATGAGGTGTTTAAATCTTACTTGGATTTGTTTGTCATTGTTTTCATTGATGATATTTTGATCTACTCCAAAAGTAGGGAGGAGCATGCCGAAAATCTCCGTATAGTGTTGGACATTTTGAGGCATCAAAAGCTTAATGCGAAGTTCACCAAGTGTGAGTTCTAGTTGACTTCAGTAGCATTCTTGGGGCATGTAGTGTCAGAAAAGGGGGTGATGGTAGATCCCAGAAGATAGAGGCAGTCAAGAGCTGGGCCCGACCTAGCTCTGTGACAGAGGTAAGGAGTTTTGTTGGGCTTGCAGGCTATTACCGGAGGTTTGTTAAGAATTTTTCCTCCATTGCTACTAACTTTACAAGGCTGAAACAGAAAGATGTACCATTTGTGTGGTCCGACAAGTGAGAAGAAAGCTTCCAAAAGCTCAAGACACTTCTGACTACGACTCTTATTTTGTCCTTGCCGGTTGAAGGTAAAGACTTTATTGTTTACTGTGATGCTTCACATTCCGGTTTGGGTGTTGTGTTGATGAAGGATTGGAATGTGATAGCCTATGATTCTAGACAGTTGAAGGTGAATGAGAGAAATTATCCTACTCATGATTTAGAGTTAGCAGCGGTGGTCTTTGCACTCAAGATTTGGAGACACTATCTCTATGGTGTCAAGTGTGAAGTGTTCACTGATCATCACAGTCTGCAGCATGTCTTCACTCAGAAGGATTTGAACCTGAGGTAGAGGAGGTGGATGGAATTGTTGAAGGATTACGATGTGACTATTCAGTACCATCCGGGTAAGGCTAATATGGTGGCAGACGCATTGAGCCGGAAAACAGCTAGCATGGGCAGTTTGGATTGTTTGGGGGTGTCCAAACGACCACTGGCAAGGAAAATTCAAGCATTGGTGTCCAAGTTCATGCACTTGGGTATTTCAGAGCAAGGTGTGATCTTGGCTAGTGTTGAGGTCAAATTCACATTCATAGAGGAGAAAAAGGCCAAACAGTTTCAGGATTCGCAGTTGAGCAGGCTTGGAGGCAAGGCAATATCTGAAGAGTCCGGGGATGCCACGTTGGACTCTGGCGGTGTGTTAAACTTTAGAGGAAGGATATATGTTCCTCGAGTCAATGACATAATTCAGAAAGTGTTGAAAGAGGCTCATGGTTCGCGGTACTCAATTCATCCGGGTGTAACCAAGATGTACAGGAATTTGAGGCAACTTTATTGGTGGCATGATATGAAAATGGACATGGATGATTTTGTGTCCAAGTGTCAGAATTGCCAGTAGGTAAAGTATGAGCACCAGAGACCTGCAGGACTACTTCAAAGGATGCCCATTCCAGAGTGGAAGTGGGAGAGAATAGATGTGGGTTTCGTGGTGGGTCTCCCCAAGACCTTGGGGAAGTATGATTCTATTTGGGTCATTGTTGACAGACTGACCAAGTTATCTCACTTCATTCTAGTCAGGGTGGATTACAATTCGCAACAATTAGCTAAGGTCTATGTGAAGAAGATGTTGATATTTCAAGGAGTGCCACTGTCCATCATTTCAGACAAGGGTACGCAGTTTACTTCCAAGTTTTGGGGTAAGTTGCACGAAGAGTTGGGCACTCAACTCACCTTTAGTACAACCTTCCATCCTCAGACTGATGGTCAGTTGGAGAGGATGATTCAGGTATTGAAGGACATACTGAGAGCATGTGTGATTGACTTCGGAGGTCATTGAGACCAGTTTCTATCATTGTGTGAGTTCTCATACAACAATAACTACCACTCCAGTATTGACATGGCACCGTTCGAGGCTCTGTATGGGAGGAGTTGTAGGTCACCGATTGGGTGGTTTGAGGAAGGCGATGTGAAACCTTTGGGCGTAGACTTAGTAAGGGAAGCGGAAGAAAAGGTAAGAGGTATTCAGGCCAAGTTACTAGCTACCCAAAGCAGGCAGAAGGAATATGTGGATTGCAAGGTCCGAGACATGAAATTTCAGGTTGGTGAACAAGTGTTGCCAAAAGTGTCACCAATGAAGGGAGTTATGCATTTCGTTAAGAGGGGCAAGCTGAGCCCCCAATTTATCGGTCCATTTGAGGTTCTCGAAATTGTGAGGCCAGTGGCTTACAAGTTAGCACTGCCGCCTAGTTTGTTGGGTGTCCATCCGGTATTCTATGTATCCATGCTTAAGCGATACCATGGTGATGGAGACTACATCATCAAGTGGGATGAGGTGTTACTTCATAAGGATCTTCGCTATGAAGAGGAGCCGGTTCTGATTCTTGATCGGGATGTCCATAAATTAAGGACAAAGGTGATCAGTATAGTAAAGGTTCTATGGAAGCATCGTCCAGTTGAGGAAGCCACTTGGGAAATCGAGAGGGACATGCGGGACAAGTACCCTCACTTGATTGAGGATACATGTACTACTCTTTCCTTCTTTATCTTTTCGTATTTTCTGGTTGATCATTCGGGGACGAACGATGGGTAAATTTGTATTTGTTGTAATGACTAGGTCCATCATTATGGATAAACTTTTCGTGCCAAGTTTTAGAGTTAGAAAACTCCGAGTTTGGGAGTTTGAAATTTTGGGTTAGGCTAGCCTCGACCAGTTTTGGAGTGAGGTATAGTTTAGGGAAATCCGGATGAGGATTGGGTTAGATGTCTTGATTTGAGCTAGTTTTTCACATAGACAAGACATAAATGAGTCTGAGGGACTTTTCGAAATCAAATTCGGGTAAGTAGAACTCCCGAAATCACGGTTGACGTAAAAAGGTTATTTCGGAACATCGAGAAAATAAGTGTGTTGTAAAATGGACTAGTTTTGGAGATTTTATGACTTTCTGTCCCATGTCAACCGCTATAGCGACCTTCGCTATAGCGGTACAGTCAGCCTCCACCATAGAGGATGACTCCCCTACGACGGTACCACTATAGCAGAGCGGACCGCTATAGCGGAGCGTGACGGGATTTAATACAGAAACTTCCCCAAAAATATTCAGTTTTCACAAGTTCATTTGGGAGAAGGGCTAGAGAGATTTCAAGCGTTTTTCTTCTATTCTTCATTATTTTTCTTCCCTAAGGTAAGGTTTCTACTCTCCGATCTCCGTAATACTTTTCCTATGCGGTAGAATTGCTAGGAGTGGACTTGAGGAAGGGTTTGAAATGACTTAGGAAGGGTAGAATTTGGGGAAAAGGGGGATTCTATGTGTAGAAGTTCTTGGGTGTTGCTAAATTTACTGTTTTATGATCATGTGACCTTAATTTCCTAAATTTATCCGTAAAAATGGTAGAACTAGGTAAATTAATGGCGGAAAGCTCGGAAAAAAAGGGTGGAATGATCATGGGTGGCTTGGGTTTAGGATTATACGTAATCCGGGTGAAATTTAGGCCATAAAGATTAATTATTGGTTATTGTGTGTTGTTTTAGACCAAGAATCGATAAGAACTTCGGGAAATGGAAAAGCTCCGGTTGTGTAGAGCTTTGGATCATTTCGAGGTAGGTGATGGTTTGCTTCCTGTATGCTGTATGTGTTTAAGTACTCTTATCTAAGTATTTGTATGAAAAGCATTGCTTAGAGAATGATTAGAAATGTCTAATAGTCATGTTAGTAGTCTTGGAAATTAAACGTTGTATTGTGCTTGTTGGTTTTACAAGTTGGTTATTTATTTTTGTGACTGTGGATTGTTTGACTTTGGTTGGCTCGGGTACCACGCCTGGTATGGGGTAATACTAACGGCTGGCTCAGGTACCACGACTGGTATGAAATATACTAACTGTTGGCTCGGGTACCACGCCTTGTACGAGTTTACTTTGTTGTGTTGATTGCATCTTTATTTAATGGTTCCTTGAGTGGACCGGGTTGTGAAATTGAATTGTGGTTGCGTATTTTGGTCCTTGAGAGGCTGGGTTGTCACATTACTTTACGAGTTGGTCTTGGTGTAGACCGGGTGGTTTGTCTGACACTTAGGTGTTGTCTAGAGGGGATCCAGGGTGGGTCCGGGATATGTAGTAGAATATGATTGTTTGTGTTGTGGATTATGGATCATAACTGTGAAGTGATTTACATGTGGGACATGTTAGGTAGAGACTTGTAGTCTAGGAATACCTGTTGACTTGCCTATGTGTTTTCTGTACTCTTACTTGAATTTTGTACTTTTCATACACTGTTTTACTTGGAACTGGCTGATGATCCTACCAGTATATGGTGGTTGTGTATTGATACTGCACTTTTTTATCTTTTTGTGAGTACATGAAATCTTCCGGCGGTTGACGCACGACCTCACTTGTAGGCCAGACACTTCAAGATATCAAGGGTGAGCTGTTCGATCGAGCTGCCTTGGTTTCTTTCGTATTGGTTGTAGCCCATTTATTTCGGGCTTAGACTATTTCTCTTATTTTGGGGTTGCATTCTTGTACTCTAGTTTGATAGATGTTTTTGGTACGATGACTTTCAAATTCTCGGGAGGAATTTCTGCAGTTTATTTATTGATTTACAGAGTTAGTTTTATTCAAGATTGAATGCTAGTTTACTTTCTGCATCGGTTTTAAGCTGGTAGGCTAGGCTAAGAGTTGAACTCTAATGGTTCGCTCATCCGGGAGTTGGGTGGGTGCCACTCACGACGGTCGGGGTCGTGACAGCTGGCCGATGATCGTACCAGTACACGATGATTGTGTACTGATTCTGCACTTGCCTTTCTTTTATGAGTACAGGATATCTTCCGGCGGCTGACGCGCGACCTCACTTTTAGTCCCAGCGCGTTCAAATTTCAAGGGTGAGCTACTTCGATCGAGCTACCTTGTTTTCTTCATTTAGTTGTAGCCCAATTATTTTGGGCTTAAACTCTTATTTTGCTTTTGGGGTTGCATCCCCGTACTCTAGATGACTGGTAGAATATTTTGGTATGGTGACTTTCAGGTTCTAGGGAGGTTTTTCCGCAGATTTCTATTTTATTAGTATTTTTGAGATTGTGAATGTTAGTTTCTTTTATGCAAACTGGTTTTGAGCTGTTAGATTCCATTAAGTGTTGGATCGTTGACTGGTTCTCTCATTCGGGGGTTGAGCGGGTGCCACTCACGATGATTGGGTCGTGACAGAAAAGAGATGAAGCAAGGACTTACCTATCTCTAATGACAGAACAGAGATCTTGTTGACACCCAAATTTTACCCTCCATTGTCCAAATTAATTTTGAGTTTTTTTAACTTAAAATAATTATTTTACAAAAATTAATAATTTTTTTAAAAAAATCAATTTCAAGGATTTTTTTTATTTTTATATATATATATATATATATATATATATATATATATATGTGTGTGTGTGTGTGTGTGTGTGTGTGTGTGTGTGTGTGTGTATTCATAATATATAGATTTATATATAATTTTTAATTTTAATAAATATTTGGAAAATCATTTCCTCAAAATTAGTGTCTAAATTAATTAAATCTCTTTATTTCTTCAAAAAACAATTAAAATTCAAAATTAGATTGCATATTAGTGTTTTCAAATTAATATAATTAAATGTTATGTTAAATGATTATTTTAAATTGTTTAAATTAAGAATATTATTTATTTAATTAGAAAATCAGTTTATCCCATGTTTAATCCCAATTACAAATTTTTGACCAAGTTTTAAAAGGAACTAATCTCACTAGACTCCTTCTTTTAAGGATAAATTACATAACTAAACAAATATGCCTAGTATAACTATTCAACACAACTATAGTTTAAAAAAAAGAGACCTCCCCTCAAGTTTAGCCATATCACACTCACTTCTTTCGTGGTTTATAATATAATGCTTACCTCCCTTATTTTGTTTACTTTGTAATAATTCTTTTAATCTTTAATCATTAATGTATATATAATATCATTTGACTAATTTACCCTTAATAATTTATCCTATTGATTAATTAATTTTATAGAAATCTTTTGTTAGTATTTTTTATTTTATTCAATGTATTAACTATTAATACTTAAATAAAAATAAAAAATATAGAAGTATTTTAATTCATTATCTTCTCTTATCAAAAAAAGTAATTCCGAGCAATAATGGAAGTACTTTTACTGGGAAAAAATATCTATGTATTTCTATGTTTGACTGAAGTCAATTTTTAATGTTTTTCTAATTCACTTACTTTGTCCTCTTCCTCCTAATTCTTTATATTATTTATACACAATGAATCTCTCTTAAAAATCACCAAAACATAAAAAAAAAGTAAAAACTTATTGTTCAGATCTAATTAGCCAAAACCCATACTATCTTATTCTTTGGTGCAAATTATTTTCTGGTTTTCACATAGCATTCAAGAAATGGTAATTCAATTGGGTTTTCATAATAACCAAGATTTTGTTTTCAATACCCTATTAGGATGAATTGATTTCCTTAATATAAACTCATCAATTATTTGAGTTTACAAAATATATACTGTCATCTTCAACCATATACATCAGTATCAGAATACTCAATAGTTAATTATATAATCTCGAGATAATGCACAAGTACCCTCCTAAACTATACCCGAAGTTGCTATGACACACCTAAACTTTATGGGGGTCCTATTATCCCCCTAAACTCATTTTTTTTTGTATTTTTATCCTTTTTTTGCTGACGTGGCTGTCAAGTAGCAAAATATTTTTGTGCTCCTTTTGTGCTGACTTGGCAGCCATGTCAGCACAAAAGGAGCACAAAAATACAGAAAAAATAAGTTTAGGGGGGGAATAGGCCCCCTTTAAAGTTTAGGTGTATCATAGCAACTTCAAGTATAGTTTGGGAAGGTACTTATGCCTTATCTCTATAATCTCATCAAGCTCTTGATCGATTTTCAATATTAACTAATGTTAATATTATCTTCCCATTAATATGTTACATAATTATATTTTGAGACGATATTTATGTTAAAAGTTAATTAAGAATACCAGAGGGAAATTTTGGAATATAATAAAATATTATTATTTTTAAATATTAAAATTAATATTTGTTACAAAATAATTAAAATAAGAAAGGTAATCGTAATATTATAAACCACGAGGGAAGTGAATGTGATATTGTTAAACCTAAGGGGAGGTCTCTAAAGTTATCCCTTAAAAAAATTACATAACCAAGTGACACTTGCACAAATCTTCTCTCGCTCGCCTCTCTCCCACTCCCTCTCTCTCCCTCTCTTTCCATCTCCCCTCCGCTCTCTCTCTGTGCAAGCTTTTTTCAATCGTCGAGAAAATTGAAATTCCTAATCTGTTTCATATTCTCCATTACTCATCACATACACCTCAATTGTAACAATGAGTTCTTCAACAACAATGGTGTCAAGGAGAAGAACACCAAGGAATAAGTCCAAATCAAGGGTAATTATTGAAGATGAATTTAGCGATACATTATGTAAGAAATGTGGAATTGGAGATTAACCAGTTGAGCTTTTGCTTTATGACAAATGTATCTATTTTTATAATAAATCCTTAACACATTCCCAAATCAAGATTCACTTTTTATGCAACTCCACAAAATTGCTAATGAAGAAAAAAAAACAAATTGCTTTGATTGATTTAATTGAGCAGAATTTTGGGAATTTTGCTTCTGAATCTTCTCTTCTCCTTTGATTGTTTTTAGCAATATCAAAAAAACTTGTGGATATTTTTTTCTTCTTCTGTGTATCTATGTATCAATTGTACATAACTGTATCAGAATTTCAATTGTATCTATGTATCTGAATTTCGGGATATGAACACATCAAAATTCCTTTTGAATTCCTTTTGAATCTTCTCTTCTTCTATGTATCAATTGTACATAATTGTATCAGAATTTTAATTGTATCTATGTGTTAGAATTTCTTTAATCTTCTCTTCTTCTTTGATTGATACATATTTTAAACTTCTTTTAAATCTTCTCTTCTTTTATGTATCTGTGTATCAATTCTACATAATTCTATTAGAACTCCAATTATATCTATGTATCAGAATTTCTTTGAATCTTCTCTTTTTCTTCGATTAATACAATCAATTGTATCTATGTATAAGAAAAAAAAATCTAATATAATGTTTGAATTTCTCAAGAACAATAAAGAAGAAGAGAAATTTCATAAGCGAAGAAGGGTATGATATAGTTGATACATTATAAGATTACTCTTTTTTTATACAGTTTGTATCTATGATACATCAAGGATGGACTTATCAAAAATTTTATCTCTAGAAATTGATAAAGATTGGATCTTTAAGGATTTAAAGAAGTTTCTGAATGTGAACAAGAAAGGAGGGGATAGGGTTTTAGAATGATTTTAGGTAGGGAGAGAGAGAGAGAGGTGGGAAGAGAGAGATGGGAAGAACTGAAAAAAATTGAGAGAGGTCGAGAGGGAGGGGGAGATGGAGGAGAGTGGCAAGAGAGAAATAGTACAGAGAGAGAGAGAAAGAGAGAGAAAGAGAGAGGGAGAGAGAGGGAGAGAGAGAGAGAGAGAGAACTTGCTGAGAATCATAATTAAGCAAACTATAGCTATTATCCATAATTATAATCCAAACTATAACCCTTTATGAAAATTACTCTTCTTTTAACTCAAAATTGGGCTGACTTCTTGCCTCAATTTTCAGTCAATTCAAGCCCAAAATGGCTTGAACCGACCCAGTCTTAAATTCCCTCACTAATATACGCACACACCCGCCCCCCGCTCTTATTTCGTTTCTTCTTTCTGTTCAATAGACTCGTCCACTCTCTCTTCTTTCCTCTCTATCAACACGATGAACAAACCCCAGAACAATCCTAAATGATGATCCAACCAAATGATTTCATATTTTTTCTCCTGCAATTCATATGATTTGAGCGTGCAAGGCATGAGAGGAGTACTATCAAAATTTCCAGAAAACTTCTAGAATTTCAGGTGGCTATCTAACGGGTATGCCCTTTGATTTCCCTCGAATTTCTCTTGATTTTATTCAAAAAAATTATACTTTGTCCGTTTCAATTTGTTTGACTTACTTTCCTTTTTAGTCCATTTAAAAAAGAATGACCCTTTCCCTTTTTAGCAACTCTTTAATTCTAACTTTCCACATGACATGTTTGACACCACAAGATTTAAGGGCATTTTGGTATATATGACATATCTTTAATTTAAGATCACAAGATTTAAAAGTCTTATTTATTTTCTTAAACTCCGTGCCAAGTCAAACTAGGCCAAACAAATTAAAAAGAAGGGAGTATAATTTTGTACAATACAGCTCACCCTAGCCTTATCCTCAAATAAAAATTCAAATCACCTAATTTAATCTTGTCATGACCCAAATTACGGGGTCGTGCGGGCACCTACTCAATCTAACTCGATAGAATTTATCCCTTACCACCCATTCATGTGTTTATGCAGAAGTCTCAAAAATAAATAACATTAATAATAATTATTCAGTTAAAAACTCATAAGTATATTCAAAATCTTTAAAACCATACAAGTTCTAAAACCAACAATTACAACATTTTACCAAAGACCTAGTCTAGACATGTACAAGAGCTTCTAATAAGAGTGATGATAAAAATAAAAGACACAACTTTTGCCTGAGGAATGAGATATGCAGAAGCAGATGATGAGTATCCATCACTTCAATCAAGAAACTCCAATAATCTGTACATACCTACACTCCAAAAAAGAGTATAGCACAAGTAGCATCAGAATACCACATGTACTAGTAGGTATCATCGGTCAACTAAAATTAGTTCATGCAACACATATATAGAAATTAAAAAAATTAGCAGATAATCTCATATCATGACCTCACACAATATATAATTAATTAAATAAGCTAACAACATCACGCCACAACTTCATACCACTTCTTCCTTACTTTATTACTTTTCCTCAACAAGTCCATAAGATTATAATTATCTTTCTTATTTTCAATTATACCCTAGTAATTATTTTTAGGCATTTTGTTTCTCTCATAAATGTATCAAGTATCACACCATCGTTACTAGTACCGGAACTATCATGATTACACGCACCCAATATCACTACCCAATTTTTTAGTTATCATGAAACATTATTCTCCAGACACTTGTCATATTTTGAGGATACTTCGCCCACATTCCAAATCAACCCAACAATAACAAGATGTAACAACAAAAAATCAAAAACTCAGATAAACAAGTAGTCCCTATAGTAAGATAGACAGACCACATCTAGACATAACAATGTGTAACACTCCAAATATTTTAATCTAAGATCCAAATTATTTTCATAGGTATCATGATCAATTCTCTAGTGTGGTGAGTATTTTGGATATGAATCATATTCATAAGAAACTCCTATCATCAAGTTAAGTTGAAAGCACCCCAATCGATTAAGTTCTCATGTAAGACTCAACTAGGGTCAATGTCAAATAATCATTACTCCTAAAATATGAAGAGTTAGGTGGCCTAATACTCACTAAACTAAAGGTCTTTAAGTTTTCTTTCCAACATTATCAACTATACATTTTATCCGAGTCTGGAGTAAAAAGTTACAGGCATTTTAGTGGAGCACTATCATAAACTACAAACTGGTTCTATGGACCGTAAATCAATCCATGGACCGTGGATTACATCAATGAAAATCAGTCCTGGAGCTTCAAATTTTTCCTGAAAACCACCAGAGAGTTCCACGGGTCATGAAATCCACTTGTGAAACTCAGTCTAGCAGCTTGAAAAGTGGTGTGAGAACCACAACCTCCATCCACTGATCGTAGTTCATTTCATGGGTCGTGGTTCATGTCCACGAACCCCTGCATCAGAAACATATAAGCATATAAGCTCGATTCACTCAAGGAACCAACATATATGAATAAGAAGTAAACCTATACACACATGCTAAGGGTCTTATAGTTGTCCACTAGTCATGATCTGCAGGGGACGAGCTCTTGTCTGTGTACTATACCGGCATGGTACCCGAGCCAACCATGAATAAACCTATACCAGGTGTGGTACCCGAGCCAACCGATAAATAATAGAATTGTACCAGGCGTGGTACCTATGCCAACCAATGAAATATAGATAATAACAATAATCACAACAACAATGATAGCATACAATACTTGTAAAATCAACAAGTTTCCACCATAGACTCATTGCATATGATTAACACTTAGGATATCATTTAACAGTCATTCTATTTTTACCTGAACACGTATTGTGCTAGTAATACTAATGAGATAGTTATTATGCACACATAACACAAATTGAGTTACAAGTAACCATCACCTACCTCAATCCAAGCCTGAAATGCTCTACCAAACTTGAGCTTTCCCTTTTCTAGCAATCTCGGCTTGATTGTGGTCTAAAACAGAAATGTAAATAATATTTCAACCCATGACCTCAAATATTGCGGATTATAGCCTAGTTTCGAACCTCCATGCCAAATTCATGATCATTCCATCCCTCCTAGGGTCTTTCCACCAATAATTTACCTAGAAACTATCAATTCTATAGTTACACTAGCGAATTACGGCAATGAAATCATGAATAAATAACTTATAATCAAAACCCAAGGTTTTTATACCCCATAATTCCTCATACACTAGATTTTACAGCTTAGGTCAAGGTAAACCCTCCCCAAGGCCTGTAGCTAACGATTCTAAGGCATAATAATTGAAGGACTAGTTTACGGGGATAAAGTACTTACCTTAGCGAAGAAATCTTGTGGAAAATCAGTAGGAATCACCCTAAATTGTTTCTGCCTTCCCCAAAATATTTTTGTGAAATAATAAATATTTTTGGGGAAATTTCTGCATTAACATCAATTAATACCGCTATAGCGATCCAGTGTCGCTATAGCAGTACCACCGTAGTGGTAACCTCATGCTATAGTGGAGTTGACCGACTTTGACTTTCACTAAAGCGAATTTTTTTCTTTTATAGTGACATTGCAGTAGCGTCCTGCCACCCTCTATAGCAGGTGCTGCGAGGTAAAAACTTGAAAAGTCTCCAAGTTTTACCTTTTTCACAACATACCCTCAAACTATGACGTTCCGAACTAACCTCTTTACGTCAAGTTCAATATCGGAAGTTCTACTCACCTGAATTTACTTCAAAAAAGTCCTACAGACTCCTTATCGCCTTAGCTAAAATAAAATCAATCTAAGATTTATAAATTTAACTCAATCCTTCCCCAGATTTCCCTAGACCTCCCCCTGCTTGGATTTCATCCAAGACTAGCCTAGCCTGAAATTACCAACTTCTAATTCCAAAAATTTTTCTAACCTGATTCTTGTACGACTAACTCAACCATAATGACAAGAAGGGTCATTACAACAATCCAAATCCATCTCTCAGACTTAACCAATATAAAAGAAGATAGATAACATTTCACTTAAGTCATCAATGAGTCAAGGTTTATATAAATAATAAAAGAATGTGCAGAAAACATTCAACTAAATATATCCCCATAAACTGAAATCATCGTCCAGAACTCTAAACCATATTATCTAAGATGTCCAACAAGATCTAAAAGTAAAGGTAATAGAGTTATATTTTTCGGAAGAAGGACAACAACTCGTGGAGGATTCATGGCAGCCGGAGAAGTAGTGCTTACCCTTGGATGTGCAGTCAGTATCCCTCTACTCTAGTCGAGGTCGCATCTCAGCCTCTGGAACACAGTCTACACTCAACAAAAAAAGAGCATAGGGTAGTATCAATATAACACACTATGTACTGGTAGGCATCATAGGCCAACCCAACAATGTAACATGAAAACAGTAAAGAATATAATAAGTGACAGGACTCCAACACTTAGCATATAAGCAACCAACAGATAATCTTTCAAGTCAATTCAATAGTAACCAATTTAAGTTCACAATTCATAGAATAACACCATAAGAGGGAAAAGGAGTAATCACACTCAACAACTATCTCATTTATCACTATACCCATCAATCTTTTCTCATATAGCCTGTATTTTTAATCTCACCTCAGTTCTCAGCCAACTCATCATAGTAAGCAACACAATAATACAAAATAAGGTAAAAGAGTGTACACACATGCTATGGGTCTTATTTTTGCTTACTAATCATGACCTTCAGGGGACCCTAAGTGTCCATGTACCATATCAGTATGGTATCCACTTCATATTAAATGTATCAACAATAACATCTATATAACTAGATTCTCAGACCCATATTCTCGCGAAGATACTCACTGCCCAAGACACTATTCATACTTAGTCATTTCATCTCATTTATCACTTTCTGTTCATTTAGCCTATTTATATAAACACAATAGGGAAAGAATATATATAATACAATCATGTCCGAAGACCAATCACAGGTTATACAATTTCTCTATAAACATGCAACACGGTGAGTCTTAACTCCAATTCAAACCATAACCTACCTCGAGCAAAGATACAATACCACAAGCTAGTTCACCACTGTCTTATTCTTTCTTAACCCTCTGAAATGCACAAGATCTAGAAATAACAGTAATATAAGAGTAATTAGTCAATTATCCTTTATTTTAGACATTAGGAATCAAACCCAGTCATTTTACCCATTCAACAAGATTTTTAGCATTCTCCAAGGGTTAATTAATTACTAATTAGACCCATTATATTTATAGGATCAAGAACTCAAGGTTTCTAATCAAGTTCATAGCTTTTTCACCATTTTTAAGACTAAATGTTTCACCCTTATGGAACTCTAGGTTCCCCACTAGCCTTAAACATGTTAAGAACTAATAATTTCATGTTAGAACTCATAAAAACCACAACTTACGATCAGTTCTAGGTGATTTTGCACCTACCCATAAGGTTTTTCCCCAAGTTCATGCTTCTAGGGCTTAATTACAAGAAATCAACCATTAATTCTTTTCCACAAGATCTAAGAAAGATAATTAATTAATGAATTAAGAGTTCTACAAATTATTTACCACAAATGGTGGAGTTTGCCCTAGTTTTCTTGGAAAACCACTTCTTGAAGCTCTAAGATGAAATAGAATAATGAGAGGAATAACTCAAAAAGCTACAAGTCACACATGTATACTGCCCCATAATCTCATCTCGATGGATGGCTCTCCATCACGATGAGGATCGGCTCATCGTAATGAGGCATCGTCTCATCGCGGCGAAGGCAGATTTCTAGAACACCGCTATCTCGCTCTCAGAACCTCATTTTACAACAAACATTATTTCATAGACACCATAAAATATTTTCAATGCGAATACTATCATATCTGGAGTTCTATGACTTCGATTATCATCTTGAAATTTTTTATGGAATCCTACAACAATTGACTATCCAAAAATAGATACCACACTGTGATGACCCTTCAGGTCATCTTCGCATTTTTGCATTTATTGCACTGTTAGATCCTTCTTATAGCGGTCTCAAGTCATTTATGGCTTGCTGGGACCGATAGTTCAGTGTCCTAGTCATTTGTTTAGTCGTTTTAGTCGTTCGCCTGTTTTAGAGCTTTAAACTTAGAATATTATTGACTTTAGTCAACATTCTTAGCTAACATGCTTGGAATTGAATTCTGACAGTTCCATTTGCTCTGGAGCAACGAGTTTGGTCTAGTGGGACCTTTAGTTGAGGCCTGAGAACTTTCGGTGTGGGTTTTGTGTGATTTTCTCAGTTTTCAGGCCATTTGAAATTGAAAGTGTAACTTCGGGTGACTTTCGATGATTGGAGTGCCAGATTCGAAATCTGACAATTCCATCAGCTCCATGATGTTGAGTTTGGGCTAGCAAGATGGTTGGTTTGAGTTTTGGGTGAGTCAGACTCACTTCGAGCCTTTGAGTTCCTTTTCGTTAGTGTTGACTTGGGTCAATATTTCTCCGAAATGACCTCGTATGGAAGTTTCATTGATTCCGTTGAGTCTGAAACACCCTTTTTACTCTATTAGAACTATTGGTTTTTGAATATCTATCTCCGATTGTGCCCTAAATGTCCCATCGAGTTTTTTAAAAAGTGCAGAAAATCAGCTGCGGACAACAACTATTTATTGCTATCATTTCGTTTTTTCCAGCCCTTCTCCTCACTTTTCTCACTCTAAAACTCAAAATTCTCTCCACCATTTTGCTCCATTTCAGTTCTAAACCTTGGAGAATTATTTGTTCGTCGATTATCCGTAGTTCTTCGCCTCTTGGTAAGTCATCTTCCCCAACTTGCTTTCTTCGGTTTTTCTCTTAATTCCTCCATTGATGCTCATCCAAAGCTTGGATTTTGTGATAGATTCTTCTCCCTAAGCTTGTGCATGTTCATGGGTGTGAAGTTTAATCCTTCTTGGGCTGATTTTCCATCATTTTGGTAAGTAATTCTTGCCCGATTTCCATTTTTATTTTCGAAATTTCCATTCTTTAATCCCCAACTTGGGCGGGCTGTTTTGGTGCCCTTCCCTTGTCCAATTGTGCTCAAATTTAGAGCATACCTTCTTGGCATCGTTGGGGTCATTGTGGTTCTTTTCATTTTTGGTTTTGAGTTGCGAGCCCCGTGGGCCCGCTTTTGACCCAGATATCGACCCGGCTACAATTGTAGCAATATGGGTATCGTTAGACTCGTCATAACATTTTATTCATGAATTTGATAGTTTAATTCTCGTTCGGAGCTTCTCGGAGCAGCTCGGCCTCGGATATCATTATTTTCGCAGCTTGTCGTCATACGACAAGTAGGTTACAGCTTAACTCCCTAGACTTCGCATATATCAGGTAAAATTGTACTAGTTGGAATCTGTGGGTTGGGTTATTAGGTTGGTACCACAAACCTTGACCACTTTTTCATGATTCGTCCTATTACTTTCCTCCGTTGTGTGTAGTATTCCTATTAGTTGATATATTTATTACCCTTGTGACCCCGTGAGGTCTTGTTGATTCTGGAACATAGAAGGTGGGATTATTGGAAATGTTAGCGAGTCCCGGATATAAAAATATCCTTCTAGGCTGGTTATGCTTGTTGAGTAGCTTCAGAGCCTGTGCAGGGCCGTTAGGTTGATTGTGAGCTGTCGGGCAGCTATTTGGGTTGATCATATCATTTCCATGAATATAAAAAGTTTTTTCCATGTTTTATTATGGTTTTTGGCTTCGGGCCTACAAAAATTGATTTTCTAAACCTTGCATGGCCCCGGGGGCCCATTTTTTATAAAATTGGATTTGGAAATGATTTGACTTGATACGTGGATCTTCTTGTGGTAAAAGAAGGTAAAAAATATGGTTTTATCATGATTTACCACTATTGCTAGACTCGACCGGGTTGGAGTGCTAGCTGAGTTTTCTTACTGATTTGAAATAATATCAGGCTCGGCCGGGTTGAGCATCTGAAATGTTTTTACTACTGTTTTAGACTCGATTGTGCCCAGGCACCCTTGGAAGGGTTTTTGAGACATCCTTTTCACTGTTTTAGTCCTATACAAGGTCTAGGCATGCATATTTAAGACTTAGCCACTGGCTTGAACCCGTACTCGATTCCGGAGGACACATTTTGATTCTGAGTTTTAGAATGGGGTCTGGGACCTCCAAAGACCTTGCTGCTCCGGGCCTGAGGCTTTGGTCTGCGTGTGCCGGGGAGAAGGGTATACTGTGGAGTAGAGGTATACGAGATTTTTCTTTCCATAAAACCTGTCTACTGGGCTCGATCGGCACCGGATGAGGTACATACAGAGGTTCTATTTCACCCAGAGGTTTTCATGCATCATATCATCCATTGTTTGAGATACCACCCTTGTTTGCTGTTTGTTGATTATACCCTCTGGTAGTATGGGATGCCGGAAGATTTATTTTCACTTGATTGCGTTCCTCAGTTGTATGGGCGCCCGAGGGACTGTAGGTAGAACCCTTGTTACTTTATTCCGATATTGTTCCCTATTACGGTTGAGTATGCGCATGATTACTGTTAGGTGGTGAGTTCCTGGATTGAGTTTTGTATGACTTGATTGGGTATTAATTCCTGTATGTCGAGCATGTCTACTTTTATTCTTCTCTCTTTTTTTCCTTATACTTCAGGGTATCGTTATACCGCCCATTTCTAGAACTTATTCTTATATATACTATTTTTAAAAGGATCCCAGGTGCGTTGTCCTTACTTTCACCTGTGCCTATTGTGTGTATATATTTTATTCTTTTTTTTGGGTGACCGTTCTGGAATGAACAGCGACCAATTCCCCTGCAGAGGAAAGGCTTTATCCCAGCGAATATAAGATACTCAACTCCGCACAACATAGCTTTTCCCCTTCCGTAAGCGCTTATAGGGAAGTGGGCCCTCGGCTATTGAGAGGACTCCTATTGTCTTTCTTTTATTTACTGGAGTTTCTTGTTCTCGCGCCCAACACGATCATCTGGGGTGAACAAGAATTAGGGATTGGATGCGGGTGAAATTCCCTATGTTGTTTCTGCTGTCTTTCCACTGGGCTAGCTCCTGTGTGCTTATCGTTGAATTCTGTGACTATTTGTTCCTACTCTGCCTGCTATTGCTCTTTTACTTTATATGTTCCCAGTCGGACTATGATACCTACTGGGTACCTTATACTTCACATTTGGTGCTCACCCTACCCTCTGCATCTTCTGGTGCAGATCCTAGCGTGGGCCATCGCCATTAGCGCGTCAGAGACTCATGCGGGGTGCAGTTTTTGGATCATCCAAGCTGAGGATGAGCTCTTGGCGTTCAGATCTTGACTTCATTTATCCTTGGTGTATTTTGTACTCTTATAGTTTTGGAGACATTCTGTATATATGACTTTTGGACCTTTGTACTCCTGATGTAGTTTAGCCCTTATATGCTTTGATACCAGGTTTTGGGTTGGTTTATATTTCGCTTGTTTATATCTCTCTTGTATCTATTTTCTTCTCATTATGCCCTTTCTTCTGCTTATGTATCGAATATCCCACTTATACTGTTAGAAGGTAGCCCATTACTAAGCGTTCTGGGCTACGGGGATTAGTTCACCTACTGGGGGTTGTAGGTGCCATTATGACCGAAAATCGAGATGTGACAATTTGGTATCAGAGCTCTAGGTTCACTGGTGTCATCGGTATAGGAGCCAATGTCTAGTAGAGTCCTGCGATCGGGGTGGAGACGTCCATACTCAATCTTTGGGAGGCTATAGTGACATCTTAGGAAAATGGACTGTTCTTGTTCCTATTTCGTGTGTAATATCCTTGAAAGTTTCTAGAAATCTCACTTATTCTAGTTCACTCTTCCACAGATGGTTCGTACGAGTTCTTCAGCTTCTGGAGGAGGAGAGCCTCCTGCCCCTGCACCTCCGACTCCAGCTAGGGGCCGGTGTGGTTGGGGGAAGATAGGGGTCAAGGGAGCCCCTGAGCAACGGCACCTGCTAGAGCTGCTAGAGTGGATATATAGCCTGAGTATGACTATGATCCAGAGTTAGCTTTAGAGCAGCAGCATGTGGTCCCGGGGATAACCCAAGCACCACCAGCTCCAGTACTAGTTCCAGCATCAGTTTCTGTGCCAGCTTCAGCCCCAACTCAGTCTTCAGATATTCAGGGTTTCTTACTTCAGCTATTGGGTATGATTGGGGAGCGTCCTTTTGAGATAGCTTAGACATCTGCTCAGGGGGAAGCCCTGGGTGTTCATAGTTCAGGAGCGCAACCTGCTACTGTGGCTCCCTGTGTTGAGGTTGTTCCAGTTCCATCGGTTTCCTAGCCTCTTTCTCCTCTCCCTACTATGACTGAGACAGAGCAGAAGGCCTTGGGTAGGTTTATGAGATTGGTACCACTGAGATTCGCTGGTACGTCAGGTCAGGACCCATATGATTTCATTACCATCTGTGAGGAGATGTTGCATCATTTGGGGTTATTAGAGACTCACGGGGTTGGTTATACTTCATATCAGCTGGAGGGTCCAACAAAGTTAAGGTGGAGGGCACAGGTTGCATGCAGGCCTTCTACATCACCTCTCTTGACCTGGTCTGAGTTTTATGAGAACTTTATGGCCAAGTTCCTACCTCAGAGTGATTGTGAGCATCGCAGAGAGCATTTTACTCGGCTTATGCAGGATTCTATGACTGTCTTAGAGTATGAGACCTGTTTTTATTAGTTAACGCTGTTTGGAGGTATGATCATTCCTACAGAGGCAGACAGGATTAACAGGTTTGTATGGGGTTTGAGGCCATAGATTAGGCAGCCAACTGAGATATTAGTTGCCGGACGTCATTCATTTCAGGCTATCGCTGACTATGCCTGTACTGTGGAGGACTTACAGCGACCTGATCAGGGGGCCAGAGATAAGAGACCTCATTATCAGGGTGGCTACAGTAGTTCCAGGCATGGGGGTAGAGGTTCAGGCCAGTGGGGCCGAGGTTATCAGCCATAGCAGCACCAGGGTTAGTCTAGTTGACCGGTTCAGGCTTCACTCCAGACTTCTGGTAGGACCAGTTTGAGCAGGGTCAGAGCAGCCATCAGGGCCACAACGATCAGTCTTCAAGAGGTACAGCTTCTGGGGCATTATGCCGTGGTGGCCATTCGGGTTCTGCTGGTTTATCCCAACCGAGTAGGTCGTCAGGGGCTTGCTATACTTATGGTGTGGTTGGTCACTTTGCTAGAGATTGCCCCCAGTAGGGTACAACTCAGCCAGCCAAGCCAGTGCGAGTAGTTCAGCCTCCAGCTAGAGGGGGTAGTGGTCAGGCTAGGGGGGTGCCCCATGTGGCACAGCAGGTGGTAGGGATGGCGGTTGGGCAGGTAAAGGTCATCGTCAGTTCTATACGGTCCCTGGGAGACTTGAGGCAGAGGCCTCGAATACCGTGATCACAGGTACAATTTTTGTATGCCGTCAGCCAACTTATGCCTTGTTTGATCCTGGATCCACTTGTTCATATGTATCTGCCTACTTTTTGCCTTGTTTGGGGTTGGCTAGTGAGCCATTGTCTGTGCTTGTTTCTGTTTTGACCCCAGTAGGAGATTCTTTAGTAGTGGATCGGATTGTGAGATCCTGTGTGATATATGTTGGTGATTTATATACTTGGGCTGACCTGATGATACTTGATATGTTGGATTTTGATGTGATACTGGGCATGGACTAGTTGTCCCTTCATCGTGCGGTTTTGGATTGCTATGCCAAGACCATTACCATAGCCATGCATGGTGTATCCCCGGTTGTGTGGCAGGGTTCTTTTAGCCATGTACCATCTGGGATCATTTCTTGTCTTTGAGCTAGAAAGATGATATCCCATGGGTGTTTAACTTATCTAGCATATGTCTGAGATACTAGTGCTGATCCTACGTCTCCTGAGTCTGTTCCTGTGGTTAGAGACTTCCTAGATGTGTTTTCTACCGACCTGCCAGGCCTTCCACCTGAGAGGGATATTGATTTCTCCATTGAGTTAGAGCCTAGCACTAGGCCCATTTCTATTCCTCCCTACCGTATGGCTCCTGCTGAGTTGAGAAAGCTTAAGGAGAAGCTTCAGGATTTGTTAGCTAAGGGGTTTATTAGACCGAGTGTGTCTCCTTGGGGTGCTCTTATTCTCTTTGTGAAGAAGAAGGACGGGTCGATGCAGATGTGTATTGATTATCAGCATTTGAATAAGGTGACAGTGAAGAATAAGTATCCGATGCCCAGGATTGATGACTTATTTAATCAACTTCAGGGTTTTGCCGTGTTTTATAAGATTGATTTGAGGTCTGGCTACCATCAGCTGATGATTAGGGTGGAGGACATCCCTAAGACAACATTCAGGACACGTTACGGCCACTATGAGTTCCTAGTGATGTCTTTTGGGTTCACTAATGCCCCCGCAGCCTTCATGGACTTGATGCACATGGTGCTTAGCTCGTACTTGGATATGTTCGTGATAGTCTTCATTGATGACATCCTGGTATACTCGAGGAGTAGAGATGAGCATGAGTAACACTTGAGGACTGTACTTCAGACTTTAAGAGATCATCAGCTTTACAGCAAGTTCACAAAGTGTGAGTTTTGGTTAGAGTCAGTTGCATTCCTAGGGCACGTGGTGTCTAAGGATGGGATTAGAGTTGATCCGAGTAAAATTTCTGCTGTTCGTGATTATCCTAGACCTACTACTCCTACCGAGGTTCGCAGCTTTGTTGGGTTAGCTAGGTATTACAGACAGTTCATTGAGGGATTTTCTTCCATAGAAGCACCCTTGACTATGCTGATTAGGAAGGACGTTCCATATCAGTTGTCTGATCAGTGCGATGATAGCTTCCAGAGGCTTAAGGCCTTATTGACTTCATCTACAGTTTTGACTTTACCAGTTGAGAGTCAGAGTTTCTCCGTGTATTGTGATGCTTCAGGGGTCGGTCTTAGTTGTTTGTTGATGCAGCAGGGTCGAGTGATAGCATATGCATCGAGGCAGCTGAAGGTTCACGAGCGCAACTACCCCACTCATGACTTAGAGTTGGCAGTGGTAGTCTTCATGCTCAAGATCTAGAGGCACTATCTATATTGAGTTCATTGTGAGATATTCACCGACCATTATAGTCTTCAGTACATTATGAGTCAACGCAAGCTGAACTTGAGACAAAGGAGATGGATTGAGTTACTGAAGGACTATGATTTCACTATTTTATATTATCTGAGCAAGGCAAACATGGTAACGGATGCCTTGAGTCGGAAAGCGGTGAGTATGGGCAGCGTAGCTTCACTTTCAGCTTCTGAGTGACCGTTGGGCTTGGACATCCAGTTCTTGGCTAACCGTTTGGTTAGGCTTGACTTATCGGATCCCAGTAGAGTTTTTGCCAGTGTTGAGGTTCATTCTTTTCTAGTTGATCAGATTTAGAGCCGACAGTTCGAAGATTAGAGTTTGTGTGACATTCATGATCAGGTGGTTCGGGGTGAGGCCAACTGGGATACCTTGGGTTCTGATAGGATTCTGAGGTTTGAGGGTCGACTTTGTGTTCCTAGAGTTGGTTATTTGATACAGTTGATACTCCATGAGGCACATTATTCCAGATACTCCATCCATCCTGGCACAACAAAGATGTATAGAGACCTGAAATAGCTTTACTGGTGGAGTGGTATGAAGTGGGACATGGAAAAGTTCGTATCTCGGTGCTTGAACTATCAATAGGTGAAGTTCGAGCACATGAGACCGAGTGGTTTGATGCAGTGACTTCTCATTCCTGAGTGGAAGTGGGAAGGTATTACTATGGACTTTGTTGTTGGTTTGCCTCGTACAATTTGAGGGTTTGAATCCATTTGGTTGGTCTTTGATAGGCTGACTAAGTCAGCACATTTCTTACCGGTTCAGACTTCCTATGGGGCAGAGAGGTTAGCTCAGATCTACATTCGTGAGATTGTACGGTTGCACGGGGTCCCAGCTTCTATCATTTCAGATTGTGGCACTCAGTTCACATCCCAGTTCTAGAGAGCTATATAGAGGGATTTGGGTACGGAGGTTTAGCTTAGTACTGCTTTACACCCTCAGACAGATTGACAGTCTGAGAGGACTATTCAAGTAATGGAAGACATGCTTCGGGATTGTGTTCTTGACTTTGGAGGTTCATGGGATCAGTTTATGCCATTGGCTGAGTTTGCATATAATAATAGCTTTCATTCGAGTATTAGAATGGCATCTTTCGAGGCTTTGTATGGTAGGCATTGCAGATCGCGCATTGGTTGGTTTGATGGGTTAGAGTCTAGACCGCAGGGTACAGATTTACTTAGAGATTCCTTGGACCGAGTCTATTTGATCCAGGACAGACTTAGAGTAGCCCAGACCGCAGGGTACAGATTTACTCAGTGTTGGAGATTTGGTTTTCCTCCGAGTATCTCCCGTGAAGGGCGTGATGAGATTTGGTCGGCGGGGTAAGCTTATCCCCAGGTTTATTGGGCTGTTTGAGATTCTACATAGGTTTGGTAGTGTTGCCTACATGTTAGCCTTGCCTCTGATGTTTTCAACTGTTCACCCAATTTTCCATGTTTTGATGTTGCGCTGGTATGTGCCTGATGAGTCTCATGTGTTGCATTGGGATTCGGTTCAGTTGGATGAGAGTTTAGCATTTGTTGAGGAGCCAATAGCTATTCTGGCCAGAGATATCAGGAGGTTGAGATCTAGGGAGATTTCGGTTGTGAAAGTGCAGTGGAGGCATCGTCCGGTCGAGGAGGCTACCTGGGAGATCAAGAGTGAGTTGCGTGCTCAGTATCCGCAGTTGTTCGAGCCTTCACGTACTCCCTTCTTCTTGACATTCGAGGACGAAAGTCTTTTTAGTAGTGGATGTTGTGATGACCCTTCTGGTCATCTTCACATTTTCGCATTTATTGCACTGTTAGAGCCTTCGTGTAGTGGCCCCAAGTCATTTATGGCTTGCTGGGATCGGTAGTTTGGTGCCCTGGTCGTTCGTTTGGTCATTTTAGTTGTTCGCCTATTTTATAGCTTTAAACTTAGAATATCATTGACTTTAGTCAACATTCTTAGCTAACGTGCTCAAAATTGAATTGTTTTGTGTGGTTTTCTCAGTTTTCAGGCCATTTGGAGTTGAAAGTGTAACTTCGGGTGACTTTAAATGATCGGAGTTTCGGATTCAAAATCCGATGATTCCATCAGCTCCAGAATATTGAGTTTGGGCTAGGAAGATGGTTGGTTCGGGTTCTGGGTGAGTCGGACTCATTTCGAGCCTTTGAGTTCCTTTTCGTTAGTGTTAACTTGGGTCAACATTTCTTCGAAATGACCTCTTATGGAAGTTTTGTCGATTCCATTCAGTCCGGAACATCGTTTTCACTCTATTAGCACTATTGGTTTTTGAATATTGATTTCCGATTGTGCCCGGAATGCCCCGTCGAATTTTCTAAAAAGTGCAGAAAATCAGCTGCGAACAACAACTATTTATTACTGTCATTTCGTTTTTTCCAGCCCTTCTCCTCACTTTTCTCACTCTAAAACTCAAAATTCTCTCCACTATTTTGCTCCATTTCAGTTCTAAACCTTGGAGAATTATTTGTTCGTCGATTATCCGTAGTTCTTCGCCTCTTGGTAAGTCATCTTCCCCAACTTGCCTTCTTCGTTTTTTCTCTTAATTCTTCCATTGATGCTCATTCAAAGCTTGGATTTTGTGATAGAT